>NQII01000220.1:799038-832134 GCA_002778355.1 Clitarchus hookeri | reverse complement strand
CCCCCTTCCTTGTACATGAGCTGTCACCATGAAAAAACCGCACATCCCTAGCTCATATAATTCTTTATAAACTTTAAACAAGACACATTTTTAAAATGTCCATTGTTCATTACATCATATTACTAATTTTATTGTAACTCAAATTAAAATGGCAATATATGCATAATTTTGATCAATTGAGTTTTCAACAACACTCTCACTGTAAAATTTTTGTAATAATAAACTTTGTGTGGAATTTTATAGTTATTTTAACTATTTCCTCAGTTTTTTATTATTTCCTCTTATTATTCTTCCAGTGCTTTATAAGTTTAAAATGAGAAATAACAAATCAATGTACTTTGCTTTCGGAAGGAAACTGAATTCAATAACCACCACATTACTCCTTCACTGAAAGTATGATTAGGAAAGAAATGGTCACAACCAACCTACTCTCAAACTCGAATAAAGAAAGGTTTTGTATAGATCCTAGGTCAAAATGAGACACTCATAATTGCAATGTTATGAGTTCTTGTCTGTCTCTCACTCACATTCAGTAGTGAAATCTAGCAGCAGGCAGAAGAACTTTCTGCACCAGGCTCCCCAGCAGCGTTTTCCTCAAAGATATAGTTTTGCACTCTATATGCTATTCACGGTAAAGTGAGTTCTTTTGAAAGTCCTCTTATTTGGAATGATAGTCAATAAATATATTTTGTTTTAGCCTTAGGCATTAACTAAAAAGTGTTGTGGAATGTACATACTGTGTTTGTTACTTACTTGGCAATATTTATTTAGAAATGTCATTAAAGGATAAAAAAAATTGCTAAAAGGAAAAGGTAACTAGGGCCTCAAAAGTGCTCACTTTACCGTGAACAGTCTATAAACTTGCCACATTTCCATACATTTGTACTGATATCTCCAAAACCACTAATTATTTTGCTTTGAAAAAATTCTGACAGATGAAGGTTTGTATAAACTTGACTAAGCTGCATGTATTTTAAAATTCACCACTGAATAACTCAGAAAATAAACAATGAATAACAGTTTTTCATCTGACTTTCATAATGCCATAACTATAACATTGGATCACAAGTTTTCTAGAAATTCTGTTCCAAAAACGTCCATAAAAAACATACTCATGCAATGAAATTAATAAGCAATCAATTATACAGATTTATCTATAATAGGCTGGTGTCAAACTGTTCACAGCTTTCTAGATTATTCATAATAAATTTTTTCCTTTGATCTTGCTATACTCCCTGTTGTGGCCTTATGGTCATATATTTTGTTAAGTTTAAGCCCAGTAACTTTTTTGTGTGATTTAATGAAATAAAATACTCTTTATATTTTTGATGGCAGTGATATTTTCTTGGCAGCTATGTTGATGATTTCATCCTGCACGATGATAAACTGTTTTCAAGTGGTTGAATATCATTTAGACACCTTTCGATGAGCCATTCAACTATGTGTGTACATAATGTAATAGAACATTACATCCATCGCCCATGTGCCACAATTTTCACCTGAATGCGTATTTTGATAATGGCAGATATTTACTGCAGTGGTAGGCATGGCATATTCATTCTTATTTTGTTTACAGTTGTATTATTGTTATTTTTAATATTTGTCACAAATCATTTGCTATTGCAGTGTAATTTTGAGTGTAAAGCTCTTTCAAATACTATTGGATCAAATAGAAATGGCATTTGTAATTTAGGCCATTTTAGTTTTTTTCCTTGTTTACAATGGTTTATTTTTATGAGCCAACGTTTGTGTGTATGGAACTTTAAGTGGTATGTTTATGTGAACTACTAGCTATGCTAATTTCACAATAGCTCAAATCAGTGTGGTGCAATGAGCTTTAGCCATAGTGAAAAGAGGCTATGTGTCATTGACTGACTGCGAAGAATGTATTGTACGAAATTCAGACATTTTTGTCATGTCAGATGGCAACTGAGAATAAGAAGGCATAAACTTTGTATATTTACTTTTGCAAAAAATAAAAAAAGGTAAAACAGTATGTAACACAAGAAAAACACTCGGTACAGTTATTTACTTCTACACTGAATGTAAACTTCAATTAGTTGAACTGTTATCGCTATAGAGAATCTATTCACAAAATGTTGATGTTTATAATATTGGCTGCATTATTCTTGCTTTTTGTGTTAAGTTTTAAATGCCATTTTTACCTGTTTATAGTCTAAAATTGCAATCTACTGCCAGTAATAATCTATTCACTAGTAGACAGCAACATGATTTGAAATGTCTTTTGTTGATAACAAATTGTTGCTTGATAGTAAAACTACAATTACATTTTGTCATTGTCTGTCAATGTCAGGTGTGTCATGCTGTATTGTGTTGTATTGAAACCAGTTTTAAGTAAAACAGAAACTTTCACAGGCAAGCTAAATTACTATGTTTTATTCAAGTGACAGCAATTGTGTCAAGAGTGTCTGTAGTGTTGTTACACAGATTGTGTCAATAAACATGGAAAAGACTTAAGGTTCCTGATTGAAATTCAAGCCACAAGTGACTGTTTTTGTGTTTTTCATTTTGATTGTTGAAAATCTCTGAATGAGTAAAAGGGCAAAAGAAGCATGATGAGTATCAGATGTTAGGTCACAAGGTTGTAACATCGCACCATCTGGATTGACGGCTGGAAATTACAGCTCGGTTAGCTCAATCGGTAGAAACATGAAACTTTAAAAAAGGCACCATTTACATATAAAAAAAAGTCAAGTTTTGTTTTATTTACTCTGTACTTTTATTTATCATTCCAATGAAACAGTTCACATACAAATTTCAAGTATGCAGAGTCACGAACAGTCTGTTTCACAGACAAACAAGCAAAGAGCAGCGCCACAGTAGTTTTATGAATTAATCTTCACGTCTTTTAAACTGGCATTGCAAGAGGAACTTCACCTAGCGACCTCCCACACCAGCGGAAATAATTTAGTAGTATAAAGTTTGCCGGTGTGAGGGATATTTGCCACGCCCGACGCGTCCTCTTCGGGAACTGGTTGTCTACTGTATACCGTTAGCGGGCGGTAGGCACACTGGGTTTTGTCGCAGCGTGCCTATCCCCACTCCTTTCCCCAGGGTGCCAAAAATGTTATCAAATAAGGGCATGGCGTGGGCCGGCATCCGTTCCCCACGCCACACCGATGAACTGCACAGAATTAAAAGATAATCAAACTTCTAGAATAAAAACTGTCTACTGCAGTTGGAAAGCTTCTATCAATTAATGCTGATGCGTAACAAAAACTAAGATTTCCTGAAACGGCAAACGTATGCTTGATAAACATAACTAGCGCTGCTTTAATTTCGAATCCCGATAAAATATTATAAAACCCGCAAACGAAAGAAAATTAACCAAGTATCCCGATAATTATTATATTGCATCATTACATTACTCCCCTCGGTTTGGGAGAGATTTTGATGAAATCTTTCCCAAAGCGAAATCTATCTTCTATGTGGCTACTCTGCAGACCACTGCGCCTCTGCTCTTTAACAACAATTTAAGTTTACAATTTGGTATTTGGTAATCAAACTCATTTACATAATAAAAAAATATACACTTCACATGTTAATGAAGAGCGACAAGATATCTACTAGGATGCTGCAAGAAAACAATACATATCACTTCTTGCAATTAGTCACCTGTTGTTCTCTAATGTGTGGTTGAGGATGTACTCACAACGTATGCCAATGATGATTTGTAGTGGGCTGCTCGTTACTCTGGTTCCTCGCTGGGATCAGCACACAACACTTATAAAGGGAACCCAGGTCTGCCCAAAACTATAAAAGCCACCGCGACTGCCTTATTCATTAGGCCAGTGCTGACAAAAAGGGGCCTCAGACCTGTCCCAATCAAAAAACTTACTCTTTTTGCTGATGTTCCAAGGGCACCATAAACTGGAGCAACATCTTACCATTACTTATGTTTATTCTTAAGGCGCAACACAATACACCACGTCAACCATTGTATTTTTAGACGACATGTACTGCATTCTCAATTTATCTTTGTCATTACTTAAATTTGTCAACTCTGAATGTGCAAAATAACAGTAAAATTATATTAATTCATAACGATTTTTACATAAAAATACAGTGTAACCTTTGAGTAATTTTCATCTTATTACATTCAGTAAAACTCTTTCATCAACATCCCTTGTACTTTTGAATAATCTTCCAACAATCTTCCACAAAAATTTATTTTTTGTTAAACTTTTTAACAAATGGAAAAACCAAAACTTATCAATAAGCATTGCTCCTATATAGCACTTTGTGTTTAGTACTCTGCTGAAAGTAATCCTCTTAATTAAAAAACAATTAAAAAAACAAAACCATTATATTATGACTCTGCTCATAGCTTATTTGCTCAACACTACTGTTTATACTCGATACCAGTTACTTATTTTTTCTTGCATTGACATTCATTTTCATTTATCACATTATACGGGTATACCGCACAAAACAAAAACTTTTGTTTCAATTATTCTATACCACTATTTAGCAATTGGAAAATTCATTATTAAATCATACTATTGCTAATGCAGTTTAAATAATACAACTGGAGATACATTATAATGATGACCTATCCATTTCCTGTAACTATATCAAAGATTTGCAAAATTACAAATTACAACTATGGTTACAAGTTGCAATCTATTCAGCACTGAATAAGTACAAAATACTATGTATTAAAATATATGTAATGATTCTATTACAGTTAAATGTTCTGGACATCATCACATTATTGAGTAAAGTTGACAAATATAGTATGTATTTGTAAAGAATAACCCACACACAAAATACAATAATTTATCCCAAAATGGTTAACCATAGTTCAAAAACAAGTTTCAGAAAAACCAACAGCCTTTTCTGTGCATAATTTTCATGAAACAGCCGTGTTGTGCTACTGAACAAATACTGTATTCTCAGCTTATTTTACACTCGCACGGAACCGAAAAGACATTCTGAATAAAACTAAAAATTTTCACACGTGGCAATGCCAAACTTGAACAAGTAACAAAATCACTAAATTCCAAATAAAATGCACACAAAAGTTTATTTCGTTTGTAATGATAAATAAAGTAAATAAACAATTCACCCAGATTATTTATACACCAGACACAAATTAGACTAAAATGTATACAGTAGAGTTGTTAAAAGCATAAAAGCAAACATTACTCTTGCCATCAAACCCTTAAAAAATAATATAACGATTATGGCTCCCTCCTAAAGACCAAAGTTTTAACAGTTTGAGTGTTACTGCAATATTATTACATTGCAACCAACTTCAAGAAAACTGCAGTCAACATAATATTATTATTACCTATGTTGCTTGACTTCTACACAGTTACATAGAATTACCAGACATTTATGATGGCATATCCATTTCCTGAAATGATATCAAAGGTTTGCAAAATTACAACTATGGTTACAAGTTGCAATCTATTCAGCACTGAATAAGTACAAAATACTACATTTAAAAATATATATATGATGATAAAATGTTCTTAACAATATCACATTATTTTTAATGTTCTTAAATAGAAACACACTTGTACTGTACTGCTGTTATTACTTCATCCCTCTTTATTCTTTAACATTAGTATTAAACTTTCATACTGACAATTTATTGTACATTTCTCTTCTACCACATGAACAGAAACGCTCTCTCTCTCACAATTATTAATCTGCAAAATAACCATGTACTGGTCAGTAGTCTGAAATCTTTTACTAACCACAATTATCTAATAGATTATTCACTGTTGCCTCTCCCAAGGCTTGAGAAAGGAAATATGTTAATTTACCCGATGTATCCTGAACACATTGTGACCTCAATTTTGTATGGTCCTTTATATAAAGCATTAACTTATTTCTCTTTTATTACTGTGGTACAATCAAATCTTTAAAAAACTGTACAGTAAAAACTATTAAAAAATTAAGTATCTTTTTTTTTTTTTTTTTTTATCTAAATGGCAGTCTGTCTGCCTCTATTATTTTGTTTACACTGTGCTCTCAGCAACCCTTGCCTGGTGCAATATTATAGCTGATCCCAATCGCCGCTTTACTTCATTAAAACCATTTTGTTGTACCCCCCAAACCTGAAGTGTGTCTCCGTGCATTACATTTCTCATCGACTTACTGACTTCACAACAGTTGGGTACACTTTTTTCAAAATTATTAATCTGCCTCAGCAATTGATTTTCTCTTAATTTACCTCCAGTATGACCGTCTTCAATTATAACTTCTGCATAAAAATCTTTACTTTCATTGTCACAACCAATAACACCTTCTGCATTTTTACCCGCAGTATAAAACTCTTTACGTTCATTGTCACAACCAGTATTAACTTTATTGTTTACTTCATTGCTGTTTTTACTATCATTACTTGGGGCGGTTAATTTTGAAACATTTCCTAACCTATTCTTTTCTAATTCAACCCCCCACCTTTCTAGCCTGCTTTTCAATTCTGCAATGTCTTTATTCCTCTGTTCTGCAATCTCTTTTACTGCTTTCTGTAAAAACAACAGAATATTGTAAATATCTGACCTTACCTTATTATTTTTGAAAATTGTGCCATTATTTATTTAAGATTTGACCACAGTGAATTAAGTGCCAATATTGAACATTAGTAAACAGTATCACTTAACCTATAAACCAAAATAAACAAAATAACTCGGGACAAATTTACTTGGACTGGTGGCTCCATTGATGAATTTTTCCCGGCGTGGAATGTTGACTTCTTACCGTCATACACTGTTGCTGATGAATCAGTTGTCTGGTACCTGGAACTGCCAGTAACTTCTGAAGTGGAGCTGTGATTTAATGTTTATAAACACCGAGTCAGTATGGTTAATCGCCCTGCAGCTGGGCAACATATTTGTAGCGTTGCCCCACATCTGGGTTGACGGCTGGAAATTACAGCTCGGTTAGCTCAATTGGTGGAAACATGAAACTTTGCGAAAGGCACCATTTACATATAAAAATAAAGTCAAGTTTTGTTTTATTTACTCTGTACTTTTATTTATCATTCCAATGAAACAGTTCACATACAAATTTCAAGTATGCAGAGTCACGAACAGTCTGTTTCACAGACAAACAAGCAAAGAGCAGCGCCACAGTAGTTTTATGAATTAATCTTCACGTCTTTTAAACTGGCATTGCAAGAGGAACTTCACCTAGCGACCTCCCACACCAGCGGAAATAATTTAGTAGTATAAAGTTTGCCGGTGTGAGGGATATTTGCCACGCCCGACGCGTCCTCTTCGGGAACTGGTTGTCTACTGTATACCGTTAGCGGGCGGTAGGCACACTGGGTTTTGTCGCAGCGTGCCTATCCCCACTCCTTTCCCCAGGGTGCCAAAAATGTTATCAAATAAGGGCATGGCGTGGGCCGGCATCCGTTCCCCACGCCACACCGATGAACTGCACAGAATTAAAAGATAATCAAACTTCTAGAATAAAAACTGTCTACTGCAGTTGGAAAGCTTCTATCTACTAATGCTGATGCGTAACAAAATCTAAGATTTCCTGAAACGGCAAACGTATGCCCGATAAACATAACTACCGCTGCTTTAATTTCGAATCCCGATAAAATATTATAAAACCCCGCAAACGAAATAACATTAACCAAGTATCTCGATAATTATTACATTGTGCCATTACAAGGTTATGCTACAAGATTTACCTTAAATCGTACTATAGTGTTTTGTTAGAATATCGAAATGGCCGGAAAGGCAATGATTTCAAATAATACAAGAATATTGACCAAAGGAGAGCTAGGCAGAGAAATCTAAATCAGGTGTCGTTGAGTTTGTAGACAAATAATAAGTAGCCATATACTTCACTGGTTTACCATTCACAAATATAAAGAATTCGACAAAAATATTCAGAGGGAGATACTCGAGTGTTTTTTTTACTATAGTAGTGAAAGCAAAATAGTTTTTCAAGAAAAGAGAGCGGAAAGAGGTAGAATGGAAGATGACAAAGCACTAGCTGTCCAACAATTTTAAAGTCTAAGGATGCTGCAAAATACTTAAAATGCAAGCAGTTTTTGACAAGGAAATGATAGTAATATGTCAACACAAAATGAACAAGACCAAGAATTCTGAATATTCTGCGTGTAATGAGATGGGCAGTAGCTTGAAAATCTCTCCAGAGTTCATGGAAAAGGAACAACCAAATTTCAAGACTGTGGCTCAAACTGGGCACACTAATGAACTAAAAGTGTCAGCAAATTATGTGAAACAGAATTTGGTTTGTTGCTAGTGCTGCATCTTATATGCCACCACATAGATAACTTTTCAAGACATTTGAAAAGGAACTGGGAGTGTTTTGATTCATTTACCTGCTGTACATGGTGTTAAACTCTGTAGTTTTTCTGTCCCTTTGTATATTCCAAATAAGGGTGACAATCTATAACTTAAAATCCATAACTTAAAAAGGAATAGCACTGTTCATCAAAATTGAATGTCTTAATGGCATGAATGAGTATGATCAATGGGTATTCAAAGCCTTTGCAGATGATGGTGGAAGAGAAATATGTCATTGAAACTAAAATTTCAGGTTTTCAAGAATGTACAAGAACTATGAAGAAAACTAAAGTTAATCTGCAGCGCAGATGATGGTCACTTGCAGGAACTGCAGATGATGTGGTTGAGAATAAGCCATAGAAAGCTATGATGTGAGTGTTTGAAGGAAAAATAAAGACGAAGCCATTCATTCCCTGCAAGCCAAAGTTGAGCCAAAATATTCTGGATTTAGTACACAGTGATATGGTAAGGGTCAGTTGTACCATCAAGAGTTAGTGCTCTGGGTAAATCTTATTCTCATGTTAGGCTTAAAATGAGTTGTATGAGCTCATGTTACTGCTATCCTGAGATTTTATTCTTTTGTAAGCTATCCGGTCGTGGGCTGGCCTGTTAGGCATTTAGGGAGCATGAAAACGAGGAAACTTTCGACTCGTGAATTCTAATAATTGTGACTATTGAAACATTATTTTAATGAAGTAATATTTTGAGGCTATTGGGATGTGAATCAATTTATTTGTTCAAAGACAAGGGGGAATTTTTATAAAGAGAAAGAAAGCAAATTGTGCATGTGTGTGTTATTTTGAAAAATATGTGTGTGTAACCAAGCAAATTCACTATTCATATGCAGTATTACAAACTGATTGTTGAAAATGTGTACCAACTTTTGCTCAGTCCTATGAATTATATAAAAATTTTGTTAAATTTCATTGAGTCATGTTTATAACGAAAAAAATGTCTTGCAAATCAGGCCATAAATTTATAAGTAGAAAGGCTAATAGCTGTAAATTTATGTATAAAAATCACAATATCATGGCTTTGTACAGCGTATTTGCTTCATAAAAAGAACATTACATCATGTAAGTTTCTCTAAAATTTTAATTTATTTACAAGTTTTCTTTACAAAGTGGTATATTTTGCCTAATCTTTCTATACGAGTGCAAGAATGAATACATAGTAGTTACGGATTATTAAGTTATGAGGAGCTACATACAAAATTATTAATTTGTTATCATATTTCAAGGTTATGCCAAGTTGGTATGAATTATATTTTTTTTAATCAGTAGGCATTTGCAAGCTTCTTAAAAGTGACAATGTGGTATAGATTAATTATCGCCACATTCTGTGTCTGAAGAAAACAAATTCAGACATTGCAGATTAAGTTTTAATGACTCATTTCATAATACCAAAGCGAGAAATGTTAATCTTATGAAAAAAACATACAAATCAATTGCACAGATTTAAAACTATAATGATGCAGCTGACAACAACACATATATTATTCGAACTATTAAATATTGCAGTAACTTACTTAGAATGTATGCGTGTAATTTGGAGTATGTCATGGACAATATTCAAATTGCAATAGCACAGCATCATTAGAAATTTTGAAACATATGTACGACAGAAAGAAATTCTTACAAAAAACAACAAATAATACTAATTTAAAACTATATTTTGTTGTTCCTGGGACAATTTTTTGTATACTCATTAATATTTGACATCTTGCCAGTTAAAGTGTTTATTTGTTTATAATATTTGACATCTTGCAAGATAAAGTGTTTATTAGTTTTTGTAATTTGTAAATATCGCAGAATAAATATAAATAAACATTCTTTCCAATGTCGTCAAAGTTTTCAGTATAAAATAACTGATTTCCAGTACTTTCATTACCAACATATGCATAAAAGAACCACCAACCCTTGTAACACTCTGGTATCTAACCAAAGAGATAAATGAGGTGATACAATGCAATTTGGATCTTACTAAGAGATCAAGCTAACAGAGAGTTAGGTAACACTTGAATAGACACCATATTAATACATCTAGCCCTAAATCAAGTCCAACCTGCTTCAGTCAGAGGTGTGAGGAATTTTGTTATCTTTACTGATGATTAATCCAGATATATGGAAGGTGTGACATTCAAGAGAAAATGTGCTGTTTTCTTCAAGAAATTCAAGAGATTTTTGTGTCAGACATAATTACTTCAGGAAAAGGTTATCAAAATTATGCTATGTGATTGCAGTGAAGAAAGCTGCAGCAAATAGTTCAAGAAGTACTTGTAGAAATGAAAAGGAGTACAGTTAAGAATGTAAGTGAAGTTGCATGTTCCATGGCAGAGTGGTAATGGTGGAATGAGTCAACTAATGTTTATGAAGGTTAATGTTCTCAGGTGTTTACTGATACATTCAAATCTGCCTGCCAACTTTTGTAACTGCTTGCAAGTTTAAGAATTATTCATCTTACAGCAATCCCAGTTAAACTGTGGTTCGACAAGAAGATAAATTATACATTTTTCAAGTTTGCAGATGTTTGGTTGTTTACCTTAAATTACTGATCCAAACAAACTGAAGCTTTGTGAGAGCACCAAGAAAGCAATAATTCTTGAGATTGAAGAAAACATTTATTAAAAATTACCATCTGTGGCATCTGAATATAGAGAAAATTAATTTATGTAGGAAGGTTATTTTGAGGAAACTTTAATTAGCTTTGCTCCCTTTTAAGCTGAAGCCTGGCTTGATAAATCTTGTTGAAAATAAATCTGAAGGAATTGTATTCTTAATGTTAGAATATGCAAAAACTGAAATACAAAACATATTGAACTAGAATCTCAATAAATTAATCTCTAACAAAAAATGAAGTTTTCTGGATTAAATGTGACAGAAAAATAAAACCCAAGACTTGGGGTAGTTTTGATGCTGTTGCTTCATGCTGGAATATAACAAATTGTTGAAACACTTTTTAGATTGGGTGTCAAGAAATAGTAATTGCAATGTAGATGGCAATAAAACAGAAATCAAAAAGGCAAAAGGTGCAACTTGAAGCTCGACATTACATTCTGGTACCTGGCCTTGATTGTAAAAAAATTTCCAGGCATCTAGCCAAATAAAATGAGATTGTTGTTGGTTGCATCTGTCGAGAATATCAGGATTCAGAGGGGCATTGGTATGTAACAGATATTTAGTTACACAATCCAACAAAAGAACAGGTCCTCATTTAGCAGCCCAAAGTATTTGAAGAAAGTCTAACAGGTATAAATTTATGGCAGCTGCAGAAGATCATGTACGTTTCATTATTTTCTGGTAGAACCATTTGATATAGCCATTTTCAATGGTGGCTACCTCTCTTACGAGTTACTGTACGACATTGTTTGTATAATGTTTTCTACCCCATTTTGTATAAGGAATCACCTCACAGCATTTGTACATGTAGTTCAGGATCATCCTGTATACAATATAATGTATAGTTATTCCTTCTGATTCACATATGTTTTTTAGCACTATGTTTCTAAGTTTTAATAAAATGTTACAGTGGTTCTTGCAGGTAGTCAAGTAGGCCTGTTATTCAATATTAAATTATGCTCTGCACCCTCAAAAATCAACAGTAATATTGCTATCTTAAGCACGTCATCCTGCCATCAGGAAGGGAGTATTTGGCCATCTGTCACTGATCATACCATTTCCACTCTTTTTTTTCTCACAAAGCTTAGCAATTACAGAAATAATGTGCATTTACAGATTACAAGTAATGTACATAAAGTTGAACTCGCATATGAATTATTTTTTATGTCTAGAATATTTCATTGTTCTATGCTGTTGATCTCTGGTAAGAACCATCCATAGGGATGTGTGACAGGTGCAGACGCACAAGGCAACATGCCTAGAAAGGGCCTGGTGCCCGGGAAAAAATAATTTTTTATTTAATAAAAAAATATTAAAATATTTAGCATTTCTTTGATGTGTGAGAGATATTTCACAATAAAATGTATATATTTAAACATGTTTATTTATAAAATATAAAAAATTTATCAAGGCACGAAACATGGACACTCGAGGGCAGAGCGTATTGTTTGAAAGGTGATTGCGTTGTGAGAAGGGTGAATTAACTAGTTTGAAAGGGAAGGGCCTCACCAAAGTTACTGCACCTGGCCTCTGTTTCGCAAGGGACGGTGCTGTCTCTGATGCTATCACTGGTGCATACTTAGACTATGCCATGAAGTTCATGACCAGTATTGTAGTTTTATTTGCTGCCTGTATTTGACCAGGAGTCTGGTTTATTTTAGCAAAATAGTTTTATATACTTGTGAATCGACTGTTAGCTTCTCTTGTGTTAAAAATATGCTTTTATTTCTTGATGTTGTATCCTTAAATATCATAACATTGACTCTTGTGAAGCCTATTGTCATTAGTTTTTCAATTTTTGACGTTTATCATACAAAAAAGCCATCTGGCAGCACTGTTTTGGAAACCTGTTTTTGGACTGTTCTCAGATGTGGGAAACCATTGTGTTGCATGCAGGTTTTTCTGCCAACTTTACATTTCATGGAGCTTGCATCAAATACAGGCATTTAGGATAAATGGAATGTGTCACACTTTTTAAAACCTTTCCAGCCTAAGAGTGACAGGATTTATTATTGTATCTGTTAAAACTTAAGAATAGTTGGGGAAATAAACAGGTTGTATGAGAGTTTAAAAACATTCTTGCTTGGTTTTCTCAGATTTGTTCCAGATAACTGAATACCAGATAGGTGGTGGAGTTGTGTACCTGTTATTATTGTGGAGATTTTATTTTATTTATGATTGTGAAATATAATTATAGATTCGATTTTTACACTGTTATTAGTAATATTTATTTTGTTATATAAGAAGTGTGTAATTTTCCCATAAATTTAGTTATTAAATTTTGTTAGGTTTGGCAAAATAATATTTGTGTGTATGTGTACATAAGGAATATATGTGTGTAGTATTGAATTAATTTTTAAATGTGAAAAAATTATCAAATAAACATATATATTTAAGAATTACTATTATTAAATCCTTGTAAATATAAACATTATGCTTTTGTTTATACCAAATGTTAAGTAGAAAAGTTATTTGTTTCATGTAAAGTGTATCACTCGAATGTCATGGTTTGTAAAGCATTAAAATAGAAATAATTTTGTTGATATGTGCATTTGTCTCGGTCATTTTTTTTTTGAGATACAGCATTAAAGATATCCTGGTCTTTACCTGGCAAGTGAATCCTTGCATATTCTTTATTGAAAGGCATGTAATGAAATAGTTAATTGCTGTGATTGCACAGTACTACAACTCTCATTCAAGCTTAATGAAAATAATTTTTATTTATTATGTAAACATTAGTACATTAAAAAAATTTAAAAAAATTGTCTACAAAATGGAAATCTTGGAAAGTGATATATTCTGGTGTGAAATAAAATTTAGTTGCAGAAAGTGCACACTTCAAAATAGCACCTCAAAAGTTGGATTGATATTCATACAATTAAAAGTAATGTCTTTTTGGTATGATTTCGAGATAGCAAGTGTAAAGCAACCTTAAGAAATTTTAGTATTTCTTGTAAAACAAAATGTGCACCATTGGTAACCTTGCATAATTTGTTTTATGTAATGATCATGAATGCTTCTCACATTATGTTGTTGTAAGTTTTCCATGCATAATTTGTATGCCTCACTTACAGCATTTTTCCTCCTTTTAAACAATGCTAGATGAGCATATTTTATGAATCGATATCTTGGCTCTCACAATACCGAAATTAAGAGCTGCCCAAACCTGCCCACTCTCCACTGTAAATAGATATCTTTAAAAAAAATTACAGTATTCCCTGTTTTGCTTAACTGCTTGGAAGTGGCTGTGTTAATGTATTTATGGTTAACCATGTAATATTTTAGTATTTCGACAAAAGGAAAATATACTGTTATTATTTTTTTTTTTAATGGTATGACAGTCATAATTTTATTACTTTGCATTTCCAGAATATTAAAATTGTTTTTGGGAGAAAAAAAGCATTTGAAATCACCAGGGTGGTATTTTATGTGCATGCATAAAAATGTATTAAGGTCTCAAAATTTTTTTTATGTATTATGTGAGAGTCAAAGGTCTCTTTGACCTATGGTCTCCAAGTTAAATGTTCTCATATTTGCTCTGTTTGATGATTGGATATAAAATTTGACGTAGTCCAGAAAAAGGGTCATCTTCAATCATTTTTACTCCAGAGATGTTGTGCTATAATTCAAATTTAGTTTTTTAAGAAATTAAAATCTGTATTTGGTTCAAGACCTTTGTACACCTTGTGCACATTTAACTGAGTGCACAGGATGCTGAGGACCTAAAGATATCCAATAGATGTTCTTAGTTCAAATTTAAGCCTGATAGTGTTGGGGATGGCAAACATGTAATCAATAAATTTCCAGTGTTGCATTAATTTTTGCCTATTACCGTTTACTTTTGGTGAAAAGTTACGTAATTGTCGATGATAGAATGGTAGGTGTTAATAATGTTCTTTTATTTCACAGCACCCTAGAATTTTACATAATTATATGGGTTCAGGATGAAAGAAGGAACAATTTATACATCATAATGAAAGTACTTTTCATGTTCGGCAAAATTGTGCATATACACTGAAAAGCCAAAAAAAAACTGGTATAGGGGTGCGTATGCAAATACCAGAGGTATAGAAACCAATCAGAGTAATGCGATGCGGTCGGCAGCGCTTATATAAGACAACAAACATCTGGCAAAGTTGCTAGATCGGTTACTGCTGCTACAATGGTCAGGTTATCAAGATTTAAGTGGGTTTGAACGTGGTGTTATAGTCGGCGCACGAGAGATGGGACATAGCATCTCCAAGGTAGCGATAAAATTTGGATTTTCGCGTACGACCATTTCACGAGTGTACCGTGAATATCGGGAATTCGGTAAAACATCAAATCTTCGACATTGCTGCGGCCGAAAAAAGATTGTGAACGAACGGGACAAATGATGACTGACAAGAATCATTAAACATGACAGACGTGCAAGCATTTCTCAAATTGGCGCACATTTCAATGCCTCCTGCATATCTTCAGACATTAGTCGAGTCCATGCTACGTCGTCTTGCGGCACTTCTGCGTGCTCGCGGGGGCCCTACACAATATTAGGAGGGTGTACCAGTTTTTTTTGCTCTTCAGTGTACTTGCCATGTTTCAACATTTCAGAGAATGTGTGTGTGATGAAATGTTCTGTTGCTTAAAGTATATAAATGCATCAGGATGTGTTTAAATTAGGGATGGGATGGTCAAATACATGGTATTTGAGGATTCAAAACAGGATTATATTAAAAGATTCAAAATAACCGGTTGAGGTTAGCTTTCCTTGTATAGCACATTTAAAGTACAGTAAAACCCTGTTATAATGTTTTTCAAGGGATATGGGAAATTAAATGTAAAAAGCAGGAAAACATAATAAGAGGAAATCATATGCAATTTACCAAGAAGATGGCACAATTTTTATATTTGCAGTATAAAACCAAAGTGTTCTTACACTAACCATTAGTAGCACAGTTTAGAAATCGTGTTTCAAAGAATGTTTTGTGATCAACAATTGTGTTTAAGTGCTGCACCAAAAGTTTTTTTTACTGTTTTCGCCAACATGATCTATGATTTTCAACTTTAGGTTAAATAAATTTTTTTTAAAATATATATTTGATAATATTGTTTTTGTCTTTAAATTCTGTACCAAAATTATAAAAAAAAATTCTAATTTAATTTGGATTTGCTTAACTACTGTGTTGTCCAGTTTTGGACACCAAATGAAATCATTAAACAATGGATGATGACCATAGAATACAACGTTCAAGTGTGTATGTACACTTTAACACAAATTCCATTGTTGAAGTGATTTCTCAAAGCAGAACTTAATTTGAAAAGTAGTATTTTGGATTAGATATTGAATCAAAGAGTAGTGATACCTCGAAGATGAACTCTAGATTTCTTCTATTTTTTGTAACTCTATTGTCATTACGCATGTACTGCGTAATTTGTTGATTTTGCAGTGCCAGCTCTATACGTGAAAAGTAAACAGAAATGTGTATTGTTTGTGTTTATATTCATAAATAATTGAATTCAAGCACCCTCAATCTGTGTTGTGTAAATAATTAAAGTTTTGAAGAAGATGTAGGTATACCATTTGAGTGAAAAATATATACGTTATATGCGAAAATGCATAAATAATATTATTGGGAAATTTTTACATTGCTCTGTCGTGTTCTCTATTGAATGATCTTATTGTTTGTTTAATTCTGAGCATTCACTATTAGAATAATCTGTAGCCATTTTCCCATTTTATTCCCACACTTGAGAAAAATATTTTAAAGAGAGAAATTTTTTGGTAGCAAGGATTCGAATTCTTGTTTGAGATTCAAGGATACTTTAAAGTATTCAACTATGGATTCATATTCAGCTAAAAACAAGATTCATCTCATTACTAGTTTAAAGGGTTGATACGTCGTTACTAGTATAGTCGCAACCACATGTATGGCATGTTTAGGTTCATTTCCACCTGTCATAATGCTCAGACACATACTTGTACAGTGTAACATCATCATGAGTATGGGTTGTAAAGAAAAATTAGCTATAGCGATCATTTTTAAATGATTTGTCTATAACAAATGCAAGGTTAATGTACTTTTTTTAACAAGTGCCTTTTTATCTTCTCACTCGCTGTAAAAATATTAGTCCCTATTACATGTTGCATAGAGAGATCAAAAGGTTGTTAATGACTTTTCCTTTTTCCTCGTATACACAAAAGAAAGGAATAGGAATTTGCCCCAGGTGGTTTTACCCTTTCAGTATGGTACCACCTCTTTGCTTCCCTCTTGACCGTGGTATGCTTTTGTCCTGTTCCTAGGTGGAGCTGCATTTATGAAAAAGAGGGTTGGAGAAAAGTATTCAATTGCATGAGCAGCTTAAAGAGGAGAGGTAGTGAATAATAAGGGAGATGGAGATATGACCACAGAAAGAGCAAGTGGAGTTAATGTTCTGCAGTTGGTTCACTTGTAGCTTTCAGCCATCAGCATTGTTTAGGTAGTTTGAAAGATTCTTGCAATGGGAGTGAATGATTAAGTGAAATCATTAGCATTGTTTGTGTTTCAAATGAGAGCAAATGAAAGTTGCTGTTCTAGGACATAAAAGTGCCTTCAGTTACACAGTGAGATCAGATTTAGAGGCTATATCATTTAAATGGTTCAGGCAGTTGTGATGTTTCTTTATTTTCAGTCTTTGTTATGTGCATTTATAGATGAGGGATGGCAATAAAGAATGTTTTTCTCAGCTATCAGTAATTATAGCTTTTTATAAATTTTATAATATTTACATCAATGATAGTTACATGTAGGAAATGCCACTGTCAGATTTTCTGCATTGTAATTTACATTCAACTTGTCAGCTTCTTTGCCTGTAACGGCATTCAAAAAACACTGAGTGCCCATGAAGCGAGTCTACGACAACCCTGCATGAAATGATACTCCACACTAAATTTTGGTTGCAACAGTAATTCATAATAGGAATAATTTATCTGACCATCCTCAGTTGTCACTATAGCATGGTTTCACATAATTTAAAACACCCAGAAATTCCTAATGTAACTATACTTTGCACAGGAGGACTTACAATAATGCAGATTTTCCTTTTTTGAGGGAATAATGATGACATACTTAAAACTACAAAAACAACAAACACATCAACGTGATGAAAAATTTCCAACTCGGAAGGGGGCACGACTTTAGGTGCCCCTCTTTTAACATTTTTGCTTCTCTTATAAATTTATTTTCGGTGAAATCAAAACCTAAATTACATACTGCATAATAGACAGAAAAGTCTATTTCCCAGAAGCAAAGATGTATACAAGTATCAGAAACACATTCTAACAATTTGTTAGCACACTGGCACCCTTCACTAAATTTAAGGAGGTGCACTTTAAACCTGCCTCCCTGTTTGTTATGCCACTGCACGCCGACCAAATACCGTAGCTGTAACTGTGACAAATTGCCATACCAAATTATGTTTGTTTGACTCGCCTCACATGATCCCCAGTCTGAAATGACACGTTGTGTTCTCGCTTTGATTCAGTAGTAAAGACATTGGCTGTCTACTACAAATTGCTCCATGGTTAACAAACTTTAGGTTTTCAGAAGAAATATGAATATGGTGGTCTGCTGTAATGGGCTTGTCTGTTAATTGTTATTTTTTATTAAATTATCTCTTCAAGGAAATTATGTGTTGATGGTTCATCTCAGTTCAGTGGCGGCTTGAGAGTCCGAAAGCAGGTGAAGTGCCTTGACCAAAGGGTGGGAATAGAATTCGGACTTCTGTGTGTTAAAAAAGTATTGCTGCTAGAAGTCTTATCACTATAAACTTCTAAATATTATGATAATAAAACTGATAGTAATCTCTTGAAAATCATGTAATTTCATGAACTTATATACACACATACATGCATACACAAAAAACAATATGTAGGTAACTAGTCTACAGAGTTTAACTGACCTCACAAGGTCAATACCATTAATTAAAAACAAATGGCACATTCAGAATAACATGTTGGTATACAGTATGTTGTGAATATAAAAGGTCTACTAATTCACAACTCAGCAAATTGACATATTCTGTTCACTCTTAGTGAAATTTTATTCAGTGTAATATCTCAAAAATGGTGCATCTTAGAAAAATATAGGGGACACAAATGTTGGCAACTAAATTATAAACTATATAGGTCTCTACAAATTTTCGCATTTCTCCGATGATTTTGCGACAAATTTTTGTTACGTCTGATCATCTTAAAACTTTAAAATTTTGTAGCCTCATTTTCATGTTATTTTTTGTATCACTGCATATAGAGAACACCGACATTAAGAAATATAAAATTCTTTAATTTAAGATTTTTTACATTGCTGAAATTTGCATGTCTCAAGTCACATGGGCAGTTTGTCACGTGTGTACAAATTACGCACAGCAAAATTCACCTGTACATAATTCCTGATAACTCCCAGCATGCACCATAACAAAAGGACAATGGCCGATTACAAAACTGCTTGGAATTTAGTTTCCTTCCTGAGGGCATAAAATAAATAAAACTGGTTCAAGGTTTCTAGTGACTGTGACTATGACATAGATGATCAGCTGCAGTACTTGTGTGCCTGTGTGGAAAAGTAAGTCACAAGGATGGTGAGAACAGTGGGGGGTTTGGGGCAAATGGAACCAAATGCTTGCATATTTACTGAAGAATGCCATAGCAGTGCGTATTTACAGCAAATATTGCATTTGTTCACACAATGCAGTGCTTTTTTCAGGCTGACCAGGAATGTAATTCCCCACCTGCTAAAGGTTATTTGTATATACTGTTGTACGTTACTTTATAGTACAAAAATGATTGACTTTATGATGCACACTATACATTAGAAACTGCACTAACATCAACAAAAACATAGTACTATATAAATACTATTTCGCAAATATGTTTATTATTTGAAAATAAGGTGACAATGCCAGAATATGTTATTGTTCTGGGCTGATCTTATGCAAATTACAAATATTTCGTAGATCACAACCATTCATATAAACACTTTTTAGTAATTTCGTAATTTGTAAGCTTTCCTAAAAAAAAATTAATACCACTACAGCCTATTTTTACAATTATTTCTCAATTATTACAGTTACAACAATGCATTAATTTTTTTTTATTATAGCCTTCCTGCCTATAACAATAACACTTAACATCCCAGTGGTTACAACAATGCAAAAAAGTTGTAGGAAAGTAATTTTCATGAAGTTATAAATAAACTAATACAAAATGTGTACAATTTGGCTTTTGACGCACAGGCAAATTAGTGCATTCTACAGCAGTAATCAAAAATTGATTAATTATTAATAGTGTCCCTTATTGCAAGTGTCTTGTTTATCAAGGACTTACTCGGTTAAGGCTGTTAAATCAACACAACACATGCCGAATAAAATATTCTCTATTATTTACATATTACTCATACTATATTAAAATCCTTTAGGCCTACTATGATAAAATCAGATTTAGCACTAGTCTAATGCTTGTACGTCAGGGGATGCATTTGTCCTTCAGTGCATTGAATTTGTTGATAATTCATCGTAAAATGATTGTTTTTGAATTAACATGCACAAGAGCTCCTTATGTACTGAAATACATACCTAGTTTAATGTTCCAGTTAGCTGCTTGATTAACACATGTTTTCATGCTGGTAACACTGGCATAGGTCTTCCACGCACTAGCAAATCTTTCTGGTCATTGTCGTTCCACCAATTAAAAGGTGTTTCTTTAATGTTTCACACAATCACACTATGATAAACAGATACATGCTGCTATGCCGGATCTAGATGCGGGCGGATTACTGGCCGAATGCTGCTTCTTTGGCCAGGCTTGGAAAAACTTTGGTAGCATTTGGGTATTGACGTGAAACAATAAGGACTGTCAGAGCGCATCAGCAGAAACGAAAACATTTGCATTTTCCAACTGTACCCATCAAAAACCATCTATATCACCACGTTATTGATTTCCTGACCTGCATTTTAATGGTGAAATGGCTATAGTGCCAATAGCGCTGTAATTGTGTATTCTAGTGGTGTTCAGTGCCTCAATAAAAGAACAGCATAAGAACAAATTTTTTTGTCTTGAAACTTGTGGAGGAATTGTATAAAATAAGGGATCAGACTAATAAAATAATAGCAAAGTTATTTGATTTTCATGAGTGTTGCGGCTGAGACATTATGATAAATGTAAAGCATGGGATGCAAGAACTTGTAAGTTTTTTGATAATTAATTTCATGTCTTATTTCTCCTGAGGCAAGTTTCTTTAACACACTGAACTACTACAAACTCCTTTCAATTTTTGACAACTCCTTAGTAATTGACCAATACCCAAATTTTCTCAATAAAGTAACACGTGCCGCACCCCTCTTCTCTTAACCCATTCGTCCCACAACACCAGTACAGCTACGATGTGCCCTCTACTGGGGACGAGTGCACCCAAACGCGGCGGCCGCCTCTTCTGACTCCAGCGCCGGTGACAGGTGCTAAAGTGCACAGCACCTATGCAACTCTCCAAGCACCACCGGAGTCAGACGGCCATCCCACTTTCATGCCCTCAAGGGTATGACAATTCAGGTTGACCACTGCCACCAAGAGAAGTTCCCAGTAAAAATACCACCGGAGAAATGAATGTGGCAAGGGGATCACAATGGTTACCGTGTTCCAGCGACCCTATGTGTGCCCCCCTCCACAGCTGTTTACATCCCGGTGTGTGTAGTGTGTGTGTGTGCCAGGAGTCAAATAAAAATCGCTAGTCTGTGAAACCACTTGGTATTCACGTTAATTGGCTTTTATCAATTAGCTAACTTCGTTTTTACACTAAACGAGCATGGCTACCAGGGGCGGATCCAGGAATTTTTTGTTTGGGAGAGGTGTTGTTAAGAATCTTCAAAGAAGTGATAGGTGAGGCACTGACTAAATTTATCACCTGTTAGGCCTATATACGTATTTAAAAACACTATAAATGCTCCATAAACAATTTTCTAAAAAATATTTTTTAATAAATTGTGACATAAATAATGACTTTCAGCAATTTATATTCTAAGATGCAAGAGTTTTATTCTCCTATTGTTTAGAAAGATTTGATATGTATGACAGATATGTATGACAAAAATCAAGTAGACATCTGAACAGAACACCACAAACAAATTGCAGAAAGAAAAAAAAATACTTCAGTGCATGCAAATAAGCACAATGCAAATTCAACTTGCGATATCCATAAACAACAAAGAAATTATTTGTGAAAGACTTTTCAATTTAAATTTAAAAAAGTCACAATCAAAATTATCAAGCAAAATATGTTTTAATTAAATCTCTCGGTTAAAAAAAAAAATACTTTGATGAAGGAATGGCAACATCGATTTTGGATGGCATATAACTAACTATTACACTAATAATTTTAAAGAATATTCCTTGTCATGAAAAATAAATATGTGCAAAATTTTACTGCACAAAATCTACAAAATAAAATTTAACTTAGTTTTATGCTTTGCGTATCTGTCTATAATGTTCACCACATCAATTTTTATATTCCTATGGATATGTAGAAGTGTCAGTCCGCTAAGTCTCTCCTCTGCAGTTTGTGTACATAGCCAAGATTTCATGTGATGCAAAGTTGAAAAAGTTCTTTCAGCCATCGCAACACTCACTGGTAACATAGCTAATATGTTTATTAGGATGCGTATAGCTGGAAACATGTCTTTATCGGTAACTTGTAACACTTCCAAAGCAGTAATCGGAATATCACTTTTTTCCAGTGTTTACTCGCTGCCACATTTCCAGACACATAGCGTACTCTGGCTTCAAACTAGTTGCACAGTTACTCAAAGCATGCTCGTATACTTGCAACATATTTGCTACTCGCTTTTGAAGATTGTTTTTTTTTTGCCTCTGACACATTTGTGGACTCTGTGATGGTTTAAATTATAATGTAGGGCATAAGCAAGCGAAGGTCGAAATTTGTCATGACTCCTGTAGGTAGATGATTCTGCAGGTCATTCAGAACATGATCGAGAAGGGGTATGTAAATGGCAGTCCTAAAAAATGCCTCTGGTCCTTAATCAAAGCTTGGAGGGTTTGCCCTATACACGTATCTTCAGAGTGTACATGCTCTTGATATTTCAATATCTAGCAATTTTGTAATTTCATCTGCTTTGTGAAATATATTTTTTAAGCTAGAATTAGCATCTTCTCTCTTTTTATGCAACACTGAGAGAACATCTTTAAGTGTATCAATAGCGGATACAGCATCAAGTGTAGGTTACTGCAGGAGTCAACTTAATGCAAGAGTTGTGCCTAAAACATCACTTAAAGCAAATGTTGATACAATGAATTCACTGTCAGTGATGCTTTTAATAAGTTCATATGCCTTGGTGTTAGTTTCGGGACTACTAGCCCATTTAGTGATTTTTTCCAGACCTTCACAAATTTTAGGTAGCAATGTGCAAAATTGAATTGTGCCATCATGTTTCTCTTGCCACCTAGTTTCACAAAGACCCGAAAAGGATCAACCGAGCTAATTACGGAAAACAACTCTGACTTTCGTAGACGAATCTGAGAAAGATATAACCTCTTTCATTTTGGCCACAGAGTTGCGACATGCTATGATATTGTTAGTTTTTTTAAGAGAGTCGTTCAGGGTATGGTTCAAATAAGGGCAACGTTTTGCATTGCATGCAATTTTGCATATTTCTTGAAGAGCACGCTTCATTTTAGATGCCATAACTGCATGCACAATTATCCGTTCCGACATTGACACAATTTTGCAGTCAAGAGAGAGTTTATTGCAAATGTCTATTACAATGTAGGTGAGAGCTTTGCCGGATAGATGTTTCTCTTCTCCTTCAATGTCTTCAGATCTGAGTGATTCATAACATTTTATAAAAGCTACAAAATCCTCCCGACAAATATTCTCGTGCACATATCTTACAGAAATGCTCATCTGTTCATTATGAGATGCGTCAGTAGTTTAATCAAATATTAATGAAAACCATTTTGCTTGGTGAACCCTTTCAAAGATTATTTTCTGTATCTCTTCACCGCAACAGTTTATGAGTTCATTTTGTGTGGTTTTACTGATATAATTTGCATTAGCACACATATTTTTGAGCTGTTCCTTCATTTCAGTATCACATGCGGCAATCCGGAAACATAAAAGCTCACAAAAATTTCCTTCATTGCTGACGAGACTATTATTTTTAGGTGTTGGAAGGAAAATGGAACCATCGTCTCTATGCCCATGTGAGGGAATATTTTGGCATGCACATAAAGCTATGGTTTCAATTATAGGGTGAAGCCGAGCAAAGTTTTCGTGAACTTGCGCCAAACGTTGCGTATTAACTTGATTTATAACTTCCAGCTCAGGCTTATGATATGAGCGTAGGAATTTTTTACCTGCGCTAACCGCATCTTTATGATATTTTGTATTCTCGTCAGTGATGATGTAGCCATCCTTTCCATAAAGTTTAGCAAAAGATGTTGGAGGTTTCGTCACGAATATTCCCAGTGAACTGCTGCTTTGACGTGTTCCATGGTCACCAGCAAAGAGAATGCAATACTTACAATACAGACCACAATGAACATGGGAGAAACAAGCCAGTGGTGTTCTGCAAGGTGATGACATTTTACGTAGCGCTTAACTTCCCTGCCACCCTTTGAATGTACAGAATATGGAAAATTATATGAATCAGCAGATGGACTCCATAGATTTTCTAATAAATGACACTTCGTGAAATCATTGATTTGATTACTTTTACCGACATAAATGCCAATATTGTATTCAGGTAAACAGTTTCGTCTGTAGTTTCTGCAACTGCTTCTGTCAAAATATCAGAAGTCAAACCAGTCAACATCTTGTAGTTGAATCAGAAGCTGGAGTCTTCACTCGTTTAGCAAAGAAAGAGTCTTATAGGCCGATATAATTGTCGCTTTCCGCCGATACTTGTGGTTACAGCCACTAGTACCACTTGCCCCCTTCTGCTTAACCTGTACCAAACCAAAACTAAATTGTAAATATAAATTATTTAAGATTACAGCACATTTTTTTAGTATGCATTCATAAGTATTTATCACTCAACTCGGTTTTATAAAAAAAAAGTTTAGTCCATTGTCTAATTTGGTGCAAAAAAGGTCAAGGATGGTTATACCGCAGCTGTAGTTAAAAAAACTATTCAAGGCTCTAGTGTGTCGGTCAGACACACAGGCGATATAACTGGATTGACTTTACTGGCTGCTAACCAGTCCCAGGCCGGTATATAAGCTGGGGCACATGGCTTGATGGCACAGCACAAAGTCTGGTGTGGGCTTAGCGATCCTTCGCACTACTGGTTTGCATACACCCACTGGTTTACCTGTATTGGGAGTGGCCTAGGATAGTTCCTGNATGAAATGCAGGCGGTCTGCAACTTGTAGCTGGTAAATTGGGTGCCATTGTCGCTTAATATGGCCTGCAGGTATCCCCAGCGGGGAAATATTTCTGCTCTTGCTGCTGCGTGTTTTGTCTAGAATGGCTTGCGCCTTGAAATTTTCCTCAGTTTCGCGAGCCCTCTCAACTAATTCGTCTATAGATTGCGGCCTGGGAAGTTGAAGAAGATTTCATAATTTTGGTAACAGCATATGCGTGACATTTCATAAACAACTTTCCTCATTCCCTTCGGGAAAAATCCTACGGTATATTTGCACTTTACCCCTTATGAAGATTTTGGCCTCTTCCTCAGTGGCCTGGGTTTTATTGTGGAACTCTGTTGTTAACTGCTCTAATACTTTCTTGCCCTAGAACTGGGTGGCAAGGCGTAAACAAAGTTGCTCCCATTCTGAATTAACTTTCTATATTTGTTCCACCAGTCGCACGCCTTCCCTTTTAACTGTTTCTGGATTTTAACAACCCATTGTTGAACTGGGACTTCGTTGTCTTTAAACTCCCTCTCGCATTCCTGGGTGTATGTTACTGGGTCCTCGTGGGGTCTTCCTGCAAATTCTGGAAGTTGGAGCCCGTCACTACCCTGGTTGGAAATCGTGCTGTGGTGAGTGCCGGGATTATCTGGTCTGTATTCTTCTTCCGCACGTCTGCAAACCTCACACCTGTATACCAAGCCCGGTCTCGTGATTCTTTGCTATGACCAGCCTATGCATACGTGATGAAATGTATGCACACACATAATACATCTTACAGTGTTTACCCCTTGTCCGGCACAAGTGAGCCAGCTACAATAAGCAGTCTTGTGGGTCCAACATCTATTACAGCGGTATTCCAGCCCGTCTGTGTAACAGGGCTCAATATTCCACCCCAAACATAGGTAGTGGAATTTATTCTGACAGTGTGCGCAACTAGTGAAATTGAGGCCCACTCCGGGGCATGTGGGTATATTGCACCTCTCGGGTTGGTTTTCAATGGTTTCGTACATTGTGGTAGCGGCTTCGCCTTGGTCAGCAAGGCTTAGATTTGATTCGGACATCATCAAGTTACAATTGAGCACTATGGGATGTTTACATACTCCCCGAAGTCTGGCTGGTTTCGGTTTGACTCCCGACTAGATTAACTGGTTCTCAGGGTCGTGCTGGTCTGGTTCTGCTTTATTAACAAATTAACAAAGCACGTTGGCCCCATGTTGGGCGCAACGAAAACTCTTGATGCATGATGTTGGGTGACTGATGATGTCACGGACGGGCAAGGTTTTAATGTGTCAGTCAGAGACACAAATTATATAACTGGATTGGCTTTATTGACTGCTAACCAGTCCCCGGCCGGTATATAAGCTGGGGCACGTGGCTTGACGGCACGGCCCAAAGTCTGGTGTGGGCTTAGCGATCCTTCGCACTATTGGTTTGCACACAGCCACTGGTTTACCTGCATTGGGTGTGGCCCGGAGTAGCTCCTGACTTGGCCGCTATTGCTGCTGGTGCCGGCTGGAACTCGTGCCCAGGCCATGGACGAAGGTGGTGCTGCAGCTGGCGGTGCTGGTTGGAGCCCGTGGAGGGCTGCTGATCCTGCTGAATCTGAACCAAGGGTTGTCTATTCCCAGTGGTACTGGAAGTTCTTGGCCAAATCTCTCGACGATAAGATGTGGCTCGCCGGTGGTCTTGTGGGGTGGCTGAAAGAGGGAACTGGAAGGTTAGGCCTCTCCAGTTGGTGGTTGGCTTGAGCTCAATCCTGGGGGGGTTAAACTGCAGAGGGCAGTTGGCACAGGGTTACAGACTCAGATGAAAGTCCTAACCACCAAATTACCAGTTTAAATCTTTCCCTACACTTCACAATCCCTTGGTGTCCTGCATGTTTAAACTCTTATGCACTTCTGGTGTAAATTGAGTGGATTGATGATCCTGGCTCCTTTCAACAAAAGACCTTCACCAAATGAAATGTCATGCCTGAATTGGTAGTACACACGCAAGTTCTCTGGAACCTCACNAATTACTCAAAGAATACTGCTTTAATTTTTGACATGTGGGATTCTGTTCCTGTTCCATCTGTATGAGAGAAAGAAACTTATCTTGTAATGGGGTACATTGACTTAATTTGATGCCTGAATGCTTCTACTTCTTGAATGAGCTCTGAATCCCATGTTTTGCCTCCTGGGAGGAAGGATTTCGAAATAATGCATCTGCGATAATCAACTCTTTCCCTGGAACATTCTTCACCGTATGATCATACGTCATTAGACTTCTGCGGAGTCTTTTAAGACGGGGAGATAATTCATCTACGTGTTTTGACTGCAAGATCTGTAGCAAGGGTTTGCGATTTGTTTCAAATATTACATGTAACCCAAGGATATACTGTTGAAATTTTTGGCAGCCCTTGCTAAGGCCAAAGCCTCTTTTTCAATTTGAGATTATAGCTTCTCTGTAGGTGTAAGTGTCCTTGAACCATATGTAACAATTTGCCAAACCCCTTCCTTTTGCTGCATAATGCAGCAACCTAGACTAGATAAACTAGCATCTGCACTTACTAGTATTTGCTGCTCAGGATCAAAAAATGCAAATGTGTCTGTAAGAGCAGCCCTTTAATTTTTGCAAAGACTTAGCTTGGGATGACCCCCTCACAAAAATTCTGTGTCTTTCTTGAGGAGGAAAAGCAAGGGTTCCAATGTTTCGGTTTTACCAGGAAGGAACAGAGCTGAGAAATTGACTATGCCCAAAAACTGTTGAAGCTCACTTGTCTTAGGCTGAGGAAACTCTGCTAATGCTAGAACTCTTTCTGGGTCCACTGATATACCTTCTGAGGTGAGTATGTAGCCCAAATACCTAACATGTCACTCCAAAAACTCTTTTACATTTATTGATAATAATACCCTCATTTTCCAGTCTGCGCAGTACTACCCTCAGTGCAGAATCATGCTCGGAAAATATAGATGCATACATAAGAATATCCTCCATGAAATACAACCCCTGGAATGTTTTTCGGAACCGGGGCAATTCTGTTTGAGAAGTACTCTGGTGCACATCATGAGATGCCAAAGGGCAACCTTGTGAAATAATATCTGCCAAATGGTGTGATAAAAGTGGTCAAAACTTGGCTCTCCTTGGCTAGCTCAATTTGATAGAAACCTGAATTGGCGTCTAATTTCGAGAAATACTTTGCTCCTTTGAGAAGAGTTAGTTTTGATTCGACACTAGTGATAGGAAAGTGAGATCAACAGGCATTGTTGTTTTAACTGAGTATAATCCCTGCACACACAGACTGCATTTCCTTTTGGAACCACCAAAATGGGTGCAACTTATTCTGTTGGTTTCATCACTGGCTCAATGATATCTAATTGTATTAGCCTATCAAGTTCTGCCATCAGTTTGTTCAGGAGAGGTATAGGCACTGTCCTGAGGACTGACTGTACATATTGTTTAGCACCATCTTTCAATACAATTTTAACTGTGCTTTCATTTTACCCAGTCCATTTACTAACTCTGGGAATTCTACTGGAACATTGACCTTGCTGAACTATGAGGCCAAACCACCTTCCCCATGTACATTAGCCACCATTAATCTCCCTACTTAAAGCATACAATACCCAAATTCTGCAAAAACTGTCTTACCAATATAGCAGTTTGTAGGCCTGAGATCACAAATACTTTGGAACGAGTTTGCCTATCTTTTGTTTCCAAAATCAATACCTAGAAACCCCGCCATCTTTAGATGGTCGCCATCAGGATCCGAAATGGGTTCTTCCATCTTTTTTACAATCTGCAACATTTGTTCTGGCACAACTGAGGTAGGGACACAGCTAACATCTGCACCAGTGTCAATTAGAAAGTTCACTGACTTCTCAAAATCAACAATTTAACAGTTGTGGTCCATTAATCTTTTCCAAGAGCATTTCACCACAATCCCCCTATCATTTTCACTCTGTCTAATTTGGCCATTCGCAGTCACATAAAAAACCTTACTTTTGTTTGATCTTCCTCTAGCTTTACACACAGAAGCCCTATGCCCAAGCTTAACACAACCGAAACAATTAGCTTGACGACCTGGACACTTTAACCTCTCATGGGTGTGTAGCCTACAAAATTTACATTGGTTGTCCTTGGACCGAGTAGATGGACCTTGTACATGCGACGCTCTTTGTTGTGGCGAAGAACGGCATCAAAACAACACTTGCTGCTGGGAAGCCCCTCATGAAGATGGGCATCTTCCTATCTGGACTCTGCTGATCTCCCCTTCGCGTTGTTGCTCACGATGGAGAACCAGGAACTGTTGGGACTACAGTTCTGCTTGTTTGGCCACCTATACTGCTTCTTCTAATGTGAGTTTTGGCCGTAACTGCAACTGCTCGCTCGTTTTCTTGTTGGCCATATCTACCACCACCCTATCACGAATAAGTACATTTTCTAAACTTCCGTTGTCACAACCTTCTGCCAACATGTGTAGTGCGGTTATAGTTTTGCCCACCTATTCACCTTGTAACTGAACCCGCGAATTGAACTTATACCATTTGAATATTGTGTTAGTTTTTGGGTTGAAATACTCCTGAAATGCTTGCAATGCTTCTTCTTGCGTCTCTGGTGCAGGCTAATTGTGGCCAAATTTTTTTGCATGTTTAACCATAAGATATAGGAGAATACCTATATGCTCCTTATGGGGTTTGGAATTATATCCTGAAACAGACATGTGGCATAAAAATCTTCTCTCCCACGCTGCCCATGATGATGGGTTCATGAATTCCATAGGTTGTGGTGGTTTGAGGTTAGTTACATCTCCCCTCACAAAGGATGTTCCAGATTCCTCCTTATCTATCATCGTTCTTCCTATAATCGCCAAGACCGTAAATTAAGGTCGGGGGTGTAATAAGGCCCACTTTCAAAGTGAACAGCTCCTGTACTTCAGATAATGGAGGTATCAAAAATCGTTCAAATAAAAGATAATATTTGTTAGGTGCTTTACCTATTTAAAGTGATGAATAACTGCAGGAAGAGATAAAATTGACATGAAGGTTAGTAAACAAAACCTTGTAAGTAGACCTTATTTCCTGCACCGACATGTAACAATGCCCATGTTATGAAAGATATCTAAAATCAGCCTGATGAGTAGAAAACAATGTAAATACAATGAACAGAATATATTTTTTCTCGCACTTTGAAACTATAAAAAATATTTTATTGGAAAACAGAATCATAATGTCATATAAAAACACTGAAATATGGTAAAAAATTGTTGCTGGCAATATTAAATTTGACTTCAGGAAATACTCATGCCAATTTGTTTTGAAAATAAGCAAGAATAGCAAAACAGTTTAGCGAACATGTAGCAAAATCAATCACATTTTGATACAACAATTTTAAAAAAATTTAAGGAGTGTACATGATGTCACAAAATTTCCAAATGCAACATCTTTTGAATGAACAAAAGCTAATTTGAGTAAAAAAAAATATCTAACAACGGTTACTGCAAATGTAATCATCTTTGTCATGTTTCTAAGACAGACACATTCTTAATGTACCCAAATATAACACTTTTCGCAAGCCCGCATGCCAACCTGCAAGTCTTCTCTGCAAGCAGCACAATACCAACTTTGTGTTGTGGTAACTGATTTTGAAGTTTGTATAGTTGCAGTAACAGCTTGTGAGGGTGTAGTAGTGGCTGTTGATGCAGCAGTAGATTTTTTGGAGCTAACACAGATGTTGATGGTTGATCTATTGGTTCGATAACATCCTCCAACTGATTTGTGCACGTGTCATTATCGGAGACTCCTGCAAACAGTTTTCTTGCCAGTTTCTGTGCTTTCTTCTTTGGTGTTGGCAAGATTTCTTGAAAGGGTGAATTTGTCTTCTCATTTCTGCATTTAGGATCTAGTGCTGCCAACTTTTCAGAGAGAGGTGTTTCATAATTTGATTTTTCTTCTTCAACGGGCAGTGCTGGGGGTGAAGGCTACTTCAGTAATCACTTTAGGGTCGAATGGATGAATACCTGTTGCACGAAAACCATTGGTTATGTTGCTCAATCTCATGGATTTGCTCCAAACAGGAGTGAATACTTCAAAGAAAGTGTCCTTTGTCAATTTCCTGTCAGGGTTTTCAGGGTCTCTGTCCCACCAATGTAGCAGTTGAGCATCCCAATGATGTTCGTAAGATCGGAACACTGATTTGTCAAGTGGCTGTAGTTCATGGGTGGTATTGCTTGGTAAACAGAAAAGACTTATGGGATATTCTTCTGCTTTATCTATAATTGATATGTCCAGATGAGATGTTGCTCTATACACTACAAGTAAAGTTTGACCTGCAGGTTTAAATTTTGCAAAGTTTTACAGCCTTTTGATAAAAACTTTACTTCTCATTGACCCCTTAGGTGTGATTATTACTTGTGATCCTGAAGGAAGTTCACATTTGAAAGTCTTCCTGTACCTCTTTCCTTTAAATAAAATCATGGGGTGGGAGGGGAGGAATCACAGCTCCCATGGCACTAACACATGCAACAGCTGCCACATTCTCAGCATGTTCATGAGAGAAAAGATGTACACGTTTGGCTCCCTTAAACGCCAGAAATTCTGCTGGTGATGCAATGTCAAGCGAACCCCTTTTTCATCCATATTAAATATGTTCTGAGGGCATCCTTTAATGTCAAGTTTGGCAACGCCAGCACCTAGTTTAATAAAATAATCCTTAACAATTACAGGATTCAATTTCTGAGCTCTTGCAGGGTTCACTGACTGGGCCTTTCTTCTAGAAAGACACTGGTGTCATTTCATGAAGCCACGAAACCATTCTCTACTGGCTAATTTTTCTACTTTGTTAAAGGTATGTTAGATGTGATTTTCCACGAACTTGTAAACATGCCTTCGAATAAGTACTGGCATAAGTGGAAATCCTATATCAGCAAAGCGAGAAACCCTATCTTCTAGATCATGGGTGTCCAACATAATTTTGCGGCGGGCCAGGTCAAGCATGTTTGTAACCATAGCGGGCCAAAAGAAATACCCAATAGCAAAGTGAGCTTTAAAATATTAATAAATGTAAATAAAACGGAATTTTTTATATTATGCAATATGGATAATTTATTAAAAAGAAAACCTTAGTTTTACAATGCTTACACTTAAATAAATCAAAACCAATCTAATGAGATACCTGACATTTTTTTTGTTTACTCAGGGCATCTATGTCAGCTGATATTTTAGATGTGGCTATGCGCAGAATGCCTGTAAGATGGATGTCTGATAATGATGATCTTGTTTTGGATTTGTTGTGTTTCATGCGGGAAAAAAGCTGTTCACAAGTATATGTACTACCAAATAAGGAAATTTGTTGAAGAGCTAATTTGGTCATGTTTGGGTATTGTTTTTGGTCAACATACTTTTTGTAAAATTCAACCAACCCATTCGGAAGACAACCATCGTATGCGGTTTTTAGAAGAGAATTGCTTTGTATTTCAATAAATTCCAAATGTAGGTTTAGCCTGGCGCTTTCAACTTCAACATCAAAGGGCTTTTGGAAGACTTTCATGGTGGGCAGTTGTAATTTGAAGTCTGCGAATCTCTCATCAAACTCATTCCTCAACCTCNTAATGATGATCTTGTTTTGGATTTGTTGTGTTTCATGCGGGAAAAAAGCTGTTCACAAGTATATGTACTACCAAATGAGGAAATTTGTTGAAGAGCTAATTTGGTCATGTTTGGGTATTGTTTTTGGTCAACATACTTTTTGTAAAATTCAACCAACCCATTCGGAAGACAACCATCGTATGCGGTTTTTAGAAGAGAATTGCTTTGTATTTCAA
>NQII01000220.1:725366-798578 GCA_002778355.1 Clitarchus hookeri | reverse complement strand
AAGCTTATATTTTTAGCTACTGCTTTCTGCTCCGGACACGCTACCGATGTAAATATCTCCAAACACTCCTTGTGTTTAAGAGGTAGTCTATCCCCAAATGAAGCAAACCGTTATCGAAGACCTATCATGAAACTAATTTTTGTAACTCTCTCGGAGTTTTCTTTTGGTTTTTTGAACAACGCCTGTTGACCGATCATATTTAGCTTCAACGAATTTACACTATCGACTCGAATTTGACCTTTGTACGTATCGTATTTAGAAGCGTGTTTTGTAGAATAATGCCGCCTAACATTGTATTCCTTGCAAACTGCTATTTTGTGATTACATATAAGACACAGTATGTTTTCATTATGTTCTGTGACAAAAAAGTCTTCAGTCCAACTGTTTTTAAATATTCGACATTCTGTGTCAACTTTACGCTTTTTCTCTGTTGACATCCTGATCTGAAACAACCATAAGACAACACAAAATTATGCACCTACTTAAGTAAATATGTATCTCAAAATTTACTCAAACAATGTAGGTATGGATAACAAAAGACAATCGTTAACCGTAATTAAATAAATATACTTCATCTATTTGTTAAGATTTAAATTAAGTACCTACGTTTATTCACCACTTTTCACTACAAGAAACTTCATTCACTATTAATTTACAAATGAAACACAATCGCGATCGAACAAAACAAACCAAATAAGTAATTACTCGCGACAAACTTTGCCGGCCAAGTGACTTTGAGCGAGCGACACGGCGGCGGTGCTACGAGAGCGAAGGTGAGGTGAGAGGGTGGGGCGCGTCTCAGTGCACGCGCGGATTTGATACCTACGAAGCGCAGTTCGTGTTATTGTTTATAAATCGTAGGTAAACATTATTTACTTGCCTACAAACATGTGAATATTATTCGTAGTCGATAAAATAAACATATTATCTAAGAGACTTTTTAAAGATTGTTTGCGCAATATTTGTCTATTATATGTCATCATCTATCTATGCTATGACTTTAAAAATTTTAACTAGCTCACGGGCCGGATGTAGGGCCTACGCGGGCCGGATGGTGGCCCGGGGGCCGTATGTTGGACGGGCCTGTTCTAGATCCTTCTCTTGATCTTCAGTAAGAATCTTATGACAACCCAATTTTCTTTCAGTGCTCCCAGACTTTAAATGATTTCTTAAAGTTCTGCGAGGGATACCACAGTGATTTTCAACATATCTTTGCGATTTCCCTTTTCTTAGCAACTCTAAAGCTTCCTCCATCATGCTGCGGGTCCAGTTGCCTCTAGTGCCTCTGCATTTCTTACCCATTGTGACAATTTGAAACATAAATAGAAATGTTTTCTATAAATTTAACTATGGATTCAACCATCCCCTTGCTGTAATTATTCCCTTAGAACTTAAAGTAACTTAGGTGTGTAATAAAATCACAACTAAAGAAACACTGCCACGATAATGCCAAAATAATAACTCATGCTCGCATAAATAAGTGTTAAATTATGCTATAGAACTGTATTCAGTTATAAAGTTATCTGCCAAATGAGATTCAGAGGAATTTTCCGTTTAACTTGTATTGGATAATTAGCAATAACTATTGTCTCAGACAATTTTTTTTTAATTCTGCTCTGATAGGGCATAGACAACGTTTGGTAGATTAACAAGCATTATTATTGTTTGTTTGCTTTACCTGTTATCATATCTTTAGACATTACTAGAAACTTATTAACCATTCACTCTCGACAATTACACAGGATATGTGAATGGATGAATTTCATCTATGTTAACTTTAAACTGTAACGAGTTGAATACTATGACATATTACAGTCAACATGTTAGCAATTTACTTGACAATAATTTTACTTTTCAAAAATGAAACATCTTGAATGGCACTGGATGTTCCACCTTAACTTGTGAAAAAAATCATAATAACTAGAGTATAGTGCATATTATATAGTCCATTTTTATTCTAATTTTGAGAAATTTTGGGTGTGGGTATATCCCTATCTCCCTTCCTCTGCTTAGGTACGCCCCTGACATTGACTACTGCCAACGTATAGAACAAAGTTACACCATAGTTAAACAATTAACCCACGATAAATGAAAAAAAAACTTGTTGGTTAGTGCAGGAAATAAGGCTCATTATTTATTTAATGTGGGCCTTATTTCCTGCAACATTGACATGTAGGTTTGAGGTTATCATGCCTTTTTCTATACGTCCAAACTGATCACAATCAGGTCAATTAATTGCTAATTTGGTACACAATACGAGAAAAATACTAACTATATCATAATACTGTACATCGTCACTGAAATAGCACAACATTTCTCCAACAGAAATTTATAAAAACAGAAATATTTTTACCTTTCTATACTTCTTCCATGTCCGCTACACACACAATGATATTCACCAGCTTCTCTTGTCCACCACTAGATGATAGTCTAGGTAGGTTATAGGATGGGTAAGATTGCAAAGAAAAAAGAGCAGCAAATATGTAAATAAGTGTGCTTGGTCCTCATTACCTGCTGGGCCATATTACCCCCCCCCCTCCCCCCAACCATCAATTTTACATGGCGTTTTAAATGAACACTCCGGTTTTGGTTTTACCGCTGCCACCATTTTATGTAATTGGACGATAGGTAGAAGGAATACACAGTTAGTTACCATTGTTCCGAGAGCGAGCAGATGTCGACAAGGTCAGGGATGCTAACCTGTCCTAACGACACAATTTTTTAAAAACCTATCTACCTTATTTTAAAAATTGGAAAACTAATATTTATTAACATATAAGATACTATGGATGTAGTGCTTTGGGGTACATTTAACTGTGTTCAAAATCAACAACAAATTCTTTTGTTTGACAGTTTGTATGCCACCATCTCTATGTTTGACTTTTGAATTATCACCATCCAGATGGTGGCGAGCCTTGGGGTCACAGCTGGAATTAGTTACTTCCTAGTACTTTGTTTCACCAGTTGTGTTGTCGTGCATATAAGTGGACATAATGCCACAATCAGTTATTAATTTCTGACTCTTAGCAGCTATCCAGTGAACATGTTTTCTTTTATCATTAATTTAAATAGCCCTTCAATTTTACAACAAAACAGTTTCTAAGATGGCAAAAACTATGGTTCTAATAAAATTCCCTTGCATTCCCTATACATAGTTGCATAATACAGAAGAATTGTGAAAAAATATTTGTTGACTTCAGAAACATACTGTTGTATGAATCATAGTAGTAGTCCTCAAAGTAGACACTTGCTTGTTCACCCATTGTGAATTTAAATAATCTTTATATTGATATGAGGTAAACCAAAACTGAACAGAAATATTCTTTTAAAGTCTTTATCATATAACACTTGTACAATTCGAAAACCCACAAGAGAGATATTTGTCATCTCTATGACGCCCGTGTGTAAAATTAAATACATGTTTTGGTAACTCCACAGCAGCATGGCATGCTAAGTTTGCACAATAAGGAAATATTATACTATTGCATTATCCACGCCCACAAAAACAGTAGGAAGGGGGTCACACTCGCCTCCAATGCGAATGGATACACCTGGGTGGCAAGCACAATTTTTTTCTATAACCTATTACTTATGAACACCGATAGCAATTTTTTATAGAAAAGTATGTTCATTTGCTGGTACATTACACATACCTTCAGAGGTCTAATTAAATTTGGTCCCGTGCTATTCACAGTAAACCTGTCGCTTATTTCCACCTTTACTAGTATGCACCATCCTTACAAAACGAGTTAGGCTAAATGTCATGTATATACTTTTCATCTATATTTATGTGAGGAATCACTTAACAGAGTTTGTCAGTGATTTTTGTGAACATTCTGCATATTAATGCACAGTGGCAGTGTGTGAGGCCGTGCTCTTGAGCTCTAGCACTGACCAAATTTATATACATTTTGCCGAATATTTTATTTAATACAAGTTTCAAATACGAAGTATTAATGACTCAAAATGTGTGCTATTTTCCTTTAACAATACAATATTATTTGGTTAGAGCTCAATTTTGTTGCCAGTGGTAATTATTTACAGGTTTATAGCATTGCGCACACTGCCACAGTACTCTACTGCGGTTGAGCACAGCTGCCGCTCCTCCAGCCAGTCCCTTGCGCTGGCCTGAGCCACAAAGAAACATGGGAATCTCGCCCTTATCTGCACCACCTCTGTGCTCCCTCAGCTTCTGCACAGGGGCAGAAAACTCAACAGCGCTGCGTGCTCGCTTTGCGCGGCCGAAAAACGTTCAAACTGAATTTGTCACTCAAAAACTATCTCAAATAATTTGAAAATATTACTGGAAAATCCCAGATTTTTTCTAACCATGGCCCAAAATCATAATTTTTTCTTTGCTGGATATATTTTCTACGTAAAAAATTGTAAAACAATGGTCTGTTTTAATTATTTTTCTTGTCGTGCACAGGAAAAAAAGTAGCAAGTGAGGGACATTTCTGTTTTAAGAGATAGATGGGTGATATGCATATAAAATGAAAAATAAAAATATTTAAACCATATACGAGAGGGCAGCTTCGAACTTTGTGCTTTCTGTTACCTTCATTATACTTCTCTAATACTGTATCAGCATAGAGTTAAAATAATATTGATTATTAGTTAACAGATATTTACTCTGTAGCAAATATTATAACTAAAAGCAACAATCACAAAGAAGACACAAGTTACTTTCGATTCCAAAATACACAAACCTCACCTAATCATATTCACAGTTCACAGTTTAAAAAGTTTGGGTGTGTCATAATTGGCAATAATTGTTGTCATTTTACAAACAGTCATACTATGCATGCATTTATTCCTTATTAATTCTTGCACATAAAATATAGTTAGCGGAGATGTTTCTAGATTTTAAATATTTTAATCCATTACTGATTACAACAACAATGTTATCCATTCGTATTTGATGAGTGATTAAATAAATACATGTACTACGTTTTTGCATCTGTCCATGACTTTGATCCATTTAGACCTGGCACCTACAATTGTTTATATAACGAACAAGAAAGTTATTTTTGTTGGCGCTCTACACTGATGAGGCTCATAATTGCATTTTCAGTTTTTATTATGTTGCTCATTTGGATTGGTGCGTGGATGATAAACAGCAGTGGTATTATATAACACTCCCCACTTCGTGTTACAATTGTGCCATTTTCCTACTATGAACTCAGTGCAATTATTTGTTAGTAGTGCGTGCGGATATCCCCAGTGTGGGAAAAATTCAGTTTCCAAAATTATTGAAATGTTGTTAGTGCCTACACTCGAAACTGGGTATGTCTCAACCCATCTGTAGAATAAGTTTGTAACAATTACCAGAAATCACTTCCCCGAGGACGTCCAATGGTGTTGGCCCATTAAGTTCAAAGCAATGGTCTCAAAGGGTTCAAATGGAACGTGCAGCACCTGTTGCTGCATACTGTCTGAGCTGCGGTTTTAAGACATTTGCGGCCAGTAAAAATATTTTTGTGCATTTCTCAGTGTTTTATGTTGCCTGGATGTCCTGCCCATTCACTACAGTGAGCATGTTGCAGTACAATTTCACACGCATCACACATCACGTACACACTCCACATGTAACTGTTGGTGTTGACATGTGTTTCTATGTGGCCATTAATTACCGCCAACGCTCGACCATATTGTTGGCACATTGATCAGTCCACTTGCGTAATACTGGGCATTTATCACCCGCATATACAGTTCTGGTAACGTGAGCTCTGTAGGAGGCACTGTGATAGTGGCGCAGGTGATGTTAGAGCAGATCAGGGAAGGGTCAGGCAAAGTAGAGGGAGAATGTCTCCCTACTCTTTCTCGTCGCATGTGACTATATCACCCAGTGACCTTGAAAGGGCATTATCTAACTGATTCTCCTCTCTCGGCATATGTTGAACTTTAAAGATGAACGACTGTAAAAACAACGCCCTGCCTGTGAGCTTGCTTCATATTTCCTTGGTGTTTGGCAGCCATACTAAACACCTATTATCACTTATTAATGTGAACCGCTGATATTCTTTGAACAGTTGGTAGTGTTTCATTGCACTGATAACAGATAAACATTCATGTTCGTTAACATCGTAGTGGCATTATACGGGGCTGAATTTAACATTACTGAAATCTATTATTTGTTAAGTACCACTGTCACCAAGTTGTAAAAGCACTGCACACATCAATCTGGAGATAAAGGTGACGGCTCGGGTCATGACTAGCAAGTGCAGGGCAGTTAATTTTGTTAAAACTGCTTCATTGGTCCTGCAGAATTTTCGAGCAGGTGAAAGCATGTTAGTGAGTGTAGCAATAAATTTTTTTGAAGTCCTATATGTATTCTCTTAACTAATTTATGAGCCCAAAAAATTTACATAACTGTTTATGAGTGCTAGGGGTTGGATAACTGTCAAATAAATTTAACTGTTCGGGATTGGGGCAGCTACCATTTTTGTCAACCAGATGTGCCAAAAACTGTACACAGAATTTACCCAGGTGGCACTTCCTGTTTTCGCATGTAAGCTGGTTAATATTGAGTCATTCAAGCACTAAGGACAGGTGGCACACATGATCCTCCCACGACTCTTACCATATAATCACATCGTCAAGATATGCCATAGTAAACTCACCAATGTATTCATTTAGAACTTGCACCATCATTGACTGGAAGGTGGCTGGAGCGCATTTAAGGCTAAACGGCATGGTCCTGAACTGGAAATGTTGGCCGTTTGGCGTGCTGAAAGATGTTTTCGGACAATCTTCAGTTTTCACTGGTATTTACCAGTAACCGCTACAGAGGTCAAGTGACATCATAACCTTGGTATGGCCGACGCTATGGAGTACATCCTTTATGTTGAGGAATGGAGGTGGTGAATTTTCAGTGATAATATTAAAGAGCCTAAAGGCCATAAAAAATTTCCAGGAACCATCTTTCTTAGGAACAAATGTTATTGCAGAATTATGTGGGTTGGTAGTAGGTTAAATTATGCCTTCATCTAACATTGCCTGTATATGTTCTTTCATAATATGGCACTGATACGGTTGGTCATGATGGGGCGGTGTGTACACTGGTTTTACATTACTTAATGGGATGCTGTGTTCTGCCATGTTGGTATGGCATAATTGATCAGCGGCAGCAAAAATATTGTGATGCTCGTTGAGCAGGCACTGGATTGCATCACAGTATTCAGGCAACACAACATGGTCGAGGCCATCCAACTGTACCTCTGGTGCGCAGCTAGTGAGCCGCGGGTCTGCTTTTTAGACTGTACAACACTCTTTCTGACCAAAATGGATGCATCGTGCAGCTGGTTCCACCACAGAATATTGTTTGAAACAAAAGTGGTGTTGAAAGTTTCAATGTCCTTGATGCAAACTATAATTTGAACTTCATTGACTGTTTTACCTGTGTGGGTTGATGTGCAAGCTGTACAGTTTGTGTGGTTGGTTTAATTTTGCATACGTCAACCAAATCAATCCAAAAAAAATTATGAGAAGCAGCAGTATCTATTGAACCATGGCACTGCTTATTGTTAAGAAGTACTGGTATGCTAATTATGTGGTTGACACTGTTTCTGATTTGTGAAATTAACATTTGTTGTGGTTTTGATGCAGGAAGGACAGTGTTTTCCGGGGGGCAGGTGGCATCTGGCCACTCTACCCTGCCCTGTCTTTTTCCAGAGGTGGTTTAGCATCACGTGACTTGGCAGGATTTTTGTTGCACTTAGGCCCCTATTGTGCCAATGTATTTGTGTCCGCCACAGTTACGGCAAGTGAATGGCGGCGGTCCACATTCTGAACGTGTTTGAATATAGTCCCTTGTGCCACTTTTGCTCAAAGCACCAATATTGTTGCTATTGCTTGTCATGATAGAATTTTTGAGAGATTTTGAGTAGTCAAAATTACCGTTGTGTTTAGATTTAGAGTCTGAACGGTTGTTGGTATTGCTCTCCTTGTACCGGCACGGATGTGCGAAGTCACAATCATATCACGGCTGTTCTGACACAGTGTAACTTTGTTTTAGGATAACAAGTGAACGCATAAAGTCATCCACAGGTAGTAGATGAGTGAAGCTAATGCACCATGGAACTCAGGTCATACTGTCCCTGCCACAACTTCAAGCACTTATTTGGTTGACATGTCAGGGGGGAAGGTCTGCACCAGATTAATTTTCTGTGTGACAAATGTAGTTAAAGATTTGTTGGGTCTTTGCTGCTCCAAGATTACATGTCTGCTGGCTTGTAAGGATGGAAAAATGCCAGCAAAACAACATTCAAATGACCGACAGAATTCTTTCCATGTAATGCACTAATGGAAAATGCCACGTCACCACTGTTTGTCATCGCCACTAAGACGGTCACCGACACATTTATACCAATCCTTCGCTTCTACACAGTAACATTGCAGATGGATTGTACAGTTATGGATAAAGACTGCAGTCTCTTCTGATGGCAAACCTGCAAAAGTCAAAAGCGACTAGAAATGGGTCAGTGTTGATGCAGGTACTGCAGTGAAAATGGCACATGGCTGTGTGTGTTGTTACGTCGGTGGGAAAGGCGGCTCACTGTCTAGTCATCGTGCAGAGAAGCTGAGTGGAGTGAGTGTGAGGGAGGGGTGGGTGGAGAGGTTTGGCTGCACACATACACTGGTGCTCTGGGCATTTGCGGCAAGTGGAGTTGCAGCGCACACTGTTAGCTCAGAAATCGCTCCTTCTTTAGATCACACCACTCATTCTCGATGATAAACTGATTGTGAGTTCGCATCCCACAGCTGTCACAACAAGTCAGTTCAGTGTTTCCCCCTTGCCAGATGTTCTGTTGATATGGTTGTGGTCGGTTTAGGTTGGTAGCATTGTTGACAGAAGGTTGTACATTTGTAGGAAAAGTGACAAGTTGGTGTATATGCCCCGGCTGACATCATGGGCAGATAAAGAAATTTTTAGAATTCATAGTAGCAAGTTCCTTCGGTGACACACACTTATCATGATACACTTGTAGACACTGAACGCATGCAAGAATGGCATGGCCAATTCCATCACACCAAATCATGTTACTGCATTTTTGAAGGGTTCACCTAAAATGAGTTAGCAATGGTACAATGTTTGAGTTGATGGAGCACTTGCACATAGATTCTTCAAGAACAGGTTTGAAGGTACCCCAGACCTGTAGAGGTCTAACACAATGGTAATACAAGTCTGCTATTCTGCCTTAAGTGGTACATGCCAACGTATCTGCACATAGTTCCCTGTTCACTTTTTCTATGTTCTCATGCAGTTTACAAGTGGCTACAGAATCTTCACATTGCCACTTGTTCATTTGTAATTGTACCAGAGTGAAGGGGTCCGAGTCTGATAGCGGGCGCACAAATTCAGGCACAAGCATTTCATAATCCCATTGGAGGTGTGCCAGTCCATCAGTCCATGGTCATTGCGACACGGAAGGTGACGAGAAGCCATTGCACGGTTAGCAGTTCTTTGCCAGGGTCACAGACCTCGCCAGTTCGTGGCCACTTCCCCTATGTCGCGCTGCATGGGAGGGATGATCCGTCCGAACATGGAGAGAGGAGGTGATGTGCACAACGCACACACACACTGCTATCTCACTTTGCCTGGAGGGCAGGCGAGTGCTGATGTTCACGGCAGAATGCTAGCGCCTTGGTAATGTTACGAGATGGCCGGCACCATCTTGTCACGCTGTGTTACAAGGCAACGTAGATTGTTCTATTGTTGATACACTGGGCCACATCTTTTTTGGAATAGGGAAATGCAGGAAATTTGTAGGAATATTATAATTTTTGCTAGGTTGGCCAAAAAATTAGGATTTTGACATTGAGAAATTAGAAAAGTAGGACATGTGAGAATTAAGAGCATTGCACTTACAAACAGTAGGAGACGGGTTAAACCTGGCTTTTAAGGAATGAAACTGGTAATTTTAGACACACGCTTAGGCAAGCATATGACAGGAATTGCTTTAGGAGGAAAGGGGATAGGTAGAGTTTTGTTGCAGAAACAAATTATTTGGGTGCAAAGTGGGCAGTGGGTCGTTCACCCATATGGCCCTCTTCTGAAGATCCCTGTTAATTGTTGGTGGTGATGATGATAATGACTCCAGATGGTGATTGTTGCAGGAATGTAACTGGTCCTACTTTAGAAGATGTAGGCCCTCTCTCTTACACCACTAATGTTATTCACTCTAAATGATAATGAAAAAAAGTTGAAGGGTGCGGGGAGTGGCACAGTGCCATGCCCTTTCCCTACACACCTGTTAGGCTGACTGACTATCATGGCAGCAGCCCGCTCGGAGGCTTGAGCAGTCCAGTGCCAAAACTCTTACAAAGCAAATTGAGTGATTCAAAAAGTAAACATTAACATAGAAAGTTCTTAAAATAAAATAATACACGACACTTTAAAATACAGTTGCATTAGATTAAACACTATAAAAATAAATCTGTTGGCAATTATTATACAAAACATGTCACTGTAATGAAATTAGAGCCTTTTTCAGTCCTGCATGATGGTAATTTACATAAGCACTTATTTATTCCTGGAAAAATAAATACTAAATGTGGCACCAGGACTCTGACGTCACTGGGCGAGTCCAAGTGCGAAAAACCAAGAAGGGTTGTAGGTAGAAAAAGCAACTGCGTAGTAAATATGTGTTTATTACCTACACCAATCTGATTAAAATAATTATTGGGTCAGTATATTGGAAAAATTAGGAGTTGTACTCTGCACATTCGCACTTCACTCAGATTTGCCAAACGGGGTTGCAATCTTTAGATGAATGAGCATACATGGCGTTGCTGACTTGCAGGTACCATTAATGCCCCAATGTGATCTTCATTTCTCCAATGTTCTTTCTATTGGGGATGACTTATGTGGTATTGAGCCGGCCTGAACGAGTAGGACCCCAAAAGTTACTTCTTATAGGGCATGAAGGTGGGATGGCTGCTTGATGCTGGTGGTAGCATAGTGGTTCAGCTGGGCATTTTCCCAAATACCGCTCCAGTCTGCAGTATTTACAGCAGCGGTGAACCCAGTAGAGAGTCTGCGCGAGCTGCGCAGTGGTGGTGGGATTAACATATGCTAGAAGTTGCGGATGCAGCATACATCAAATGCATCAATGCTGTAACGTAGCCTTGGTAATGGGGAGGGACAGTTGAGCATCAACGGTGATAGTGGTGGGGATGGATGTACTGTCTCCCACCCCAGTGGGAACACTCTGGCAAATAAATGTGTATAAAACTGAGATGATAGCCACTAACTCGTCTACCGAGCTAGCTCAGATGAGTAGGAGTGTCTCTTGATGTCAGAGGTGCGGCCGCTGGCCACATGGCAATGTACCTTCTCACTGACCATAAAGTACGCAACATGGGTGAAAACTGAGATTGTCAGAGCCTCCCTGATACTCCTGAGTGATGTAACACATTAGACAAGCTTGACTGGTTTAGTTAAGCATACATGAAGTGTACCATGCCCTCAAACACTTACGTAGAATAAATGGAAGGGCTCCCAGAAATGAAACACGGCACACACTCGTTTCATTGAATTTATGGGTAGTACACATTATACTCACTCAGAGCATACACTGGTATCACTTAAAAAGGCCTGGTGCTTATTGCCAGAGAGTAGCAGAAGCGAGCAAATCTACTAGCATTGTGTATGTGAGAAAAATAATTATTAAGTGCAATATTTAGGTCTCCGGGGCACATCAAATCTGGTAGAAATAGTGCTGTCCCAGGGGGAGACTATAGAAAAAAGGTTACAGGAAGTTACAAGCCTATTGCATACTGATGGTATAAAAAAAAAAGTTCCACCTTGCACCTACGCTCACTAAGTCCTTTTGTGTATTGTTAAATTATGAGACAAAACAATAAATATTGCCCTCAAACACTTTACTGCTGGAAACCAACATGTTATTATAACATTGGTAATTTACAAGAACTCGAACACTTAAATTTTACTTCCTAAAATTATGTAAACTTTCTCTGGTAAATTATATTTGTCAGGTTTCTGGGCAAAATTCTGTAACTGCTAGGCAGATTTACTGTTATTTTATTGAAATGTTATATATTAATGATCTCTCTGCCAATATGAAACACACAAACATCAAAATACTCCTTAGAAATTATACCATGAATTTTAATTATGAAAATACCTGGAAACAAAGTATTTCAAGAAACACGTGGCAAATTTGGGCAGATTATGTCACACATGTCCACATGTTCCTTGTCTGAATAACATTTGATCTTATTTAACTTTTACTGGGGAACACAGATTCCCATTCACAATTCACTGAAAGTTCTACATGCCTGAACCACATTGTGTAGGCTTTAATATGTGATTATGAACATGGTTGGCCCATCATAGATTGGTGTGCAAGCGGGTCACTGGAACCATTCATCTCGTGAATGAACAGGTACAGCACATGAAAAACTCATGGCTGTTGTTCCGTGCACCTCCTCTGCATTTTGGTATGGTACGACATGGGCTGCACGCCCATGGCACAGCAGACCATGTCAGCTGTGAAGGAACTGTGCTACTGTTCAAATTAAAACTAAGGGGATAAATGTATCCTTCCTGCTATTTGTTTTGCATTGTTGTGTGTAAACAGATCATGATAAAATAAGAAGAATATGTTTAAGTAAGTAATAATAACTTATCTTGTGTGTATATTTCACAAATTAATAACAACAACATAAGGAAAAAACTGTTAAGATTCATGATTACATGCTTCAAGGGTCAATGCGATCTGGGGAAATGTGGGTATTGGAGGAATCAATGCAAGTGAGCAAGGTGTGTGTGGCAGTGAATTGAAACACAGCTACAAAAGTTGGCTCAAAATAAATTTCTTCATACAATTGTAGATTGAGACAGTTACATCAGTAAGAAAGTAAAATTAACATTGACTTTACCAAGAATTAAAAATCATCTGTAACAAAAATCTCTATGAATAATCAAATGACTATGAAAACCTACTTTTATAATACGTCCATGATTACAAACCATCACCATCATTGAAATATAAAAAGAATTTCCAAAATAACTTTGTCCCGCCTTCTAACCAATGTGGCACTAATTCTTTGCACTCGTCGTCATTTTCCATTATATACCTACCTATCTCCAAAATCGCAGGTGTATGGTTGTCTTGCTTTAGAGTCCTGTGCCTGTGTATTAGGGCTGACATCATTGCAAACAGTTTGGATTGAATGCCTCTGTATAGTTTACTCCCAGTTCTGGTTTTATGAACTTATTTTGTGGGGCTACACTAATTGCACAACTTACCCTATTCTCTACAGAATTAACCAAGATTTCTTATGCAAGGAACCTTTCATCAATCAACTTCAAAAATCTTCTCAAGATGCAGGTGTATAGTTGACTTATTTTAAAATTCTGTGCCTGTGAATTATGGATGACATCATTATGACCCTATTTCGTGAGCCAGCCCCATCTGGATGGTTTCATTACCAGTTCTGGAAAATTCTGCAGGGCAGGAGCCACATATCTACCGGTACTCTAAATGTAAGATAAATTGGCCAAAGAAGGGCAAAATTTCTCCATTGACCAGAAAGTGTGTTGTTATCAATATGACGTGGGGTTGGTTGATAGGTCATCAGAGGGAATGTGAAGTTAGGTGGATTGTTACGATCTGGGACAGAGGCCTGCCAGATGCTGAAATTCTTCCCTAGGGCATCAGCACAGAGAGCATGAGAATGGAGGGCATGTGGTCGCCGACCCGTAGATATGACTCCCTCTAATGATCCAGCATCGGATGTTCCACGGTAATCCTGTTGGCCTAGTCTAGTGAGAGGTATTATAGCCCCTCTCAACGCGTACTCACACCTGTACAGAAATTGTTCCAGGCCATCTCAACGCCTTAAAGTGATCGTGACGCAACATACAAAAATGAAGGGTAATACAGCCGTGAAGTGGCTAAAGAAAATAAACACGTACAAGTACGTACAGTATTATATAACGATTTGTTTTCCTGAACCCTCCGAGGAGGCACTTACATTCGTAACTCCCCATTATAGCTCGGGGAACTCTGATGCTGTAAAACGGTGTGAGGCCTACATGTGACTTACATGAAAAGAATTACGCCTCAGGAGTGAGCAAGCTCCTGAGGTGTGAGGTGGCATGGCACACTCTCTAGGCTAAAAGATTACATTATGGTTCCAGTAAAAGACGTTACTATTGATATGCTAAATAATTGATGCAAGTTGACGAAGTTCCAGAGAGGCTGCGCGACGTCTACCCCACTAGGTCACTAGAATGCAACTAGTGTCATGGCGCTCATGCTGGAAGCTTTGCACGCCGTTTATGCGAAAAAATATGGCGCATTATGCTGCACAAATTATGAAAAATTATATTAAATGATGAGATGATAACATATTGACAGTTTGTCGTGGTCTCAGGAGAGGGGATAAGTGAGGTTAGGTTTGCGGTACAGGTGTTATGGTACTTACAAGGATGGAAAAGGGCGCCAGAGCATGAGAGACTCATCCAGGGATGGGTCGATCGCCCACGTGGCTTCTCCTGAGCTCACCTCGTACGACGAGTCAGCGTCATCGGTAATGTTGTTAAGCCTTGCCTATGCCTACTTACAAAGGTGTAGGCACCCTCATATGCCTCTAATTATCATGTGAGATTGTTAAGTGGCCATCTTACATGCCAAAAACACTTTAAAGTAATGACATTATCAGGGGTGCAGTGCACCAGTGGGTAGAAGACCCACGGGTGCAGTGCACAAGTGGGTAGAAGACCCAAAGTTACGTTATGCAGCCATTAGACAGCAGATAGTGGAATAAAAACAAGAGATCACTTGTACTGATTTTTACTCACTATTTATTCCATCATACGAGGTATTTACACGGTCCCAGCATTAAGGCGTACTGGTAGCCCACACTGACAAAGAGGCACATGACCGGTGGAATAATTAATTGAATTAAACCCCTGGCGCGTTTCCAGCTGGCGGGGCTGAGAACGGCACTTCCCTCGGGCTAAGCAAAGAAGTGAAGTAAATTAAGTTCCAGAATAAAATAAATAACTATTGATACACTAAAGACTGGTACAAGATGTTGAAGAGCCCGGGGCCATGCGGCGTGCATCCATTCTCTCAGTGTGTGCAGGACCAACTGGCCGAGCATGGTGTGCCCGTTAGGAACCCCTGCTCGAAAGTGCACCAAGCGCATCAAGAAAATATACTGGCACATTTACTAAAAATGCATATACATACACAATAAATTACATAGCACTATAATACAAGAACACTTTACATCTTTAATTTGTGTGAGCAAATTTAGCATTAAAAAAAATAGAATTTGTAATAAATTTGATACGCAGCGTAATTTAAATATGCCATGGGGCTCTCTCTCCCAGTCTGTTGTGTGTACGTTGGGTTTGTTTACATTTTAGCATTTTTATTTTAATTAATGCAAAAATCACTTGCACCCTAATAAATGGAAATTTGAGGGTGGCAACAGGTGGCTCGCTGTGGACGAGTCCACTCTGACCCCAGGAGGGGTGTGGTAGCCATGCTCAAATACGTGTTTTATAAAGCCTGTGTTTACTGGGGTGCAAAAATACTGGGTTTGTTTACATGTTATTACAGCCCAAAAATTACTGAATATTTTACACACTCACACTATACGCATAACACATGCACAGGGACATAAACAGTGAATGGTGACGGTACACAAGGGGTTTTTTGAAAACTGTCACCACTGTGTCCCCCTCGCTGCATTCATTTCCCTGGCATTAGTCATACTGGGGACATCTCTTAACAGTATTGGTCAGCCCGAATTGTCACGCCCTTAAAAGATCTCTCTTGGGGGCATGAAAGCGGGATGGTCACTGTACCCAGGTGGTCGCAGAGGGGTGGTGCGCACTGGTGTACGTCGCCGGTGTAGGAGTCACGGAGGGAGTGACCGCTGAATTCGGGCCGACTGCCCCTAGTAGAGGACACGTTAAAGTTGCGCTGTTGAAGCAGGATGAATGGGCTAAGTTAGGAGGGATGTGGCACTTGTCAATATAAACCCTTATTGAATGACATGACAAATTAACACTTTCATATTAAAACACAATTAGTCATACAAAAGAAAATATGACTATGTTGTAATACATAGTGCTTAACAGTACTGTAAGTACATCAATAAGTTCCTGAACCCACCCGTTTAGCACTGTTAGGGCCATCATCAATATGATGGTTTTTCTTTTGATCACAGGTGCATAGGTGTCATGAAAGTCAATTCCCTGCACTTGAGCAAACTCCTGTGCCACCAATCTTGCCTTAAATCTACTGACAGTACCATCTGGGTTCTTTTTCAGCTTCAGAACTCACTTGCTGCCTACTACGGTCCTGTCAGGAGGTCTGTCAACCAATACATAAGTGCCCTTACTCTGGATACTCTCTAGTTCCATTTTCAATGCAACACACCATTCATCTGCATATTCCCCTTTCAGAGCCTTGGTTACACTAATAGGCTCTTCAACGTAATCTGCTGTGTACACAGGAAGATTGCAACATGAACAAGATTTTTCTCCATCTAATGTCTGTCTAATCCGAACACACTGCCTTGGTTGTACATCTTCATGTACGTTCTCAAGAGTCCCAATTTCAACATTTATAGTCTCATCATCATCTTCCCTTGAACCACCATGTCCCTAAGTATCAACAAACTCACTACACTCATCATCAGTCTCGACAGATTCATCTTCATTACTAGAATCACAATCAAATACATCATTTATGACAGATCTAGGGCAATCTAATTTTCTCAGTGGAAAAACACTCTCTTCAAACTTGACATGCAACCCAAACATGGCTTTCTTAGTAAACACAGGTTGTACAATCGAAAACCCTTTCTTTTACTTTCATAACCAAGGAACACACACTCCACAGCCCTTGGTTGGAACTTTCTTTTTTTCTGAACTAACCAGGCTCTACATCCAAACACTCGCAATCTAAACCGTTCTTTGTCTATACTTTCTCCTTTCCACAATGCAACAGATAGCTGATTGTCAATTGGCCTGGATGGACACGGAGTCTGTATAAAACATGCAGTGCTGGCAGCTTCACACCAAAACCCTTCACTCAAACCTGATTGCAACAGTAAACATCTAGTCATATCTTCAATAGTCCTATTGAATCTTTCAGCCACTCCATTCTGTTGGGGGGAGTAGGCTACCGTTTTCCTATGGGCAATACCGTTTTAATGCAGGAAACTTTTGAATTTCTTCTCACAGTATTCACCTCCGCCATCGGTTTGGTAACTCTTCAATTTCAGCCCATGGAGCAACTCTACTTCTGCTTTATATTCCATGAATTTGGCAAATGACTCACTCTTCAACTTCAGGAATTTCACAGTTGCAAATCTGGAATAATCATCAATAAAATTCATCATATATGATGCACCACCATTTGATTTTGTTAGAGAAGACAGTAAGTCACTGTGGACTAGCTCTAGTGGTTGGGCAGGCTTACGCTCACTTTTCTTTGGAAAGCTACTCTGAGCAATCTTACCCTGAACACAAACAGAACAGTCACTCCGATAATGTAAGCCGTAAAGGCCAGGGATCCTTTTCATAGTGTCTGCATGGAAGTGGCCAAGTTGTTGGTGCCACACACTGGCTCCCTTTAATGCGACAGCTTCAATCTCTACTTCATTCAAATTCTCAGTCTTGTTCTTGGCTTCAGCGACTAGAGCTTGATGCCTTTGTGTTACATTGACAAATACATCACTGTGCAACACATACAATTGTTCCTTAACAAAAGCATTGAAACCACACTCATCTTTCAATACACCAACAGCTAGATATTATGTAAAATTTACGTGAATGTCATGAGCAGTTAATTTTGTAACAGAAATGAGGTTGAAATTTAATTTGGGTACATATAATGGTTTCTTCATCTCTAAAATATTTCCTCCACATGCATTTGACAGTACAAGCTTGACGGTACCTATCCCTTCGACCTTAATTTCATCCTTTCCAAGTGTTACAAGTCCTCGACTAGGGGTGAACTCTGTAAACAGTTCTCTGCAAGAGATCATGTGCTCTGTAGCAGCCAAGTCTAGAAACCACTGATTACTCTCCTTGGTAGGTATCAATGCAAACATACTAACAAACCCTATTGTTTTCCCTTTCTGAACATGGTTTTCGCCCTCATCATGCTTACCCGTCTTTTCCCCATTACTTTTACTATGTTTTGTGATAGTCTTTGGTCCAATGCCCAAAATCATTACACTGAAAACACTGGACTTCAGGGCAAAACTTATTATTATGTCCAGGCTTCTTGCACTTAAAGCAGTTACAATCACTTCCTTTGTTGACCATATTCTGTGAACTCCTTGCTTCAGAATTCTTTCTTGTGAACTACGTCCTCTTGTTTCCGTAGATGCTAGGACAACTTGATTGTGTTCTCCATTGGGAGCCACCTGTTGCCATCGTCGTTCCTCATCCAGCAGCCGCCCCTTAACCATCCTCGTTGTGAGGTTAGGTTCCCTCAGAAGGTTCTTCACAAACACATCATACTCACCTGCCGGTAGTCCGCTGAGCAGTAAATTTGCAATCATTTCGTTGTCAAAGTTTATCCCGCTTTTAGCCACTTTCTTGTTCAATCTTTGCATCGATGCAGCATTCTCTTGCATTGTCATGTCCGCCGCCTTGGTAACGAGCGCCATTTCCTTCATGCTTTGGAGTGCATGAAACTTAGTGGACATCACATGAATTTCCTCCAATACTTCCCAGGCTAGTTTCACTCTTTCACAATCTTAGATGTCCAATAAGAAATTGTCCCCCACCAATTGATAAAGCATAGAAAAAGCCTTCGGATTCAATCTTGCTTAGTCTGTGTTCAGTACTCCGACGTCAAAATAACATGGTTTGATTGCGACCGAGCAGTTTTTGTCGATCATATGCACCTTCACACGGAGTTTCTAAGAGAAATAATTACCAGTTTTTAATTTTGGAAAATTCACAAAGTCTCTGTTGTCCGTACCCTCCGCCATGGTGTTTACAACCACGTCAAACACATTTGCAATCTCCACTCGACGATCGCAATCACTTTCTCAGTCCACAATCACCCTGGGCCCATAACCTGTTGTTAGAATTATGACGCGCTGTGAAAATATAACACCTTCCATATTTGTAACACTATAATATATTTGCAAAACATATTTGCGGGCATCGCCATCTCAACAACATACTTGATTCATCCATAGACAAAAGACTACTGACATACGTATATACACTCGTAAGTTAAGTTATCCATAATACACTGCATATAGCAATGAAAGATAGACAAGTTTACAACAGTGTGCCAACTTATGAAAATAATCCCTGCCACAGTGTGGGTTGTTTGAACATAAAACTACTACTTTACTGATGGCATAGCATCTTACGACAGTAATTAGCTAGCCAGTTTCTACGCATAGCATTATGAGTGGTAGCCTCCGAATCTATGTACTACAGGTCAGAATCACACTTTACACCCACAGCAGTCAACAAGCACCAATTTTCATTAGACTTAGTATGTTTATTGGAAATGTTTCTCTTTTGACCCAACTGTTTTTGTGACAGTTTTCTATGCCCACATTTCTCTGAGGACAATCAATCTATTTATGCCCTAGTTCATTGCACTCAAAACACAGAAACATGAAACTCTTCTGCTTCTTTACTATATCAGGCTCTTTTTCTTTGATTGGAAAAAAGGACTACATCAGATGTATCTTCCGGTCCACGCTTTAAATCTTCTTGCAATAACTTTGTTTTCACAAGATCACTTGTAATTTTGGTACCACTATTCTCAAGTGCCATTATCATTGGATTATAATCATTTGGTAGGCCACTTTACATTATAGCTGCAAGAAATTAATCTTCAATTGGGTAACGTATATCTGACAACTGTTGGGCTATACACATAACCTTAGTAACGTAGGCTTCCATAGAGTTGAAATTGCTTAGTTTTAGCCCAAACAGTATTCTGAGCAATCCAAGCTGCCTTGTTAAACCTATATCTTCATAATTCCTTCATAAATTGTGCCAAGCCTCATTAGCGGTTTTTCCATTTCTTATATGTGCAAAACAACATGGTTTAACCATCAGACATTTTTTGGCCCTTGCTTTCCTATCCTTAATTTCACTGATAATGCCAATTAGCCTCAGGTTCAATGCACTCCCACAAACCTTCATGAATTAAATTAATTTCCATTGAAAACTTCCAGTTATTTTTGTTCTCCAAACCTTCAAGTTTTTCAATCCCTGGGAGGACAGAATTATTCACTAATCTATTTTCCATATTATTCATAAGTTTATTTTTACCACCTTCCATCATGATGAATAACTCAGTCACTTTTATCACATGCTTAAATAATAATAGGACTTTTATTTATGCGAACATTCCACAATCCTGGAAAGCATCTGAATATGTTTCATTGTTCTGGGCCCATAACCCTTAGAACAAAAACTGTACACCCAATATTCGACACAACAAACATCACTGATCTTTATTACACACAACCTTAGTAGCAAGACATAGCGAAGAAGAAAAAATATAGACAAAAGGTCACTAAAAAGAAATAGCAATAGCACCAATGTACACAATAAAAAAATGTTATCAAGAACAAAGTTTCAGGAACAAGTCACAATATGTAAAATTGCAGTAGATAACCATTTCCAACAAGTTGCCCTTAATTCTTACGCTTAAGTGACCCAGTCACCCTGCGCTTGCGTTTGACGTGCTCTGTGCCCAACAATGGAGCAGAAAATTTTGTATGCATTATTGGCATCAATTTATTGGCCACGTGGTGATGTTACTGCCCTGGTAAGAGTTTCTGCTCACCACTTGAAACCAATAACAATATATTTCCCTATCACCCCTTTCTATTAGGATTTTAATGTATGCAAGTCTCATAAATTTTAATTTGAAAAGGACACCTGATCAGAAAATTTTAAATTCTATTACAAAAGTGCTCTAACTGAACATTAAAAATCATGTCCAGAATCTTTCATACATGATATCAAAATTTTCCCTGTTCAAGAAAATGCAAGCAGGCAAAATACTGCCCCCAAATTTAAAATTACAAATTATCTATAAATGAGCCAAATGCTCATTTTGGATCTGAAGGGCCAATATACTGAACTTGTCATCATCTTTCCCACTTGATGGGAGCCAGTTCACCCAGAATACAGTGATGGGGTTCTGAGTGTACATGGTATGTCAGGGCAGTGATTGTTGAGTAGGAATTTTGTATGAAGGAAAGGAGGTGAGCTACTCATCTAGGTGCCAGCCATCATTTCCAGGCAGTGACATGAGAGCAGAGAGTCTGTTTTACAGGGTCATGTGGTCGACCACCCAGACATAATGGCTGACCTCTGATGCCTGGTGATAGTTATAAAGCTCTTGATTTTGGAGGTATTGGCTCCTTCATGCCATAAATGCAGAACACCCTGTAATTTACGCAGGCCTATTCAATGCTAACCTGCATGCCTGACATTTAAAGGAATTTAGTAGGTTACTGGGGTCCTGTTCCCCTAAATGCCCGGAGGGAAGTACACAGAATAACATACACCATTTTGCAAAATTTGTGTATATTTTCCTTGTACATAAATTACATTATCACACAATACATGCAGAAAGCAATTTATGCGGAGCTGAGCCTAAGACCACCCGGTGGCCAAATGTAAAAATATATGGGCATGTGGCCACAAAACTTGGAATGCAGTCTCCAGGCACAAAACGCAAATGGTTCCAGTTCATTACAGCTATTACGGGAAATGGCAAGATGGAGTAGGTCGGTCGAATGCAGCCTCCCCCTGCGCCGTTCAGGTAAACCCAACTTCGACAGAACAACAAGCCCTACTGCTCCTCGCAGATCATCAAACCACAATAAGTAAGTTCATATGCATTTCAGTGTGCATCAAAAATCTGTAGTGCTATGTGCTTATTGATACAGTTGCATCCCACAACTTTGTCAAACTGAGTTTGTTGATGTGAGAACTCTGCAACCTCACAGTGAAAAAGTGCAACTAGCAATAGCAGGTAAAACATGGGGTAAACCACCATCACTGTATGGACATGCAATCTTGAGACCACCAACATTACACTTGTCATTAATGAGGTACATGAAGATGCTATTCTCGGTCTCCCATGGCTAACTGACCAGAACACTATCGTTAAACCAGCAGCTAGAGGAATCCATTTTGGCACTAGAGACCGCAGAACCATCTACAACCTAAATCCCCACCTTAACAATAGTGCACCCAGCATCAAGCTTGATGACCTGGACCACGAGGTACCACCAGCTTACAGTGAGACAGTACAGTGAGTGCTGGATGAACAACGCAATGTGTTTGCAGCTACAGATCCGCTACAATTGTACCTCCTCCAATCGCCTTCAGCCCAGTCCCGGTAGCTACTCAGCAGCTCCAGACAACACCCCAAGGGCGTGTGTTAAAGGCTGAGTGAGCAGTGTAAATGTTTGTTGGAGAAACGTTTTAATGTAATAAAGTAATTATTTCTGTAATTATTTTGCAAAAAAAAAATCAGCATTACATTGTTTTATTTTTGTCATGGTTTTTTTGTTGTGTGTACTGATTGGAAGAACACCTGGGGAAGTTGCCTTTCTGCCATTCTTTGCGTCCACCATGTTGCCAGTCACAAAGCAGCAGCCGTGAAGGATGGATGTGTGTCCCGTGGGGACTTTACATCATTGAATAAACTGATTGATTTTAGTTTCTGGATACCATTTAATTAACTTTGGAACTTTGTACTCACGACTCGTGGATTCAATTAGTCTTCAGGCTGAGCCATGGTACCCCCCACCAGCCACATGTTGTAGGGTATGGTACCAGCCGACTCCAGAGTTTTATCCATTGGCATCCTGGCCAGCAGAAATAGTGCGAGACTGAAATTTTGTCTGTATCCAAGAGGCTTATTCATAGACTGGCATTATTATTATTATTATTTTTTAAATAAGGATAACGTGTTTTGTTTTTTGGACTGAGAACTGTGTTCCGTACTATGTGGCGGCTGTGGCCAATAAAAGTACTAAAAGGGATCAGTGTTCGTGTCCTTTATTTAATCAAAGTGTAGTCCTGTCCTCCATGGATATGCAATGTGACCCTGACAGCACTGCTGTTTGCGGGAGTGAAACCGAAATCCATATTGTTTGTCGCTCGTGCCTACCAGCACCACAGACCAAATGCTCCATGTCATCCTGAGAGTTCATGTTCACACTTGTGCTAGTCAGCAGAGGCTAACTGGCTCCCTGGGTGTTAAGTACTACTATTCCTCCTAGTGTTGTGGGCACATGGTCTGACCATCCAACTACCCCAGATGGCGACAGTACCAAACACGCACCCTAGCAGTTATTCAATAGTGACAAATTACCACTTGTGACCATTGAGTTTACCATAAATAAATCAAACAATGCAAGCTCAGGTATAGTAAGGTCTTTCACATTTTATTTTTAAAATGCCAGAATTTTTAAGAAAAAACCAAATGCTGTGCTGAGGTTACTAGAAAGGTTCAAAAACAGATAATGTCTGGTAAAAACCAGACAATTTGTAACCCTACTGAGGTTCCAACTTGGATTGTCATGGTAGAATACAAATCACCAAGCCACTGAGTTCACATTGTTACTTGGTAAGTAATTAAATGATTCTAGGTTAATAACATACATGCCTCCTTTGTTGTCCAGCCAAAATGGTTGAAAAATGGAATTTTGGAGGTTTTTTTGTTTTTCCTCATTAAATTCTATGAGAAGCTATTAAAGGAAGTGTCTACTATGGGGGCTATAGTGGTGAAGTGGTTAGACTTCCTGCCTCCAACAAAAGCAAACATTATTTCATTCCCAGCTGTCAACCAGGTTTTCTCAGGGCATTCAGATTACCCCTGACCTTGTATTTAATCGCTGTTCCACCTTCACCTCTCCTCACCTCACCTCACCTCACTTCACATTCACTAGTGCTCAAGACCTCTTTGCTAAGTGGCGACCAAACCTTCTCAACTACTCTCTCTGGTATAACTATAAACAGACTCTCATAAACTAGTTGTGAGTAGTTGTTCATGCCTTGGTCGAGAATCCAACTCAGACACTGCCCCTTAATGTTAGTCAATGATTCACACTGCTTTTATTGTAGAATATCTTTTGGTTGAATAATGAGCTGTGGTTTGACAGGCGTTTATTAAACTTGTGTGTGGTAACAAAATTAATGTTTCAGCAAATACAAGACATGATGCATCAAGTTGTTGTGCAGTTGTGTGATGTGATACACAGAACATGAGCGTAATGAGTGACACATAGGTGGATATCAAGGTCATAAATTTTTAAGGAAGATTTTGGTTACCGGTACCTAGTTTTTCAAAACAAAATGTATTGAGCACTATTACTTGCAGGTTGGTACTTGTGGAAAAATTTGCACAAACAGTTGGATGATATATTCTCACTAGTGTATGCATGATCGCAACATTTTTCTGGGTGGGCCAGCTTCTCCAGGTGGCAAGTGATGACCAGCAAAACATGCTTGCACATCTGCACATGAAAACTTATCAACCTGTGTTTATCTGTGCTCATTTGTTTAAACCTTCAAGATAATTGGTAGTAGCCTATCAGTATATTTCCCAAAAGAAAAGAAAGTATTTTACATTTCTCTTTATTTCACTGTTGTACATGTGTTTTCACAGTAAATTAATGCCTCTCTTTTTTTACTTTAGTTAGGTCAGTGATGTTTTCATAACTTTGATGAGAGACTCTTGCAACTACATTCTACCATAAATCAAAATTGGAAACTTTAGATGCATCCCGCACCAAAGCACAATTCATGGACAAACCACAGTATGTTACAGATTACGTTTCCAGTGGCAGCCAGGCATCTGCCAAAACATGAATCTGGCTCCAGTTTGGGTGCCAATAGAGGAGTTGTGAGCATTAACATGCCCGCCTGGTTTTGATTGGTGATTGTCTCTTGGTCCATGCCCGGTATAGGTAAAATGAAGATTTCACCTTCATTTCTGGCATTGCTGTAACAGAAGAGCACTCTGTTAAAATTTCTTTACAGCCTGAGCAGAACTTCATGCCTATTACACATGGGCTACCAGTTCTCTATTTAATGCTTAATCTTATAAAAGTGATACCAAAACTATGTGAACAATAAGATTGTTTAAATTTAATATTGCATTCTATATTCAAATGACTTTTTTTTCCTCACAAAAAATTTACTATTGGATGTAAAAATTGAAATAGTCCGACATTAATGTTCCAGGAACAAAATATGTTGCCCTTAGGTAGTAGTATCACAGGAGATATATATATATATATGATCATTGTGATATATGAATGTAATGGCAGCATATGATGTACAGGGCTGTACATGTCACACAAGAGAAGACAAAACACCTCTAAACATGTAGTGAAGATGCAGTCAATGCTTTTGTCAATTAAGTGTGGCCACAAAATATTCCAGGCCATCAACAGCAAGCGCAATATCACCATTTGGATCAGTTTAAATGGGGCCATACGTATAGTGGATGTGTTTAAGGTTGATTGGTTAGCCAGACAGCTTGTCATGTGAACAGTGAACTTGCCTGTACAAGATATATATATGGCCACAAAAAAAGGCCACGCATTGCGTAAATAATTGTCTGGTTCTTACTATTGCACCAAGAATTATGAAATCACCAAGAAATATGCAGCAACCTACCCGAGCACAAGATTCACACATATTGAGCAGTCTGTGAGGCCACAACAAGCATTGCCAGAGTCTTCGAGGACCGTCAGGAGGAAGATTAATGATAGTGGACAGCAGTCATCGCATCCCGTGCACAGATTGACATTGACACCAATGCATTGTCAAGCATGTCATGTGTGGTACTACATAAAACCTGGAGGCAGAAATGGCATCTCATTGCCTTCTTGGATGTCTCTCTCTTCACTGTTGAGAACACAATCCAGCCAGTGCATATTTTAGAATGACATAGTAGCCCTACACCTTGCATTATGGTGGGGGTAGCCACGGATGAGTTGGTGCTTTTGTAGAAGCATACTGCACTGACTCACAAATGCTACAGTGTGTAACCATTTCCTCAATGTCCTTATATATGCTGGGCCACCACACATAAATGCATACCAACATCTTTTTCCGTATAATACCTTGATGTGAGTCATGCAATGTGTGCAGTATGTGCTTTTGTGCTGCTGTTGAAACATCTTCTTGCATCCCCCACAAAATGCAGTCACAGTGTGTTGACAGCTCATACTGGTACCTGCAGAATGGCTGGTAGACCTATTTTAATTTGTTGATAGGCCAGCCCTTCCACAATAAATTTCACACTCTTGACGAAAGTGGATCATTCTGCATCATGTCAGCATTTTTGTCTAATCTAATTTAGGTCTTATCCAGGGCTTACAGCAATACAACTTTCTGGGAGGAGGCACTTCAAAGTCTGAAGTCTTCCATGGATGGTGGCTTAGTCCATCTGCATGCGGAATGGTGGAACCTTATTTGTAATGTTGTACAAAGTTGTACCCAATTAACATGATGCTCCGGCGTAGCATCCTAATAGAAATGATGTTAGGTGTTGTCCTATTAATTGTGAATAGTCTGAGCAATGGCTTATGGTCAGACCTGATCTATAAATGTCTGCCATACAAATACAATAAACTCCCGATTTTCCAGGATAATGACTGGTACTTGTGGAAAAAGTCGCACAAACAGTTGGATGATATATTCTCACTAGTGGATGCATGATCACAGCATTTTTCTGGCTTCTTTACAGATAACCAATATTTACAGTTAAAGCAATGAGCAAGAAAATGTGTTTACTTTATATACTGTACACGTAGGTTATGTATAAAATAGTCGGTAGTATCTAATACTTTACTGAGTACATTTTGGCAGCATTTTCTGGCTTGAATCACAACAGTAAACTTAATTGAAATGTCCAGTCACATTAAGTAACACATAAGTAACAAAAACAGGCACTGTCAATATTATTAAAAAATATAACCTTACTGTCTGTCACCGTCAGTCACGCTACATTAAAAAAAAAAGTCCATCAGTGATGTCTTCTTCTTCGATGCAGTCTCCTGCTTTCTAATTTTTGAAAGAATCCTCCATAACACCATTTTGTCAGTAATGAGGCTATCTTCTTCCATTTACAGGTAGTCAAGAAGAAGACCCTCAGCATAACTTTGTGCAAGAGTGTGCGTCACTTTGTTTACGAGCTGTTTGTCTTCACTCTCATTTTCACTTTCCCTCTCATTCTCTTTACACTCCTCTGCATTTATTATCAGACATATTCTCTTTTAAAAACATGTGTAAATATAGTATCATAACACTCAAAAACAAAAATTTAACCCCATCACTCGACTGCAGCATGGAAACTGAGATTGGCTTTGAACGAGCATAAACAGAGTGCGTGCATGGGTCATTAATAGCAGTGGCATGCAATTGGCAGCAGATATAATACTTGACTTTGAACTGATGGCTTCATTGCTAAGCTGAAACCAGATTAAGCTGCCCCCAGTAAAGAAGGAATTGACTGTAGTTATGAAATTTCTTCACATCTGCTATAATACTCTAAGCTTCCCAGTTTATTTTAACATATTTATGCTCTGCAGGATTCATTGTCCTTGAGTAAATGCTAATAGGTACTTCTCCATCTTTCTAGGTTGCCTTAATACAGCCCCATTGTCACGTTGTGATATATCACACGTAATAATGAGAGGTTTCTGTGGATATTGAGGCTCATAGAAGGCATTTTTCCTTCTTCATACAAATGCCAGTGGCCTGAAAATGCTGAAACACTAGATGCAGAATTGCAACTAGGCCTTCCATGGATTCTGCTTTAACTATAATTTTGTCAAAACAGGTTACAACCCCATTCAGTTCTGCAAAACCAGCTCCTCCATAAAACTGTGCAATTTCCCTAGAGATACACATACACCAAATTGTAATTTGATCACTTTAAAAGCAACCTTGTGAGTGACAAACATTTGTGCCATTGCAGCCACCTTTTCTACATGAAACTGTTGAAAAGCTTGAGGCAAATCAGTTTTTGTAAAACAATGACCTCTAGGTCATTCCAGTAGATGTCACCAGGGGGTGGTTGCAGCACCATTCTCAAAAATATTGATATCAATATCTATGATTCTTACATATATAAAGTGACCAGAAACACATTTGGATAATTTTTACTAACCACTATTAACTCACCGGGGTGTTTAGAAAAGGAGAAGATGCTCTTTTTTTAAATTTCATTGCTTTCATAAAAGATATCAACTTGAACCAAAAAATTATTAGTTTACGATTTTCTGTACTTTATTTTAATGTTTTGGTAAACTGTTTTACTGTAAATATAGTGCCAATTCTGCACTAACAAAAATATTGGGAAAAAATTTTATATTTTGCCATAATTTAATAGTTCCCAAAACTTTTAATTTTAAATTCACAAGTTTTATTATTTTTTTACTACTTACTCACATAGAGTAGTAAAGGAAATTCCCCAGGGAGTTTGCTTTGAATTTATTTTTCCAGCAAGAAAAAAAAAGAGTTATTTTGTCAGTTTTTAAGTATTTTGAGTTGCTAGATCTCTAAAATATGTAAATCTAAATTTTTTTTCACAGGAAGCCCTATTTAGTGTAAACATGACCACCAAATTTCATTGTGGTGCTTTGCCTGGTTTTTAAACAAACAAATATTCAATTTTACATTTTTTTTGTTCTGGCTCCTTAGTAGCTATCAACAGTGGTACACAAAAATTCATATATAACATTTCTGAGGCTTTAATTTTGTACTGCATTATACAAAAATATATTATATCATATGTTTAAAGTAATTGGCAATACATTTGTTGCATATTTTCACAACTCATTTCATTAGAAATCATATTAATAGCTGGAAATTTAACAAAAGAATATGTCCTATATTTACTTACAGATTAGTGTAGTTAGGTATGGTTTACTCAAGTGAAGAAAACAGCTGTACTGGTGCACAATTTAACTGCAGGTATTGAAGCCCATACTGAATGTGCATATACATGCTTATGAAATTCAATGCAGATTTCTTACGGTTTCTGATATGCTGATAGTTGTTGCTTCTCTTATGTTGTGTACTCATCCAGTTGGTGTGGTTAGTTCTAAAGGTGACAGGATCTTTAAAATGTCTTGCTTATGAACACACACAAAATTATTCTGTGTTAGCTTGAAGGATGGGTCCATGGGGGTGGAAAAATTATATATAAAACTTATAGTCCCTGTTTGTCTCTTTCACACTTTCAAGCCATTTTTCATCATATACACAGGCAACATAATCATTGACATTAGGTTCTGGTGTATCTGTTGGTTCCACAAAGGTTTTCAATACTACAAATACGTAGTGTAATGCCATTCCAGAAACCAAAGATGAGGAAATCTTGTATTTATCAAGTGGTACAAAGCAGTGTTTTTCCCTTGTCCCAGGTATGGCTGCAACATTATTAAATTTGGGTGATAGGTCTGTCTCAATATTTGTGATAACAGAACTATCAATGAGAATAAAATTTATGCCTTTGATTTTTTCATTGCAGGAGTACATTTTAGCCACAGATAGTATGAGATTTACACCTGTTCACTGCAAGCTGGCTTTAGCAACTAGGTTTTTCACAGTACCGCCGATACCATCACAAGGCCCTTAGCCATGTGATGTAGCAAAAAAGTGCTATTCAGCACCAACACCAAAATGGCTCTTGTGGTGGCACAGGTTGTAAAAGTTTTTTTTTATTTCTATATTGGCTGGCAGCTCCATCAGAGAAGTAAATTATTATTTTCAGGTAAGAATTAATTTTTGCAAGCTCTTGAACAAGGTTCTTTTGAAAATTGTACACAGCACTGATGGTGTGTTTCATGGAATATGAAATTTAAAAAAAACTTATTGTTATTATATTAATTTCTAAGAAATATACCACAAATGGATGTAATGTGGCGTGTTGATTTACCCAATGGTGACTTTGTATTTTATCTTGTACAACAAATGTGTAGTTTTCTGAAAAATCTCTTATAACCACACATTCATTACAAATAACTTCATCTTTTCATTTTTTTATATACTGAGCTTGATGCTTTGCAATGAAGTGATGCTTCTTGAGATATTGTAATATGTCTATTAAGCTTTCAACAAACACATCATGGCGTTGTACCATTGAAAGTAAATTACATCTATTGTCAGTCGTAACCCACTGTTTGTACTGTACATTGAGGTCGCGTCGTTGCTGAAGTTCTGCAGTATCTCCTATATGATACATCCACCAGGACACTTGTCACACTTGCTAAACATACATTCTTCACTGCTCATATCGCATACCACACTTTCAAGCAGTTCTTTATGAGTGACACCAAGTTTGGCACCACGCAACATTTACTTAACATATGTACCACTTGAACCAGCAAGCACACACCACTTTAGACGTAGTCCTGCAAATGTGGAAAATTAAATTTTCAATGCTGTATTCACTTTCACAAACTCAATGTACCGTTCTTTTATATTGCATAACATCAGGCGCTTCTGCTTGTGAACTTTGCTGTGACCATCCAGATGAATTGAGACAAAATCTATTTTGCCAGGGAAAATTCTGCTATAATCATCGTTTTCATAAAACAGTTTTGCTGCTTCAATGACAGCATCACTTAATTTCTCGAACTTCTTTCTTTCTATTTCTGGTAATATACCATATTCCTTTACATGTTTCCGACATTTCCTTACTAACTACTCTGTGGCATCAAATGGTTTGCAAATTTTAGGTATAGACCAAGAGGCTGGCAGCAGACTTAAAATCTTAATTTTGTCCTCAGTTGTTGAATACTGTTTAAATTTTTCTTTTAATTTTGCAATTAATGTAGTATAATCTGTTAAACTTACATAATCTGCTGTAGATTCTTCCAAGTTTTTCAAAGTACCTTGTTCAACTCCAAAAGATGGACACAGCTTCTTTCTTAATGATTCAGAAACTTCTCTTACTTTATTTTTTACTGCATGTTTTCATTTTCCCTGTCTGAGTCGTTGGATTTTCACAGGTGATAGATACATCAAGACGTGTGCATACTTTGTTCACTTGTAAAATTTCCTCTTGTGGAGCTACATATTTATCACTATAAACATTATTTTTATAGTCTTTCTGTAAAATTTTGTTCTTACAGGTGGGGCAAATTGACTGTCCAGGAATAAGCCTAACATCCTGAGTTCGTTCTGCTAATTCCAGAGATATTTATTTCCTTAAACTCTTTTTATTGTTTGTTTATGGAATTGTTGTATCCCTGACTCAAGTAGTCACGAACAAGACAAGAGAGGGATGTCATGGCCTACTTGAATGAGGGAACACATCACTCTATATAAGACACAATGGCTTTGTTATTAACCTGTACCTCATGTATCATATACAACATGGTGGCAGTGGTAAAAATAGTACTGCCTTTTGCAACGTACTGTATCTTCCTGTACTTCATGGATTAGACCTATGCTACTTCGACAGCGGTTATGTTTCAACGAGTGTGAACAACACATTCAAGATGTCTACAGGCAAAAATGTCGGTATCGGGAAATCCTATTTACGTGTGCACAATCATATAACACTGCCGGGTTCGCTAGAGTTTACTGATCCCAATGCCTGGTTTCAGTGGAAAGTGTGATTTGATTGGTATCTTAGTTTAAGTTGATAAAACTGTTGCAAAGACTCTGAAAAAATTGATTTGTTAATGTACTTGTTGGGCGAGAAGTCTGATGCATCTATTGACATTTGAAACACCGACATCTGGATGGATGTGTGACGAGTTGTTGAAGGCTTTTGACTTACATTTCAAGCCTCAAGTCAACATCATAATTGAGAATTTTAAGTTTAACTCGCATGTTCAACAGGCTGGGGAACCCACAGAACAATTTATCACAACTCTACAAAACCTTGCCGAACCTTGCGACTATGGACCGTTTAAAAGCGAGTTGATTACAGACAGAATCATGGTGGGCATGCAAGATGCTATATTGAGTGAGAAAATGCAACTGATGAGTACCTTGATGGTGCAAGAGGCTGTGAACATGTGTCACCACATGGAGTTGCAGTTATTGCAGTCACTTAAGTTGCGCGAAAATCGGCATGAGGAGGCCAACCACATTCAGCAGTCCAACCAGGGAGGTATAGGTCGACAGAAAATCCGAACATCTTGTTCTGGCCCAAGAGTAAACAACTGTCAAGGCTACAAGAGATTCTCAATGGAGGAACACTTAGGTACATGTGATAAGTGAGGACGGTGGACGGGCCAATTGCAGAGGTATGTCTCTTGCACAGAATAACTAGTGCTATTCATGTGGCTACCGGGACCACTATGCCAAGGTGTGCAGGGCAACAAAAAAGTCCAGCATATAAGTGAAACTCCACGAGCACTAGACCCCAACTTAGACTTTGTAGTGGGACATGTGGGAGAGACTTAAAGTAGTCAGTCTTCCCAGCTTAATCCATTCTAAGTAAATATCGAAGTTAAGGTGGTGGGTAGAGCAATTGTCTTTGTTATTGATAAAGGTGCAGACATTGCATGCCTACCAACAAACCTTTTAGGATCCACAAATATACGACTGCAAGCATGTGCTAGTACAATCAGTGGTTCAGATGGTCATGCATTAGAGGTTGTGGGCTTCCGACAGTTGACATTACAAAAGTATAGTGATGAGGGTATCACTATGAACATGTTTACAAGCGTGTTTGGGGTGGAGGAAATTACTTTTTTGGGTTATGAAATCTCGACAAAGGGCATTGCAGTAGAACAAAGTAGAGTAAGTGCAATAACTGATTTTTCAAAGCCAACAAACAAAACTGAACTGCTGCATTTTCTGGGCATAATAAATTATGTCTGTAATTTCATACCTAAGAAGAGTCAACTGTTAGAGCCTTTAAATGCACTCTTGAAAGAAAACCAGGCATAGATTTGGGGTACCGAGCAACAGTTACCCTTTCAAAATGTTAAGAAGCTATTGCAGTCAGCACCATGTTTAGCTCACTTTAATATATGTAAGAAAATGATTGTAAGTGCAGACATTTCTTCCTATGGCTTGGCTTGTGCCTTATTTCAAGAGAGTAATGACGGGACCCATGAAGTAGTGTGCTATGGCTCCTGAGTATTGTCTAAAACTGAAAGTCGTTATGCTCAAATTGAAAAGGTGGCTTTAGCTCTGACGTGAACTTGTGACAAATTTCAAGAATATATCTTGGGGCTTCAGATTACCTATAAGACTGATCACAAGCAGTTGATTCAGTTACTAATGTCAAACAACATTGATAAATTAACACCTAGACTACAGAGGTTTAGAATACATTTGATGAAGTACAATTACACTCTATTGTACATACCAGGTAAGCAATTAGTGCTAGCTGACTGTTTGTCACAAACTCCAGTCCAGGTGTCACAAACTCCAGTCCAGGGAACCGACTTGCTTGGGGAGGAATTGTCTGCAGATATAGAATCACATGTAAACATGATTATGGCAAATGTGTCAGTAGCACCCAATATTCTCGATCAGATAAGAGAAAGCCAGTAGTCAGACCCTATCTGTCAAAAGTTGAGGGAGTTAACAACTAAATAGTGGCCACCCAAACGCAAAGTACCTGCCAAACTCCTTCCCAGCGTAGTTGACATAAATGTCTATAAGAGGTTTCTTCTGAAAGGCTCTAGGTTGATAGTTCCAGCACAGATGCAGCAGTATGTTCTGAAACAACTGCATAAGGTACATTTAGGTATCATGAAATGTAAGGCTCGAGTTTGAGAAGCAGTTTGGTGGTTGGGACTCAGTACTCAACTTGAGGCCCTTGTAGAAATTTATCCCATATGCATTGAACAAAGAAGTAATGCAAAAGAACCCTTCATCAGAGAAAATGTGTCAGATTACCCATGGCAGAAAGTAGGAGTAGATTTGATGAAGTGTCAAGGGAAGTGGTTTCTAGTAATTTCAGACTATTATTCAAAATATTTTGACCTAATAGAACAGGTCACTTTAACTGAAACAACAATAATTCAGAAATGCAAATCAGTTTTTGCGAGATTTGGAGTTTCAGAAGTAGTAAGGACTGATAATGGCCTCAGCTCAAGGGTTTATTTTTTCAGTCAGTCCAATGGCTGTGCTGAAGCTGCTGTCAAAACTGCTAAGAGACTCCTAAAAAAAGGTCAGGATGTTTATGAGGCACTTCTGGTTTATCATAGTGCACCACTGGACATTCCCCCTTGGAGTTGATTTTAGGTAGAAAAGTTTAGTTCGGACCACAGTAACTAACTAAAATTTTCCCTTGAAAAAGTTTAGTAAGGAAGTACATAGGAAACTAGACCAAAAGAAGGACTATCAGTCCCAGTGGTACAACAGATGTCATAGGGTACGAGAACTTCCTCAGTTGGAGGAAGGGGATTTTGAATTTCAGATTTGAATGCATATGGGACAATGTCAGGTACACCAACAGATATTGCAGATCCCAGAACACATGTAGTCCAATCAGGTGGTGGCACATACAGACGTAATTTCCAACATTTGGTGTTTGCCCCAGCTCCCAAGGAACGGGACGAAAGGATGTACAGGGAAAAATTGCCAGCAGATAGCACTGTAATTGATAAAAGGGGTAATAGTGAAGGACAGTACCAAGAACAGGGAAAATGTAATCCAAATGGTGGCGATTCAGACAGTGAACCAGAATGGCATGGTTGGAATAATGCTAATAGCAGTCCAATTACTAGTAGACTGGAGCCTGAAAATTATGTCCCAGGATTACGTCAGTCTGGCAGGAAAAGGGTTCCGCCTGCCTGGATAACAGATTATTGTAAACATTAAATGTATACAAATTAGTATTCCTTAGGAAACTACTATTTTACTCTGAAATTAATGTGATGTCATTTTATTTCTGTGTTTAACTTAGGTATGAAATTAGTAATTTGTTTTGTAAATCAATGTTTATCTGTAGTTGAAAGTTGTAATGTGTCTATGAGTCTGTTTAAACAATAAAAAGAGAAAGATGTTGTATCCCTGACTCAAGTAGTCACGAACAAGACAGGAAAGGGATGTCATGGTCTACTTGAATGAAGGAACACGTCGCTCTAGATAAAACACAATGGCCTTGTTATGAACCTGTACCTCGTGTATCGTATACGACAGGAATTTGAATGGATCACAACATGTGATGCCATTATATTTATTCTAATATTTAATTTCATGATAATTACACACAGAAGAAATGTTTGAACAAACACTCAATTTCAAAAGCCTCTGATCTCTGTCACTAAATTCACAAGAATTTTTTGTGTTTCCTGTCACTGGCAAAAAGATTTCCTTATGAGAATCTTCCTTTAACAAAGTACCCGTACAACACTCCATATTTTACATATAGAGTAAAGAGACTACTAGCACTAGGAACAATCTATTACTGTCCCAAGAACTGCACACTTACTGTTGGAAGCTTGAAACAGACTGACACCCACACACAGACTGCTTTACACACAATGCTGCTGAGTGTGCAGGTCTCAACTTGTCTTATCTTCAGCTGTGACCTTGGCTGCAGCAGCATATTTCACTGATTCCATTCATCCTCCCAACTAACAAATTACAACCTTTGCTACTCCTGTAACTGCACACTAATGGAGATATACAGAGCACTTAGAAGTATTAGTGCACAGATCTTTAAGTAAGCATAGTGAATAATTTTACAGTCAAGCTTTAACTACCTATTAAAATTACTTTATTTTTAAGAAAAAGTATTCCAAAATGTAAAGAGTTTGGCTTCAGCAAAGTTATATATTATTTTTGGGAACTACTGTTGACAGCTACTGACAAACCAGCATGACAAAATAATGTAAAATTAAATGTTTTTTTTTTGTCTAAAAACTAGGTAAAACACCACAATGAATTTTGGTGATCATGCTTACAATAAGTAAGGCTTCCTGTAAAAAAAATTTTCAAATTTTTAAATCTACATCTTTTTGAGATATAGCAACTCGAAATACTTAAAAATTAAAAACTTTTCCTGTCGAAAAAATAAATTAAAATCAAACTCTCAGGGAATTTTCCTTTACTACTATATGTGAGGAAGTAGTAAAAAAATAATGAAACAAGTGAAGTTCAAATTAAAGGTTTTGGGAACTATTAAAATTTGGGAAAATTAACATTTTTGCCAATGTTTTTGTCAGTGCAGAATTGGCAGTACATTTGCTGTAAGATAGTTTACCAATACATGAAAGTAAAGTGCAGAAAATGGTAAACAAATAATTTTTTGGTTCAAGTTGATATCTTTTATAGAAGCAGATCAATTAAATAAATCGCATACCTTTGTAACTGCAGTTTTCAGAGCACTATCTCCTTTTCTGAACACCCCAGGAAGTAAATGGTGTTGAATAAAAATATTCCAAATGTGTTTCTGGTTACTCATTATATGTAGGAATCAAATATATTTATTAAAAACTTTTTGTAAATGGTGCTGCAACCACTTAAATTCAGATCTGGTGAATTGTACCGGTCCATTAAGTTTAGAAACTGGTTTACAGATGTAACATGGTAAAGCTCTTGTTTGGCAACTTTTTTGAAGGTACTGTTGTAGTCCATGTAAATTTGCACATCTCCATTTGCTTTCTGCACAGGTACGATGAGATTAGCCCAGTTTGAATTCATTACAGGTGTGTACACCCAGACCCACTAACTTCTTGAGTTTCTTTCCTGTACTTGGCAGTAATGTAAATGGAACAGATTCACTGTCAGCCATATAGGTTACACTGTTGCATCTAGCTTGAATGTTATAAGTGCACCTTTAAATGGGCACAAAACTTTACAAAACATCCTTGAACTATTTTATTAGGTCTGACATGGCATCACTCAACTACAAGATAATTTGCACCCTTATTCCAATGGATTCAATCGAATTATACCCCAACAATGAGCAGCACTTTTGTTTAGATACCACTAGAGGTGGCTGGCATGTGTATTGCCCATAAAAAACTGATACTTCACAGGATCCCAGAACATGTATCACTTTGTGGCTGTAATCCTGCAAGATAAAATTAGTTTTTACGAATTCTGGTGCATTATGAGGAAATATTTTCTTGAATGTGGGCTCATTGATTATCAAAATCCCTGTTCCAATGTCTAGCTTCATGGAAAAGGCTGTCCTATTCAAAATTACTAACGTACACATCTCTCCAACTCTTCTCGACTAAGTAGTCGGTACATGGTACGTAGACTTCTGGCTCATATAACTCAGCCTCCTCAACATTACACTTGATTGTGCAATAATTTGGGATTTATTTGCATGGCACACCTGCTCAATGTGTCCCCTTTTCTTGCAAAAATGGCTTTCAACATTCCTTAATCTGCACAAGATATATACATGCAGACCACCACAACCACGAAATGGTGATATCTCTATAGACCTCACTGGTGCACCATTAGGATTAGGCTTTGGACACTGTTAGTTTCACGTAATACTGGTACTTGTGCCATGCTGGACAAGTGTGATACATGGTCAGTACTCACTGCCTGCGATCTCAATTCTCTGATGTCTCTCATGTACAATAAGGCAGCTTCTACAGCTAAAGCTTTCTCCTATACCTGGGTGAAGCTGAGTGATGCCTCTGAGAACAGTCGCCCCTGCACTGCTTCATCCTGCATTCCACAAATTTACCTGTCCTGAAGGGTTAAATCCAAACTGGTGCCAAAATGGCAATGTTCTGTCGGGCAATGCAACTCAATCGTATAAGGTAAGGGGCCCAAATTTCATCACCAACTAGGTTTTGTGCTAACTGTTTCTTAGCCCTTAGAATATATAAGAGATAAATGTAATGCTGTAAGAGAGCTGAAACATTTGCCTACGTTTTTAACAGGGTGAAATTTGAAAATAAGAAGTCAAATTAGTGTATAACTGAAATTCACAAACATACACTTTCAATTTTTTTAAAACATGGCCCTAATTCCATCCGTCTGCTATGTTTAAATGTAAATTATGTAAAGATAAAATTTAAAAATAACAATCTGAAATACACAACATTAATAAGTGCTTTATTATTAATGTGACAAATAAAAAACAAAAGATAATTTTAAGTAGAATAAGATTTAAATAGTTAAACTTAAAATATAATTGAAAAATAAAAATCTAAAAAACAAAATCAGGCAGATCTTCTGATCTTAAGACTAATTAAATTTTTCAGGTAATAACATAACATTTTTGTTACCAATCATATATCTAAACAGTTATCACAAATGATCTGTTTTTATGTCACATGATGTACACAACTCATGGCACCACTGATAGCACTTTGTGCATGAGATCCATTTTTCACTGAGTTTGTCAGCAGAGAAGTCTCTCTCACAAAATTGGCAACAACCATAATCATCACTATCCTCATTGTCTGTTGACATATACACGACTTCGGTCTTTTCAAGAGAACTGTCACTTGAACTGTCATGACGTGGCTTCCTTCGTTTCTGCTGTCTACCAGACCTCTTTTTCTGTGCAGCTGATTTCATGGGTTGGGAATCTAATGAGGCAGATATGGAGACTGAAAGCAAAGGTACTGTGGTTGACTTGGATTTTTTTGACACTTTCTCAGAATTTTTAGGTTCATTTTGAGGTTGGATATAGGAAACAAATGGAAGTTTCTTAAGGGAACTCTTTGATGGTTGGCCTTCAGCTTTGAGGTTATTCTCTGTAGCCTCCTGAACTTTTTATTTGTGTAAGATTCCTGTTACTAGAAATACTTAACCACACATGTTGGATGTTGAAGGCAGAATGACTGAAACTTCTTTAATATCTTTTCGAGAGATGGTCTGGAATAGAGATGATCCATGTGTTAAACTGGGAGCAACTGCTGATGAAACTTCAGGTGTTGGGGGAGCATTAGATGTTTAAGGCTGCTCCGGATGAACATTGTGTAAGCTTGCAGTGACAGATTGATTTCCAGTTGACTTGATGACAAAGTCGATGTCATGGAAGATGTCTTGGATTGAATGGGTACAGACCTGTCTTTCTAAATCCGATGATGGCTTTCGACAAAGATGCAACTTGCACATAGGCTTCTCTAAACAGTGAAGCAACCTGAAGCTTTCTGATAGTATGGTTGGGATTATTTGGTAGCCAATTCTCAACTGCTTTCGCATAGTAGGCTTTAAGAGGAAACATGAAAGAAATGTCCATGTGATGCATCTTGGCTGTAGAGTATGGTGGTAAGCACACAATAGACACACCATTTTCTTGGACTAAATCAATTAGATGGATATTATGTGTCTGTGAAAAGTGACTGTCTAAGGCAGAAGTCATCTTATGTATTTCTGTTTATCTTTTGGCTGTTATTATTTTGGTTGTTTTATGCTGTACAACAGAAATGCCTGTCTCATCTACATTAAATATTTGAGAAGGATCAGAATCAACCTTCTTTAACTCTGGTTTGTAAATAAAAAAAACTTCTGATTGTTTTTGTTGGTGAACCCCTGAAACATAGCTAGCGATATATTTTGCAATTTTCTAACTGAGATTTGTGGATGCTTTCTTAAGAAGAGATGCTGACATTTTCGACCAGTTTGTCCTGTCTCTGTAGATAAGGGTTGGGGAAGATTGTTCCTGATAGCTAACTGTTACGCCATCCTCCTGAGATCTGCAAGAGTCAATCCATAATAATTCCTTTCCATTTCTAAACAATAATCAACTAGCATTTTTTCTAACTCATCATTTAAAGTAGGCTTTCATCCTATTTTTTCTGTACACATTCTTCAGCTGAAACTTCAGGCTTGACATAGTCCTTCAGAGTTGCTCTTGATACATTAAATGTTTTTATGGCAGCTTTGTATCCCATATTTTATCCTGTGCAACTCTTATGGCTTGTTTCATCGCCTCCTTGTTCCACTTTTTACATTCCTCCATCTGTAAACACAGAAATAAATTGCTCTACCAGCTGATATACTGTTCTAAATTGCATCCCCAGGATGAAATTCGAGACCCTATGGGGGGATGGTATTAGGGCCAGCAAACACATTAAAATATGGTGACTAATATATGAAAACATGGCTGGTTTCAAGGTGTGTACACTAAGGATTTTTAAAATATACACAACGTGCTACATGTTACAGCAAATTAGTAATTTATTTACATACCTCAGACAGAGATATGGCCTTGGAAATGTCCACAAAATAACACATTGACCACTAACAAAAAATATATATACAAAAATAACTCACTCAAAAACAAATGCAGCCCCACCAGCAGACACCACTAGCATCAACTGACCATATGTTGTGACCACGTGCAGTGCAACATAAAAGAAAGTGTTTGAAATGTAATAATGGCCAAAAAAATTTTGGTACCATTAAATTCAGTGCTAAGCGAGAGTGCCTGGCTAATGGTTGTTACATCCAGCTCGTGACTGTTGTGCAGCAAGACTAATATGTATTCAAGTAAGAAATTATATCATGTGCAGAACTGCTGTGAGCAGCATATGTTGTCTAAACTTAAAACATTATTTTCAGACTGAATAATGAGGTGAGTTGTTAATTTCAATTTTTGAAGTATTGTCTGTGTTGATGAAACATTGACCTGGTGCCAATAGTACTGGTTATTACATTAAGCACTCCGCTGTTCCATGTACTGAGTAAGCCAAATTTTTAATAAATATTATTTTCCAGTGTTTTGTTTCTAGTGTATAAGTGTATTAGTTTAATTTTTTTCAAATTTCAGGGTTTCGAGTCAACACAGCTTACTTCCCATAGCGTAACTTAATTTTAGTTGCAACCACCTCACAATTTTAGAGTGAGTTTACTCATGATGTTCCAACAACCAAGTTTTTTTTAAGTCAAATTTAACTAATGAATTTTTCTGTGTTTTAAATGCTAATATGTCTGACCATTAATGGCCTGTGTGATTGGTAGCTGTTGCTGGCCACGTCAGTCACCTTCCAAGTCTGTACTGGACCATGCCTGAGGGAGGATGTGTGTTCACATGTGAGAGACTTCATGCTTTGTATTAACTGATAGACCATACAGTAATTCTGTCTTTAACTGTAATATACTGGGTAATTTTAAATTTTCTCTCTCATTCCTTTCCCTTATGTAGTTGGCAAAAGAGAGCTTAAATTTAAAATTAATGGATTTAGCGATCGACTCCGCTATCCAGACTTTGTTTGCACACTATGCCGCTTCAACTTTGCGTGTTCCTCATGCACCTAGCACACATCATAATTTCTGCACCAAGCATTTAGTTTTTAATTTGTGTAACATGTGATTCAAGGGCTTAATGGTTAAATATTTATTCAGAGTCAGATGTAGTAGGTAAACACCACATGTTAAGTGTACATGCATCAGCTCATTGAATAAATCACTAAGTACAGTGAAACTATGTGTCACCTACAGTTGTTTACGTGTGCTAGGCAATGCCATTGTTTCGGCATAAGGGTATAGAGATACTCTCGACTTATAACAAAATATTGCAGCGATTAGTTAGGTCTTCAGTCGCTATGCACGCCATTACGTTCACACAACCTACACATTGCCAACAAGGGAAATCGCTACACTGAACATCAATACACCCTGAGAAGTTGTGCTCTCCCATCTCAGCCAGATTTATGCTGAGTGGCACACTCATCCCAACATCTACTGTAAGTTCATTCACCTTGATGTGTCCCGATTGTTTTGTGGCCTGCCAATATGGCCAATAGACCCGGCATGCTGTGACATGTTACATATAATTTTAATGAATGTATTAATTACATTTCATAAATCTGACAATAAAAATATAGAGAAAGTTATATACTTAAAGTGTTGTGTTACATATTATACATGACTTCACTTGCTAGTTACTTTCGTTGCTCATCCCTCTGATGGTACAAAACAGCTTGCACTAATTGCCATATGAGGCTTCAAAACTTTTCACATTGAATATTTCAAAACTTTTCACATTGAAGATTCTTCGCACCCCGAGTTATGCTGAGGGGTAGGTGGGATGATGACCAGAAAATTCATGCAACAAATATTCCAACACATTCAATCTTCCAAGAATGGGAGTGGTACAAGTCCTAATAGCCTTATTGGGGCACATGTCAATTGTGATGTGGTGGCTCATTTCGAACTCTGGTAAGGCCTTTAAAATACTGAAATTCACATGCCCGAGGGGGAGTACAGGGGAAAGGATGTGGAGCAGCTTCATGTTCCAGTATAAATAAATAAATACTAAACTAGCAAAGTCAAAGGTAAACACTTACACTACTGTACCTGGCATAGTGTGGTGACAGTGACACTTGGTACTATATATGCCCACACAATCTCATGTGTGGCCTAATAGGTACATAGCACTGATATCAACCTCACACTGTGTGCAGTATAACCACTCTATAAATTCTACATCTTCTTTTGGATGTGGGGGCTACATTGATGTAGTGGTTATACTACTCGCCTCCCACCAAGATGAGCTGGGTTTGATTCCTGGCAGGGCCACCCCCAGATTTTCACATGTGGGAATCATGCTGGACAATACTGCTGATCGGTGGGTCTTCTAGAGGATATCCCATTTCCCCCACCCTTGCTTTTTGGCACCACTTCATTCTCACCTTGCTTCACCCTCATTGGCTCTCAAGAACACACTATTAAGAGCCACCCAAATCTCTCCCCTCCACTCCATTCCATTCTTTTGGATGGGGTGATAAGTATTTGAAAATCTTGGTAATTATTCAGAGTAGCTGCTTTTCTGTAAATAAAATAAAAAATGATGGAAAGTGGTATATTTCCACTCTACTAATTACACAGAACACGATGAGCGAATCACTACTTTACATTTTTAATCTAACCTAGGATTGTAGGGTTTTAATCTAACCTACAATTTTAGTCTAATTTAGGGTTTTAGTGTTTTAAAGTAACAGTAAAACACACCGGAAGTATATAAATTAACTCATCAAGGTAGGCGGTGGGTACAATTGTACTGTCCTTGACCAATTCAACTGTCGTGCACCCTACCTCACTCGACGAAACACCATGATCTACTAAAGCATCCAAGTAACACCCGCCATATAGCCGAATATTACGCACAGAAGCACTCGTTCTTGCACCCTCCATTTGTAAATCACAAACCTTCGCACAATCTGATTTGGACGTGCACAACACACACACACACCACTCGCCACAAACTGCACTGCCTCGCATCTAAACTGCAACTAACATACGGTGACGTCTACACATCCACAGCCAATAAGGTGATGGTGAGATGCGCATTTGTTTACATTACTACAGCATTACTCCACCAAACATCATGGGGTCCAACATAAACAAAGCAGACGAACTGCTCGTACTTTTATCTATTTTATTTAGTATGTTCTACTTATTTTACCATTACGCCCTCCTCAATATTAAAAAGGTAAGCTGTGCAGAACCCATGTATGCTACTTCTGTGGGTCTAGGACGTTTCCTTCAGAAAATCCGCTACTCTGAATAATTACCAAAAATCTTTTTATTTTCTATGGCTGGTATCTCAACAGAATATTTTATGGAGAACTAATGCAACTTAATAACTTAGTTAAAAGTTTGCATCCTTTGATATTTCCCGTATTCTAATAAAGCAGTCACAAACTTCTTACCCCAAGTACAACAACTAGACATGGTAAATTGCTTTTGAGTAGTGTTAATGCTATAACAGGTAGTAGGTTGAGGTGTGTGTATATATATATATATATATATATATATATATATGTATTTGTATACTGTGTGTTTGCATTTATTTAGGTAGAAATACACCTCAAAACAGCACAAAATTTTATTTGAACACGTCTTCTATGGTTGGCTGTTTATGAGTTACAGGACAGTAACTTGAATTGTGTATGGCTAGGCCCATTGCACTGTTAACATCCAAACAAGCATTGTTGATACTAATAGCTAATGCTAATTTAGTGCATCAACCAGTGATGTGGCAGGAGAGTGAGGACATTTTGAGCACTTCTTGTAAGATGAGGCATTTGTGCAGGTACATAGGGAGGGATGTAGCTACAAGAAAGAAGGTTTATCATTTAGGGATATCACAGTTACTAGCATAAACTTTGAAAGCCTGTAACATGGGAGCAAGCTACCAGAGGACATAAGCTCATTTTGTGTTGTTTTGATGTCTACTATCCACATTTCAGTGTGTGTTTATGTGTGAATATTCACACGTGACTTTTTAAGATGCTGGGAGATAGATGTTGACATACAGGCTTACCTCAGTTGTTTGTTGACTGTCTTGGGAAACATATTTTCACTCATGGTTAAGAGTGAAAGGTGCTGCAGTGTATTAATAGTTTTAATATGTTAAAACTGATGTACCAAGTTTTAAAAATAAGTTGAAAAGCAACCTATTCATACTGGCAGAAAACCAAATCTTTGGCCCACCCATATTTACAATGTGAGTAGGTATAATGTCTTACAAGTAGCCAACACCATTAATTAACTCTAGACCTATTATTAGTTACTTATTTTATGAAATCTTATTGTCTAGGCAGCTGTATTTAAAGTGAAATTACCAAGGTACAAGTGTGTAGTGTTTAATGCCTGCTGGCTGGGTGGTGTTGGGCTAAGGGAAGTTTGTAGGGACGGTGAAAAACAATGTTAGGTGATTTGTGGATTTGGATACCCGACTAGGCGCCAGACACTGTCGGCAGGTGGTGCCAATTGTTGCTGCTGGTGATGATCTCAAGGGTTGTTTGCCCGGACGTACGCAGTCCCTCGGTGAAATGTTGGAAGAGCCCCTCACTCCTGATACTTACATGGAAAATATTGTGGGCCTATTCAGGCTGATCCACATGCCTTAAACTTTAAAAGTTCTGAGTTGAGCATACTGGCTGTTAAGTAATTTACATGAAACTGGGTAAAGGCGTGTTATAGGGGACCCATACCCCGAAACGCCTGAAGGCAGTGCTTGAAATAAGACACAAAATCTGAAAACTTGAATGTAATTACTCTTGCACAGAAACACATTACTCTAGGTGAACACTTTATACAACTTTGGCCTGTGGTGTGCCAGATAGGCCAAATACACATTTGTGCATTAGAGTTAATTATTGGTGCATTAAGCTTCCCCGGGCAATGCTATTCCCAGGGAAGAAGGGGTGGCATGTCTGGGTGTAGAAAGAAAAGGTTCCGGTACGTTACATTAGACTATTACAGCTAAAGGTGTTTGGCGCGAAAACGTGAAGGCACCCAGAGCACGCCATGGCGTGTGCCGACCCCTTCAGACACTCGACGGCGACTGAATCTAACGAGCATGCACGGAGCAAACTATGGTGGCATGCGGCTCACCCTGAACTACTTTCTGCTTGCCTTTAACTTGCAACAATTAAAAGGGCATAAACACTTGCATGATAAATGTACAAAATAAGTACATAAATATTCCCTGAATAAAACAGTTACAATCTACACTTGGATGGCATGAAATGAAGGTGAAAAAACTAAGGTGAAAAATACGTGAATTTTCAAATAAACATAATTAAAGCACTGAAACACTTATCGGGGCATCTTTGAGCGTCTGCACGCCTGGTGTGTCTTTCTTTTGCTTTTAAATATTTGATCTTAAATTGCCCTATAATTAATGTGTGCTGAGTCTGCCATAATGCACCCTCGCCCATCCGGGGTGGGGGGATGGTATGAAGTTAAGCGGCACTACTCTGCACTCTCCTGCTCTCGCACTACACTGCACACTGCATTGCACTGTACACTGAGGGCACACTGGTGCCAGTTGATGCGGTGGATGCATGGCGTGGCAAACTGTCTGGAGGGCAGGACGCTGTCCTGCATCAAGTTTATTACTGTAAAATATTTATAATCAACAGTTTCGTCACTTTTACTTGTAAACATTTTTGGTTAATTTTACAACCATTGCTTCAACATGGGTCTGAGAGTTGAAAACATAGTGCATTACATAGAGGGTTGTAGTATCATAGTAACGGTCACAGCATGGGGAGCTTTATGTGTGCAAATAAGTCTGTATAGAGATTGTGGATGCAGGGTTAGGTAAAAGTAAGCATGTATTTCATATTGTCCAACTTGTTTGATTCATGCACTGCACTTTGTTTTATGTGCCACCAGTAACTTATGAGGTTGCAATTCAACAAATAGCAAATTTGTTTGATATTAAAGATTTCTAGGTACCTACAAGATGATGAACACAATGATGAGGGGATCATAATACTTGGGTGTTGATGTTTCACATTAATTACTTACAGTTACAGCTTTCAAAGCCTAAATAGTAGTATGCACCTTCCCATTCCCTAACATTGATTGTGACATATTTGCAAAATTAGCTGACATCTATCTTGTGCAGAACTGACTGTAACTTTATTAATTTTTCATTTTTCATCTTTTTAATAACTTATATTCCACCTGTATCCTTTTCACCCATGATGGACCCCGCTTTGCTGGCCTTTGATAGACTGAAAATTCACTATCTGTATCACCCTTACCAATTAATAAATTATTTTTATAATTATTTGAAGGAAGTTAATGTGAAAGACCATATTACTACATGGCACAAGTACAGGATAGCACATGAGATGATCAAGAGCATAACACTGTAAGAGATAACATTTCTGAGACTTATCTACAGTTTTGCACTTTCAGAGGATGCAGTCTGTAGCCTACTCCATAATTGTGTTCAACATTTGTTAACATGCCATGACGGTGTAGAGACGTATTTAACCGTGAGGGACTGGGTTGTACTTCTTCTAGCACGGTTTTCAACACTGGAGACAACCCTTGCACAAATATGCCATCTGCTGGAAAGTGCAATGAACTCATCCCGAAAGTTAATACTCATCTACCCAAAGTTCGTTTCCATGCGAAAATTGCAGCCTCTATTGCTGCTACTGACGGCTACAAATATCACTAAAACTGGCTTTTGCTACGCCCTAGAGATTTTATAGGCCTACATCTTATATGGCTTCGTGAAAATGATAAGGGATGAAAGACTGCCCATAGTATCTGCGAATAAAATTTCTCTCTCCTGAGACAAAGAATTCATGGAGTATCATTCCCGTAGTACATAATGCAATTTTTTATTAAGTTTTGTATAACTAAAGAACTTAGTGTCGTCAAAATTATGCCTCAAATTTTGTCAGAACTAAACAGAAAGAAGAAACTGCATCCACATACATGGGGAGTGTAGTTGAATTTTGTACTTACAGTATATACGAAACGCTCCTCTCTGACATGCTTTCAGCAGAAATAACAGATTTTTTGATCTTGGAATCAAACTCCGGACGGCATAAAATAACAATATGGCGCCCAGTAAATCGAACGACGTGGCAGTTTTAGATTAATGACGAGGAAGTGCGCAAGTATTTTCGGGCTGGGTTATGACAACAGATTTACTGGAAAGACGTATAATTTTGATTCACTTTTGTAACATACTATAAAAATGTATTTAACGGGTTAAAATGTTTTAAAATGAAGGTATGGAACTCACAACAATCGGGATCGCTGCCTACAATTTTGTTACTAATTCCCATGATTTAAAATATTTCTTATTACACTCACATCTGCGTTTGTCCATACCAAGATGGCATCTACTCTTGCCTGCTACTCTATGTATTTTACGTCTTAATTCTTATTTTGTTGAAATAATTTCGGTGCATATAAGTGTATGGAAGAATAACACGATGCTTCCAAGTATTTCTGAATGTCAATTTTTGTCAGATAGGAGCAGATTGAGTTTCAGTGTGAAGTTTATGTTCGTTTAATAGCTATGGCCACAGAGCAATACCAAAGGCTGAACCGAATTCGTTGGTTGCTAACGAGACTGTAGCAGTGCGGGCATAAAAAAAGGCGCATAGCCGGGATAAAGAGAAATAGGCATATAACCTCACTGGACTCGATTAATAATGGTTATTTGAGGTGAGTGTTAATGGAAAACTATTTTATTTTCGAGTTTGAGCTTTGTTTTCTGTTCAATTACACTTGTAGGATCAATGAATGCCTCGCTATTGGCCGCTAATCTAGGAGGGGGCGATACGGAGGAGGAGCTAGAAACCTTAGACGCTCGAGAATGCCTCCTCTCAAACTGATAGGAAAACGCTGATTCCGACGCCAAGTTTTAACAGTAAAGAACGACGCACTTCTTTAAAGCTAATGCTGTATTCGAACTGGTCCGTTTTTTTATTTATTTTGCAAAATTTTCTGTAGGTGTAAGCTCGTTATTCTACTGTTGACAGTCAATTTTTGTAACACCCATAAGAAACATCGAAATATTAATAACTAAAATATTTATGACATGTATAGGTAACGAATCTAATGCTTTAAAAATGAATTTTCACATAAGCATTTCCGAAAAGTTTTAAACGACGTATTTGAGTCTTATACCTTTTACATTAATATATTTTAATAAAAAGGGTCGCGGTAGCTGAGCGGCAAGACTGCCCGCCTCCCACCAAGGCGAACCGGGCTCAATATCGGCCGGGCCACTCCGTGTTTTCGTAAGTGTCCATCGTGCCAGAAGATGCTGCTGGTCTGCGGGTTTTCTCGGGGATCTCCCGTTTCCCCCACCCTGGCATTCCGGCGCTGCACCATTCTTACCTCATTTCACCTTCATCGGTTCTCAAGACCTCGTTGTTAAGAATCGCCCAAATCTCTCAACTTAATATATATATATATTACAACTGACCACACATTACATAATTTCTTAAGATTATAAAATAATTTTTATAATCGCTAGAAAACAAATAGGTTTTTTCTAAATAAATCTTACCTTTGTATTTTGAATTTTAAACCGATACGGCAATTATTTAGCGATATATTTAAACATTTTGGCACATTTCGTTAGACTGCAGAATAAGAATGATCAAAAATACGGAAATCATCATAAGTTTTGCATGCAAAATCGCATCATGCAACAATTTCGCTAACAATGTCAGCTAGGTTTAAACCATTTTTAGCCAAGCACGAGTAATCTCCCCATCTCTCAGTAATAAAGGAAAGCTCACTTTGTAGTTAGCTATAGGGCAAATGTTCACCACACTTGGCTTCAAGTAATTTTCGCGTAGGTAGTTTGCAAAAGACGAAACAATAGCATGTCAGAAATCTGTAATATTCTTAGCTAATTTACTCTCCATGAATATTTGTGGAACTTTTCAGGTTTATTAGAAGTGTTCCAAAAATAAATAAATAAATAAAAAAAAAAGCATTGGACATTTGACAAAAGATATTTGCTAAAATACAGAAAAGAACGCTGGTAATCAACGTATTTCCATTTTTATAAAATTATATAAATTGTAGCATGTATCAATTCGATTGTGTCTCTTGTTAACGACATTTTAAAACTTAAAAATCACATTCTTTCCTTAAATATTTACGTGCTTTTCTACGTTCCGTGACCTTCTAGATCTTAACCACCAACTACAAAACAATTAGAACCATTAACAAGTATTTCTTGCCAACCATGCAGCATGAACTCTGGGGTTTTTTTCGTAATTGACCAAAGTTTTATATACAGCCTGACATTTGAAATCAAATCAGTTTGTAAGAAAACGTTACGGGCTCATTCGAGTGTACCACATTATCAATTATATTGCAAATAATGGTTTCTTTTTAATTTTCAAAAGCAATTTTTTCGTCCCTGCGGCATGACTTCGTTAGCTACATACTTATGTTTGACTGATAATGAAGGCACCCTAGGTTATTGATACACTGTGAACATTAAGAAACAACTGAAGTGTACCGAAGTTTGTAAAAGTACCGACTTGATGGTAGTGAAATGTTGACACTTAGTTTACGGTTAGAGTTTTCGTAACGAAGCACTCAACATTTAATTACACGCATATTCTCGTGCATACAAATGTTCATACAGTTTACATAAAACATGTGTATTCGCTGCACGGCAAACATACTTAAGAACTACGTAACTGTGTCTAAAGTACGAACGGAATAACGAATTGTAACGGTCAAGCAAGTTCAAAAAATTTGAATGACACCAAAACAGATCAATTGCAACACCATGCTCCATAAACCGATATTGCTTAGACCCCTACCATATCATTTTCTATATAGCGTTAACTTCCTTAAGCGGAGCTAGTAGATATTATTGTAACAATAAAGAAGACTATTTTACCATAAAATTGATTTTTTTTATCAATTATGTCAGTGTGTGTTACTCCAATGTTTTCTTCCCTGTTTTCTGAAGGGCTACTAAATTTATACTTTCGCACTTCTCATTACAATCCTTCCACGCATGTTAAAAATATGACTATAAAATAATAACAACGGTATAACACACCGTATTTGTGGGACGGTCAGCCAATCAAACGTGGGAATTTTCTATATGTGACGGTGACGTGTTTGCAACAATGCAAATATGTTTGTAAGAAATGTTTACTTTATAAATAAAGTAACAAAAGTAAATTTATCGATAATTAAAGCAAGGAATATTTTTACTACTCTTTGCCAGCTTACCCTTTTTATCTCTCGGTTTTGGGCATATAAACCTATTAAATGTGAAATAAATATTACACTTTATAGGCATAATCTGAGCGGAAGTTTCATTTAACAAAAATAAGTAACTTTAATATTAAGGTGGCCATAAAATGCTTGTGATATACTTACCACAGTAAATAAGTTCGTGGATTGAGTGGCGCCCCAAGTGTAGGCAGTCACTCACCACTACGTCCACGAACATACTACGTATGATATATTTAGGAAACAACCGAACATGTCATACATGAGATTTTTCAGTCAAAGGTTTATTCAAAACGTGTGAATATGTTTGCTGTTTGCAATAAGCTATACAAAACTGCCGGTCAGAAGCATGTAAACAAACACGTACTCTTTAGCTTCACGCAAGACAATAAACGCACAATAACAGTTGATCCGGGTTCCGTTCAGGTTTTATTAAATTTAATTTACTTGCCAATGGGCACAACATTTTTTTTAACTCCTCAAGATAACGACCGTCTGGCCGTAAGGAAGCGCTGCGGCAGGCCCTCCCAAACAGCGCCGTCCCTAGCGAAAGCGAGGCCAGTTGCATGGACTTCTGCGAGGCCCTTCCATTCCAAACTAGTTAATCCCCTCTTCCCACAACGCAATCACCATTTCTAAAAATATGCTCTGCTCTCGAGCACCCGCGTCTAACATTTTATTTGCAAAACATTTTGTATGTTATAAAAAACATGTATAAATATATACATTTTATCGTGAAATATATAACTCACAACCAAACGAATGCTAAATATTTGGATATTTTTTAATAAATATAAATTATTTCTTTTTTTTTTCCCCTCCGGGTGCGAGGCCCTGTGCGACCGCACCTATTGCACACCCCAAAGGACGGTCCTGCTCCCAAGGTGCGACTTGCATTCACCGGAAGCTGAATTCCTTCAAAATGTTATTTGTAAAAGCAGGAGATTATTACACGCGATGCAGGCCAGTAGATTAAAATACAGATGCAAATTTGTACTTTTCTCCTTTCCTTTAAGGAAACTGCTCAGAAAAGCCCTAAAAATTCTAGTTTTAACAATTTTCACCCCCCCCCCCTCTCTCTCTCTCTCTTCGAATACATTTAATAGGATAAAAGTAAACTGTGGTATCTGTGAATATTACTATTATTATTATTTTTTTTTTTTTTTTTTACCTTTCCTGGAAAAAGGTTGTATCCCCATCACTTGTATTCACTGAGATACATATATACGCATAAACACTGATTTGGCAGACAATATTTTACTAGAAATTTCACATAGCAGCGAGGTATTCAGCGCCGGTGAAGATGAAGTGAGGTGAAAATGGAGCAGCGACAGAATGCAAAGGCGAGGGAAACTGGAGAGCCCTGATAAAACCCGCTGGTAAATGGTAACGTTCACCACGTTTCCCCACGCGCGAAAATCTGTGGGACTCCGCCGGGAATCAAACCCGGCTCGCCTTGTTGGGAGGCGATTGGTCTGACTACTGCACCACCGCTTTCGCGTGGCCATAATTTAGTACCAAATGCAACCTAACAGTTCACTGAAAACCATAATGCAAGGTAATTTTACGGCGATTTTCATAGACGATCAATTTAAATAGAATAGTTTTGTGTGTGTGTGTGTATCAAAACTTGTATTCACTCAGCAGCGAGCGAGGGTATTTGCTGCGATGTGAGAGAGTCATGCTAACGTTGAATGTGTAGCAAGGAGACAGTCAACACACTGGACCGTATCGCTTTCTGTTTGCGGCCAACGTAGATTGTGAAGTAGTTGGAAACCTACATACAAAGTATGTAAAACACGAATAAACGTATTCATTTGCCGTTAATTATGAGTAATGTTTTCAATAAAACGTAAATATGAGGAACTAATTATCTTTTATTCGCTGGCAATTTGATGGAGATTGGTGCAATAATTATTTTTGTTAAATTATATGCAATAACAAGCAGTTAAGTTACTAATTTTTCATTAAAATCACTTACTTATCCAACAAAAATTTAATTTTAATTGGGCTTGACCAATTATTTGAGTAGAATTTTTGTAATTTAGCGAGATAAAAAAAAAGAAGTATTGTGCCAGTTTTGTGCTACATTCATTTTCGGAAATTTTTTTTTATTAATTTTGGTTGAAATGGAAAGAACATTGGCGCGAATTTTCTTGAATTTAGTAAATTTTTGTTAAAAAATTAAGTAATTTTGATGAAAATTAAATTTTTGTTAAAAAATTGAGTTATTTTTATGAAAAAATAGTAATGTTAATGAAAAACTAATTAATTTTAATAAAACATGTATTAATATTGTTTAAAAAAAGTGGTCCAGGTTTTTTATAAACTATCTACTCACTTAAGCGAGATAAAATCCAAAATAAAGTAATAATACTTTAAGAAGAATTTTTATTGCCATGATTAGTTGATCCGTGCTTTCCAAAGAGAACGAAAATTCGCGATTATAGATATACGAAGGAAAATTAATCTCTTGTTTGCTCGTTTAAACTATAGCAGGTAAAAGTAAATATATTTTAAGAATATGTACTTCTTGACGTGTGACTTAATCAAGCATTGAATTGTAATTTTTATTTTTTCGTGAGGTAGTAACTATCGTTCGGGCTACTTTTATAAGTCAATAAAAAACAAAAGAAAATTTCCTTTTATAACACGAGAAAAGAGTCGGCGCTTATTTTTAATCATTTCTAATACAAACACTTTCTCAGAATTCAAAAGTAATTAGGGCATATCCTTGATAAGTTTAAGGTAGTTAATTCAAGTTAATTACTGTAATAATTACGTTTGAACAGATTTTTTTATCTCAGCAATTATTTATAGTAGCAGTTTTGTCAAAAAATGAAGGTACATAATTTAAGAAAAGAGCGGAAAAATTATGTTTTTTGTTCGTTTTCTTTACACTGGATGGCAGTAAAAAGAACTTTGTTGAAAATAAATCTGCTTCTTGACATGTCATCTATTATACAGTTTCTTATTTTTTAAAAATTATTATTCTTCTCAAGGAACTCAAAGTGCATAATGAGACAATGCTCAGAACAGGGGGCGGGGAGAAGACGATAGCTAGGACCCCAGCAAATTTTGGCTGATTTTGTTTGCTTCTTTAAAAATGTGCTCATGAATCCACCACACAACGAGCAGTTTATGTACCGCATTACCGACGTCGTGTTCGTATTTCTAACTGCACTGATCCCCTTCACATCTACTGACGGCAGAATTGTATAACGATCCAAAATAATAAATGTATTGCGACTAAATTTAGCACACTGTCGGAAAGGGTTAGCACGACAATGTGTTATAAATTATTTTTAATGAAAAAGTTGAGGTCGCTTGTGTACATATTAATTCAGTAATTTGCTTATTTTTATTTAGTTATCAAATTCATTCTTTTTGTTATATTTAGCTATGCAAGACTATTTTCGTAAAATGAAATGTAGTTTTGCACACATTTGAATAGAAAAACAAACAAATTAATGCATTTATTACGCAAAACCACGTAAATGGTTAGTGGAAGGGGGCCCAAANGGGGGGGGGGGGCAAAAATGAACGTTTCCTTTGTGTATTGAAATGAATTCTGTGTATAGACTGTGCACGGATAATTGAGTACTTTTGAAATCAATGTTTGGAAAATGTCACTGCTCCTATCTGCGTACTGTACATTTTTACAAGAATACTGTTGGCATGCACCCATCAAAGTTCGTAACGGCGGAGGGAAAGTAGTTCCATGTTTTATAGTTCAATTTAAAGTGTTAGGTAATAATTTGTGAATATCAGAATGATTTATTTTGGTTTTATTTATGCTGCTAGTGTAAATAGGAGCCAATTGGTAAAATATTTACTTGTATAATAATTTCAAAGTTTCCCTTGACCGAAGCATGAATGAAGTGCCCAGTCCTTTTAAGATGTTAATTTTTACGCCTGATGAAAGAATACCCGATGTGCTATCGAACAGCCTATACATGTGCCACGTACGAGGTTACCCACTTGCTCTTGCTGCTGCGTGTTAAGCACACGCATCAGCAAGAGCAAGTGGGCGGTGTGTCGTTATGATAATCGCCGTCTCCGCAGCTTTACCTCGACACTCACTCCTTGCTCCGTCTTCTCATTCTTGTCTCGGCGTGCCGGGCACAGAACACCCAGACCCTTGTAAGCACTCGCGTCCAGGCACGCACGAGCCGTTACACGCGTCGTCTTGCGTTCGGCTCGCGGGCAGTGCGGATGTGCGTACTAACGAGCAACACGTGCACGAGCACGCGCCTCGATCGCTCCGCCGACCGACAGATACGCAGAGCGAACATGGGGTCAATGGCGTACAGGAAATATGGGACAGTGATGGTGTCAGTGTCTTAGCCAGAAATTTTTCAAGAGGGGAAGGGGGGTGGTTACGCTAACTAAATGCCCTTACACAATAGAAAACTTTAGCGATTGAATTTACGTTTACTTTCCTCTGACGAAACCACCAATACACAATAAAGTGGTAAAGTCAAAGTTCAGACAATTGAAAATCGGTTCTGCGAGCTTTGTAAAAATGTGTATCTTGTTATGTAAATCATTATTATACTATCCACTAGCGAACCGGTCCAGCTTCGCCCGGGTACAATTGAGTTTTACAGTGATACACTAATAAATAAATTGGGAAAAGACAATTCATTTATGTGAAAACAGAATTATAAAATTATACTATGTTGGCCTAGATTTTTAACTGATTGCGGCAACCCAAAAGGAAGGAAATATTTTTTACCCGATAGCCAAGAAGTAGGGTATTGTTTTTGGAGTGTATCTGTGCAACTATCACTTAGTTACCACATTTCCGCTTTCCAGCGTCGATGTATGAAAATCAAAACGTGAGTTTCATCAAGTTGTAGTTTTAGAAATAAGTGTACCTAGGTACTTCTTTTTGCACTTGGCTGAGGGATCTTAATCGATCACAAATGTTAAGCAACGTTCCCAGCGGCACACATTTGGATGGATGACCGTTTAGTGGCATAACGTCTGAGCGCTTCCGGGCTTCGGAGGGCACGTTAAATATTCGGTCCCGGTTGTTATCGATTGATAGCAGTCAAGCCTTTTCAGAAGTCCTTGAGCGGCTTGATAAACACTGACACCAGAGGAAAAAAATATTTCGGTCATATTCCCAGCCGTTGCAGAATTAGGTTTTGTTGTTATTCCAAAGGAACCGTACAATTTTCCGCGATAAAGAGTATCATATGTCATATTCCAGGACCTAAAGTACCTACATACCTAATTTCATCAAAATCCGTTCAGCCGTTATAGAGCTGAATTCGGTTTACGTTCCCAGGCGTTGCAGAATTACGTTTTGTTGTTATTCCACCAGGACTCGTACAATTTACCGTGATAAAAAGTATCATATGTCCTATTCCAGGAACTAAAGTACCTACATACCAAGTTTCACCAAAATCCGTTCAGCCGTTATGGAGCCGAGTTTGGTCACGTTCCCAGTCGTTGCAGAATTATGTTTTGTTTGTATTCTACAGGACCCGTACAATTTACTGGGATAAAAAGTATCCTATGTCCTATTCCAATACCTAAAGTACCTACATACCAAATCTCATCATAATCCGTTCAGCCGTTATGGAGCTGAGTGGTAACAAACATACACACACGCACACAGACTTTCGAATTTATTATATTAGTAGGATAGGATGAATGCATTTTATATACCTATTTTTCAAATAGGCTTAAATATTTATAGTAAATTCTCATTTCAAAACAAAAACTCACTTGTTTATCAATTTTATCAATTCATACATTTCCTCCTCTCACTATATTCCTGTGCCATTTATTAAATTTAGACGAGCTTGGTTTAATATACCAAGATGAATATCACCCTACAATAATATAACATCTGTTAGATTCTCGGCAAAATGGCTGCTTGACTTTGAATTTAAATTTCAACTTTTCGAAATCATGAAATCAATAGTGTTTGGATTTACCTTCGACATTTCCATTGTGTCAAATTCCATAAGAAACAATAAAAACAAATCGTAAAGTCAATTGTTAAAATTTTCAACTTTGTAAGGTTACACTGGCTGTCAACGTCTGACACACGTGTTTATCATGACCAAGTGTAGAATAAAAATTACCTCATAGTACACCATGTTTCAAAAAGATTTGAGTGAGTACAGAAATGCATTGCAACTAAACCACGTAACGTACATTAATAATAACATTGCAGGATGAACGAGGAACGCAAACAGTTTGTGTATGTTGTGCTACGCCGCGAGTTTACAGTCCTGCCGCTAGGCGTCGCTCACAGTGACGCCTGTGTGTTGTTCAGCTGGCATTCCTTATGTGATGTGCAATGGCTGCTACACGTGTTGAGAAATCGATCTGCGTTTGAAATTCCACACCACGAACTCAGCATCTAATGCTGTGGTCCCCAAGTCTCCGGACCGCACAGTGTGTGACTTTTTGTGGGGTCACGTCGAAGACAGGGTATACACCAAACTTTGCCGCATAATATCGCAGACCTAAGAGAGCGGATCGTCGCAGTGGTAGGCACTATCGACATGCCCATGTTGATGCCAGTGTGGCAAGAACTATAGACTATCTTGTGGATGTATGCCGTTTCACCCACGGTGCACACATTGAACATTTGTAGGTGTCACAAAAAACTGTTTGGGTTCCACGTCCATGCTACGTGGTTTAATTGCAATTACATTTTATAATCCCTCAAATCTTAATGAAACATACGGTATAATAAAATACATCACAGTTAACTGCTATTACATTTTTTATCACCATCAGATATGTATTAATAGTTTTAATACTAGTTGTTGACGAACTTACGATTGGGGGGGNTTGGGGGGGGGGGGTTGTATTACAACATCCTAATCCCCACTGGCTACTTCCCTGCATGCGGCGGAGTACGCATACGAGCTGCGCAGTAGCCATTCTCCGTGTTCCAACATTGGATTGCTTTTTTGACACTAGCACTATCGAAAACAACGGGGATGGCTAGAACACTATTTGTATAAGCAAGTGCTTTGAGATGTTTTGTAACCTTCCTCTAACCTAATTTTAATGCAACTAGCATATAATTAAGTTAGTCAAACCCGTTTATCAATGTTGAACATGTGAGTTATGACAGTCTATTTGGCGATGTGCGAGTAATGTTGGAGGCGTGCGTCGTAGAAGGCGAATATAGGTCTACCTCAACTTTAGTCGATGGGAATCTCAAAGCAATGTTGTGCAGTAACTTAACGAAAGTAAAGCCCTCATGCTACGATGGAAGTTTTCTTGGAAGATCCCATGAAAGCCTGCATGGCTGCTGGTATGGACTGTTTCATGGAAGATTTAGCCGGCTACTGGCCATTTTCATGTCGTTTTTGGTAATTGGTCGCGTGGAGTTTTCAGTGGAATGCTTCCTACGAAATGGAAAATGATGGTAGTCAGGAAGAGGTTGGTGGGTGGTGGGTGTGGTGGACTGCTAGTAGTAACAGTAGTTGTAATTTTGAATGATTTTATTTAGAGAACCAGCGTAAAGGCAATTTTTTTTTACTGAACCTAAAGGGCACGTACACACACAACAGCGGTATGGTCACACATCGTGTAGACAGCTCCCCGCCTGCCTGGTGCCTGAACTGCGCTGTAGTGTGTTTGAAATCCTGGTTTCTTCACGAAACTATTAAACGTGCCCCCAGTATGTTTACCTACGAAAGGACATCAGTAATTGTATAATGTATGTTCGAACGCAGGATGGCGGGAGGGATACAGGGACACATGTCACAGAAACCTCCTGCTCTTGCATTCCACCAAAATAATTAGCCAAAAATGTGCCAAAATATGCCAAAATGCAGCCAAAATCCCTCGAAATGTCCCCAACTTCCCTCAAAATATAATTTTTTCAAATTTTTTTCAATAATCCCAAAATGTGGCTAAATGACTCATTTTTGGGCAATGAGGGGTTGAGGGATTTTCTTCGAGTCTATGCTAAGTCGGGAGGGTTATCTCAGAGTCTTCCCAAATATGATATATGGCCATTTAAGCCCTATGCGATCTTATAAGCATAGTTGACCGTAATTCCCGAACCGTTTAAGATGTAGTCGGAGGAGCTTTGTCGGAGGAGGGGGGAGATGAGGGTGCAACTGTGGGACTTTTCATATACACAGGGATGGCTGTTTGCATTTTCGCATTTTATAGGTAACGCATTTTGTGTAATGGACTGTTCTGGTAAGTGTTTTATGCGAATGCTTGTTTTTTGTTGAAATTCTAACAAAATGGAAACCTGAAAAATGTATCGCTAAACACTGCAAAAATTTTTTTCAGATAATTAATGATTCGTTTACCAAATACTTAGCATATTTTTCAAACTGAAAGACATTGCAATTTTGAGGACACCAGAGTTATAGCTGTACGACCCGCTTAATAATTTACATTTTTTTTTAGAATTATGCTTTTTTATAAGAATTAAATAAAGAGGAGAAAAATTTATTGAATTATTGAGTAAAAAAAATACCATTCAACCGATAGAAAACAATGCTTGCACGCAAATATTGGATTGTTGTAATGGGATTAAGCCATTGACTGACCATATACAGATATTCTTCAGAGAAAAAAGAGTGGAAGAAGCGCGTAATGTAAACATTAAATAAAAATATCTAAAAAAAATTACATAAATTATATACGATTCAGCACCAGAACGACACAAATGCTTGGCTTAATTTTCATTATTTAATTATTTTATTTGTGTTTAGGAGGACCAGCTATTTTATTTGTGCCATTTTCTCTGCGTTTTTGTGGCGTATATGCGTATTTAAATTTCTCTGCCGGATCTTAGTTGTTACCGAAGCGCTTAGTTAACATTCAACATGCCACAAAAGCCTGCCATATTCCAAACATTTCTCGTAGCTCCCACTAGAAGACAAACACAGCTAAACAGTATTTTTTTTTTACAAATAAACACTCGCGCATAGCTACGAACACCTGATATTTGTACCATGAAAAATAAAAATGTGTGGTGTTAGACTTACCGGTACTTTTCATGTCCTTTTTAACTCAAAAATAATTAAGAGGTGTTGGTCTTCCGCTTCTTCATTACGCCAAATAAAAAGCGGTGTGTGTAAAATATTGCACTCGACGTCTAGGGTTCACTTTTAAACGCACTTTCACGCAATGTATCGTCATAGAATTTTCAAAACAGTACAAATAAAGAAGCGACTGCGTGCCTTACCAACCGCCCAGAGACACGAACTGTCGTAAAATTCCGTTCGTCAGAAATCAGCTGTCAAGGAAAACAAACCCCAGACCACTGTAGCACAAGGGCGCTGTGGCAAGCAGGACAGCTTCACTTGCCCTCTGACCCTCCTTTACCCCTCGACGGCGCTGCCCTCACATTTCAAGGTCACACAGGCAAGTAAGGGAAGCAGCTATTTCGGGAGGCGTCACAACTGCACTCCAAAAGCTACTGAAGAGCGCATTCGCTGAAGTACTACAGTGGCAGGCGCTTTCGCTACGGGGGGCAGGAATGTCGTCAATGCGGCTTTTTTAAATTCGCACGTAATATATGTGAATATTTTTTAATACATAGTAATTCATTTATTTTGTGTGTTAGTAAAGTGGTTCTTCACTACCAACGAGTCGTCACTCGCATGAACCTGCTTGCAGTCTCCAAGAGGCTTCGAATAAATTCGTAATTGGTTGCAGCCCCTATTAGGCGCTATCTAGGCGCTCGTACTAACAGTTCCGATTTTTATTAAATGTGATAATTTTGTATATTTATGTACAGTATCCGGAGCGTATTTTTCATCCACGAAGCGAGTCTGTAGAAAATATGCCCGCCCCCACCCCCCTGGGAGCAGAAACGCTGAAATCGGGCTCTAAGTTCGTAGAAATTACTCCTTGGATATCTGGCTGAATGTGTATTGAAAACAAAGAACATCTTACCAATTTAGTAGCCAAATTAATTCGTTTCATTTATCAAATTTATTTATAACATTTTGTATTTGGCAGTTGAATTACCTGTGATTTTCTTATAATATCCTATTTTGGCACAACTTTTGCATTACTACCTCTATTTTTAACTTTAAAATAAAACATTTCCTTGGAAAGAAACCCTCCGAGCCCCACTTTATAGGTGACCATCGGCGTTCTCCTGACTTTGTGGTACAACATAATAATAAAGACTACGCACACCTGCGGTGGTTTTTCTGTTATGTTGACAGGCAATGCGCAAGAAGTCTATGTCTGATTAAAATAGCAAAAGTAGCATTTATTTTGTTTTACTGGCCTCGCGTTTGTTAGGAAACCGCGCTTTATAGAATAAATACTTTTCAAATTTATTTTTACTGTTTTAGTTGAGGAGATGTACAGAGTAGATAGAAATATGGGCTCCGAGAACGATGGCTGCTGGCTGAGGATTGGAGAATGCATTCACCATACTGGATTCTGTGTCATGTAAAGTCGGCCATCTTGTCTGTGCCCTTGACCTTAACGTCATGATAGCCATTTAGGTTCAAAATTCTCAAAAATTTCCCAAATTCCCCAAAATTGCCTGCTTTTACCCTGGAAATGCCTAATTTTCCCCTGGAAAATGACAAAAGTATCATGTAAATAAATTTTTATCTATTTAAATATTTTGCCAACATTTACAGGAGTAGAGGGATAAAGTAGGTACTGGGGCAGGTGCCAGGAGCTCATTCCCGATCTTGCAACCACCATCTTGAATTACCCATTTTTCCATCAAAATTTCCCATTTTCCCTCAAAAATGCATATAATGCTCCCTTGTCCCCTCAAAACTATCTAATTTCCCCTTAGAATTTCCTGTTTATCTCCTCCACATTTACTTGCAACTATTTTTGCAAAAACGACTTCCCATGCTACTTTTCACTCAATTCAGGTGGATCGCTTCTGAGGATAGGTCAGTGGTGGAATCTTCCCAGCTTCTGTATCACCATCTTGTATGATCTTGATCTTGACCTGTAGTAACCAAATTGGATAATGTGTCCTCGACCTTTTGACTGCCACCATCTTGTTTCCAGCCATTATCTTATATTATATAACATCATCTATGCAATTTTGTCTCTAGCTGCCACATTGTTTCTGGCCGCCATCTTGTTTATGCCTGTCATAGCTTTTTGTGTGAAGAACTTCTTTTGACATTTGTTTTTGCCTGGTGTAGTTAAAATTAGCCACCAGGTGAACTGGTGTCATTTTCTGTAGATCGCCATCTTGTTTCTGGCCACCATATTAGATTACATTTGTCATTAATTTTTTTCATCTCCTGTAGGGTGCCATTTATGTTGTACTTGGAAAAAATTTGCATGTGTACCCTACTCTTGCCACCCGAGTACCAGGTCCTCCTGACGTAATTTGGCGAACTGCTGCACTCATTGTAGACTGTCATATTTATATTATTTTCCCCATTAATGTAGGACTTATATTTTCACTCACATTGACGAGGATAGGGGAGAAAGGAGGCGACATGTTGATTTCATGCCAACATATGTGCACTTTGGCCTAAACTGAATGGCCAAAATGGAAAATTGGTGGCTACTCTAGAAGATTTAGTAGCACGAGTTTGGAGTCGTACTGTCTACCATGCAAAGGGGCCACGCTCGCCGTGTTCTCCACATTTAATTAAGGGTATTCGCAAGTGAGGTTCGAGACCCTGATGACTCGTGAGTTATCTGTTGTAGAAAGTTAATTATTCTAAGGTTGGCACTGGAACTTATATCATGTAAGTGTATTCTGTTTAAATTTTTTTCAAGACAGCTACCCTAATTGGCTCGGTTGGCATGGATGGCATTATTAAAACAGCTGTTATCAAGGCATGGCATGTTTTATTAACTACGATTCACGAGCCCAACAGAGGTTATGGGCTCAGATATGTAGGAAATAGCAGGACAAGTTTAATAGTAGTCATCGGGTCGTGGACGCGAATAGTAACAATTCATTTTGCCGAAATAAATAGTGCAGACAACATGACGACAATGGCTTTGTTGTCCTTTGAGAAATTAAAGGGCCGTAAAAATTATTTGTCATGGACGTTCTATATGAAAGCTCTACTACAATTAGACGATCGGAGGATGTTGTTCAAGGCCTCGTGAAACTCGAAGTTGCTCGAGACAAGGACCGTAAGGTGCCATAAAATATTTCGTTGTTAATTAAATCCGAAACTATACTCCATGCTGAGAAATGCAAGACAGCTAAGGAAGTATGGGACACTATTCACAAGTTTCTTGAAGACACTGGTATCACAAGACGAGTCGGTTTATTAAAGCAGCTTATTTTAACCTGTCTGAATGACTGCGGCTCGTTTGAAGAATATGTGCATAAAATTATGTCTACTGCACGGCAATTTCATAAGATTAACTTTTAAATTAGTGATAAGGGAATTGGGACATGTCTTCCGAAATAATATGGGCCAATGATCATGGGTATAGAAAGTGCCAAAATTTCCATCACCGCAGATGGTATCGAGGTGAAGTTTTTGAAGGATTTATAGTCAACTGCTGAGTGTGCTGCTAATACTGAGTCAGCACAAGTAGCTAGAAAACAGTAGTTCTGCGCCACCTGGCACTGACACCAAGAGCGTGGAGCGGGCGGGCGCCTCAGTGGAGCAGGCGGGCGCCTCCCACGGGACACCAATGACGTCATCACGGATTGTTGCCTGCTCTCGTGCTGCGAAGCTCTCGTCAGTATGCGAGGCTCTCAGAATGTCCTCGTCACTGATTGGTCGTGCGAGGCTCTCGAAATTTTTGTTATGTATTTAACATTTTTTAAAAATAATTTTTAATTTAATTTTAATGTTTATTCAGAAATTGTGTCAAATTTGTTTTCTCAAAATGTATTGTTTTAGAAATAAGTTATGTTTAAATAGTTTTTAATCAATTCCCTACTTCATGCTCTTGCATTCCATGCTAGGAGGTTTTCTCCCAATCGTCCCAAATTCGATCATCATTTAATTCCTTCATACTAGATTATATACATCATGTGCTTGCATTACAAGCTAGGGAGTATTATCTCAGAGTCTACCCAAAATCAATTAACATTTAAGTCCTTCCTACGAGATGATATACTTCACAGTCTTGCATGCCAAGCTGGGAGGGTTATCTCAGAGTGTTCCCAAATTCGATTATCATTTAAGTCCTTTCTATGAGATTATATACTTCACACTCTTACATTCCAAACTGAGAGGGTTATCTCATAGTCTTCCCAAATTCGATTATCATTTAAGTCCTTCCTACTAGATAATATACATCAAGTGCTAGCATTCAAAGCTGGGAGGGTTATCTCAGAGTCTTCCCAAATTCGAATAACATTTAAGTCCTTCCTACGAGATGATATACTTCACGCTATTGCATGCCAAGCTGGGAGGGTTATCTCAAGAGTCTTCCCAAATTCTATTATCATTTAAGTCCTTACTACTAGATTATATACATCTGGCTCTTGCATTGCAAGTTGGGAGGATTATCTCAGAGTCTTCCCACAATAAATTAACATTTATGTCCTTCCTAAGAGATGATATACTTCATGTTCTTCTGTGCCAAGCCGGGAGGGTTATCTCAGAGTATTTCCAAATACAATAATCATTTAAGTCCTTCCTACGAAATGATATACATCAAACTCTTGCATGCCAAGCTGGGAGGGTTATCTCAGAGTCTTCCCAACCATACACAATGATAGAGGAGCCTAACATGTTATGCGAGGCTCTCCAGAGTGTATCAACACTGTCGAAGCTGGTAGCCAATCCTACAGGATGCTACCATTCACAATGATAAAGGAGCATAACACGTTACTCAAGGCTCTCGAAAGTGTCTCATCATCGGCAGCCTAAAATAAAGTACGATACCATGCACAACGATAAAGGATCCTAACATGTTATGTGACACTCTCGAAAGTATCTTGGACTCTGCGACAAAGCACGCAGCATAACATAAAGGATGTCGCAGTGACGCGTGGCATAGCATAAAGGATGTCGCCATGATGCATGACATAACATAAAGGACATCACCGTGATGCGTGGCGTAACATAAAGAATGACGCCATAATATGTGGCGTAACATAAAGGATGTCGCAGTGGTGCATGGTGTAACACAAAGGACATCGATGTGATGCATGGCGTAACATAAAGGACATTGCTATGACACCTGGCATAACATAAAGGACGTCGCCATAATGCATAGCATAACATAAAGGATGTCGCTGTGATGTGTGACATAACTTAAAGGATGTTGCCTAGACGCGTGGCGTAACATAAAGGACGTCGCCACAATGTGTGGCGTAACATAAATGACGTCGACGTGGTGTGTGGTGAAACATAAAGTTCGTCGCCGTGATGCGTAGCATAACATAAAGGATGAAGCCGAACAAGACAACGAAGGGCGTGGCATAACATAAAATATGCTGCAGTATACTTCAACGACGTGCACAGCATAACATAAAGGTTGACTTAACATAAAGGTTGACGCCGAACACTGCGTAGAAGCGTGCAGCCTAAAGTAAGGGATGCTGACGGACACTTGTACGCATGCATGCACATATATACAAGCTCGCGCACACACACATATGCACACACATTTATATATATGCACACACATACACACATACATAAACATGCATGCACATATATACATGGGTCATCGCAAAGTCTTCCCAACCATACACAACGATAAAGGAACCTAACATGTTATGCGAGGCACTCGAATGTTTCTCGTCATCGGCAATCTAGCATAAATAACACTGCCATGCACAACGATAAAGGAGCCTAACATGTCATGCGAGACTCTTGAAAGTGTCTTGTCACTAAAAAAGCTGACAGCCTAACATAAAGGACACTGTCATGCATAACAATAAAGAGACTTAAAATGTTATTCGAGGCTATCGAAAGTGTCTCGTCACTAATAAAGCTGACAGTCTAACATAATGGACATCGCTATACATAACGATAAAGAAGCCTAACATGTTTAGTGAGGCTCTCGAAAATGTCTCGTCATCGACAGTCTACCATAAATAACACTACTGCGCACAATGATAAAGGAGCCTAACATATTACGCGAGGTTCACACACAACGATAAAGATACCTAACATGTTACGCGAGACTCTCGAAAGAGTCTCGGGCGAAACTGATAGCCTATCATAAAGAATGTTACCATACACTATGACAAGGAGACCTAACATATTATGCGAGGCTGTCGAAAGTGTCTCAGCACTGACGAAGCTGGTGGCCTATCATAAAGGATGCTACCACACACAATGATATAACTGCCTAACATGTTACGCGAGCCTCTCGAAAGCGTCTCGGGTGAAGCTCGTAGCCTATCAATAAGAACGTTACCATACACAACGATAAAAGGGCCGAACATGTTACGCGAGGCTCTCGAAAGTGTAGCAACCAGAAACTGTAAATAAATCAGCTAGAGTAGCCAAGCTGCACAAGGACCCAGATTTCATTGCTTATTTGTGGCTTAACATTATGAACTATTATCTCTAGGGGAAGCAATGGCAAGCCCACAAGCATCTAGATGGAAGGAAGCAATAAAGTAACAATTGTCATCTTTCATCAAAAACACCTGTCTGATCTACCAAGAAATAAAAGTACATTAAAAAAAATGGGTTTACAACATTGAGAGTCTTGGCGATAACTATGCACAGTACAAGGTTATATTGGTGATCAAATTCTGCTAGCAATAGCCAGTAACACATTATGAAGAAACATTTTCACCTGTTGAGAAATATCTACACTGAGATTACTGCTGGATATGTCAGTAAAAGAATGTCTGAAGACAAAACACAACGATCTCAAGACATGTGAGAGAATAATTAAAGGGGAAGTGTTGTAGAAAGTTAATTATTGTCAGGCTGACACTGGAACTTATATAATGTCAGCACATTCTGTTTAGTTTTTTTCTCGATAGCCACCCTAGATGGCAATGGTTGGCATGACACATCTTCTTAATCACCATTCACGAGCCGAACATTACCTATCCTTATGGTTGTTCAAACTGTAGGTGACTTGTGCAAGTTCAAAATCAAAAAATTACCTTAATGTGGATCTGTTAAGGGCCATTCCATGTGCCGATAAGACACTGTTGAAGAACATATCATGGTGCTGATTGAGGGGTCCAGCTCCATAAGTGGTCGTTAAGTGACTAAGGCACGAAATGATGAAACAACACAGTAGAGGTCTGACTGATTTAATGAAGTCCATCACATGGTCATGGTACACAAACGAGAGTAGATCAGTTCTTACTCAGTTACAAGGATCAGGCTCACATAAGACTGTCGGTGGCTATCTCGGACAAAGTATGTTTAACACATGGTGATTAAATTCCTGGGGCATAAAGGACTTGCAGGAAGGGGTGATACTACTCTTGGGTAATTACATTACTTAAAAAAATGTTCCAGAATTGATGAAAAATTATTGCATTGACGCATTCTGCGTCCCTATATTTTATTTGTCAGAACACACGCTCTGGCGAAGCTCGCAGGCGGACGACCGACAAAAAAGATTAAGGGTTAGCGGACATGCCGGCGGAAGAGTGACGCCAGGAGGGCGCGACTGCGCCTCGCAGCTACAAAGGCGTGCTACCAAAGGTTTCTGCACGTGCTACTGTTCCTACACGTGCAGACGACATCCGGAGACAACGGAAGGCACCAGGGCGTGGACACAGCTGCATTTTGCAGCTGCCCAAGGGACACAGAGATCCCACCACCAGTGGTGTCTGTCCCAGGCTTGTACCACAATAAACCATGAGAGCTTTTAGTGGGCGTGCTGGGGAGAATAACGACACAATATCATGAGGCATAAGTGTGCCGAACCAAAGAGACCACCCAAGAGTTCCCGCACATGCAGAACGGAACAATAAACTTCCATGCCAGAATCAAGGGGTGACGCCAGGCCGGCTGCGGACCACAGGAGCAGCGGCCACGTGTTTTATGACCCAGGGGGACGACAAGCACCCCGGACCATGTGCAGAGACAGGGCAAGTTGAANCACGTGCAGAACGGAACAATAAACTTCCAGGCCAGAATCAAGGGGTGACGCCAGGCCGGCTGCGGACCACAGGAGCAGCGGCCACGTGTTTTATGACCCAGGGGGACGACAAGCACCCCGGACCATGTGCAGAGACAGGGCAAGTTGAATATGGTGATGGAGTCTACAAAACCACGAGAAGGAGGGAGGAACGAGGCAGTCAGTCGGGGGACCTGAAGCGAGGCGTCTGGGTCGGAGCCGGACGAAGCCAGTGCAATTAACGAGTCAGTCAATCAGTCAGTCGCGGATCGAGCAGTCAGTCAGTGAGTCGGAGTCAGTCGAGGACTGAGAATGCATCACGACGTCGACCTCAGTCGTAGGCCGTCAAGCGGGACGTGCGGCGGGAATAATCCGAGAAAAGTCAGTCAGAATTCGTCAAACGAGAGTACTGCGTGGACCCGAGAAGGAGGAACTTCGAGGCCAGGCGCCGAGACGCCCACCAAGTGCGAGAGCAGTTCCAAGTCACCAGCCGAGGGAAGACACGCAGAAGTGTCAGATAAGTAGTTCTACACCAAGTGTGAAGAATCTTCCCCCCCCCCCACGATGCCAATCGCAGCGCCAAACCATATGTAGCATACATAGAAAAAAGGGGAGGGGAGTTTGTCTCGTGAGTTCATGTACCAGTTAACCTGTTCAAGCAACAATAAAACTCGATTATGTGAACTCGCAAATAAAGTGTAATTTATTAGTAAATTGGACCTAGAGACAGCAGTGTCGACGTATTCCTATGCCCTATCACTGAGGGCTAGCATCAAGTGCTGGTGCCTCACGCCACAGAGCAGATTCAATACCTACTTCCAAACTTCAGCATTTGGCAGGTATCAATTTTTGGCGCCCAACTAAGGGGCATGCTGAAGTCTGTATAGATGGAAGCAAGGACAAACTGAAGCACCCGGGAGAAAAGGGATCTCGCCCCGAGAGCTAGCACATTTATGATTTCGAGGGGGTCATAAAATAAAAATACAATTAACCGTCGTGGCGCCCAGTACCGACAATAGAACCGAGAAGGGAGCAGAGCGAGGCAATAAACCGGACGAGAAAAGGGCAGGCGGCAGACGTGCGCGGAGTTTAGGAGGAAGGCGGAGAAGAATAGAAACCCCCAGTGGGTTAATAGGTCACCAGACGGTGAACGATAACGAGCCAGCCAGGCTAAACACAGACGTCAGGTAGGCTATAACAAAACACCCTGTACCGTCCAGCAATATTACTTTAAGGAGTCCCAATTAACTAGGGAGAAATTAGCGAACGGGAGCGGAAACGTGGAGCGGATGCCCGTAGCGGGCAGAAGGACGTATTAGCGAAGAAAGGAAGGTATATTTCACTGGATGGTGAAAACGGACGAGGTGTCAGGCAGACAGGTAATTACCGTGCCGACGAACGACGAGAAAAACGAGGGAGAAATTAGCGAACGGGAGCGGAAACGTGGAGCGGATGCCAGTAGCGGGCAGGAGGACGTATTAGCGAAGATAGGTCACTTTCACTGGATGGTGAAAAGGATGTGGGTTCAGGCGGACAGGTAAACTACCGCGCCGACAAACTACAGTAACCATAGCGCCGGTGAAAGATAAAATAGGAAAAAGTAAGTACTAATTCCCTGGATGGGGAATAGTGACACTTTCCGAACAAATATGCCAGTGTTTCCGCCCGCCATAAGACCACTTGGATGAGCGGCAGAGAAAGGACAGGAAAATAGTTCACTGTATGGTACAGAGACTGCGAGATAGGGGTAAATGCAAGATGCCAAATCAAACCCAGTAAGATCGCGCAGTCGGTGCCCGAAGATAAACAAACCCGGGCGAGCGCACAGGAGTTAAAGCGCCAGCAGAAGCTTTGCGCGCACGGGAATGACCGGGTGAAGCGGACAAGCGAAGAGAAACTCGAGAAGAAGCGGCCACGGAGAAAATGAAGTGTAAGGAAGAAAGTCGACTGCATCGGCAAAGAGTCGAACCCAGACAACTTCAGCGAGGCGAGGCGGTACCATGTAGACCCAACCAATCGGCGGGACGAGACAGCAGCCCGCGGATGTCAACTGAACGAGTGATTATCGGGGGGGGGACTTTCCCCCTCTCCACCCAGCAGGCGGTCTCTTTCCAGCCAGCCGTAAGTAAACAACCGACGGGACTTCTCCAGGCCCCGCCTATTCCAGGGGCCGTGAAGGCGGTCAGCACCAGGTAAAGTGTCTACCGCACTACACCCCCCCTCTTCATAGAGAAACAAAGGCGAGACCATGCAGAAGAAGATATTTTGTTTACCGAGTGCAAAGTGACCGATTAGTTTCATTCATTTCAAAACCGCAAGTACGAAGTGTGGAGAGGCCTTTAGCCAACTTATCAAGTCAATGTTGTAGTGTAATTATGTGTTCAAACATGCACAGTGAAAACCACGAAAGTCCGCAACAAAAGTGGCACGACATCTGTCTCATTGTACCCGAGCTAAATTCATCAGTAGCACTGTTTGCCAGTTACTGATTGTTTGCACTTGTGTGTCCCCAATTAATAGATGTTCACCGATGTTTGTATTTTGTTTACTTTTTGTTTACCACTGTGTATCAACAGTGATTGTACTTGTTGGTTACCACTGTAAAGCATTGTTTACGAGTGTGTGTACTTCACTGCCAGAGGCAGTGTCGTTTTGTGTATCGTTGCCCCGTCAGACCGCTCGTCAGGCGGCAGGGAGTGTGTTAAAAGATAACCCAACAGATACCAGTTAGAAATGCCAGTAAGAATTACAACCTGCCACTACACAGACAGTGGCAATAACCTTAATACTTTTTAATCGCCAAAGTTTGGTTAAGTTGCTAAGAATTAATTTTCATATACGTGTTACTGGAGGTATATAGTATGTAAAGTGTTACGGGAAAAAGCTGCCTACTAAATATAGTGTAGAGAACCATATGTTTGTTATTTAATTTCTTAATTGTTATGGCTTATGACGTTGACTGAATTTTATAATACGCTTTTGTTGTACGAGTGGACCGCTGGTGACGAGTATACTTCACGTAACGACGCTGAGGGCGAGAATCATGGTTTTAAATCAGTCGTTTTTATATTTTGTCACGTTTTACTACAGAAAAAGTCCGTAGGTCAGTAAGCATCGCTTGAAAAACGAGTAAGAATTAGTAATTTTTAATTTACGAGGTTAAAGGCCCGGGAGTGGCCGAAGCTCCGGCCAATGGCTAGGCTCCCACCGCGCACAAGATGGCCAAGCGGGCGTGTGGGACGGAGACGCGTGGTGATTACAGGTAGTGTGTCGGGAAAATTAAATGTTTTATTTCAATGGCGCGAGTTGGGTACAACGAAAGGTTATGTTATGTAAAAGGTCCGAGATAACTTAAATTATTTTTAAGTGACCCATTTATAGGTTAACCTGTGATTTTAAAGTACGGAAATAAAAATTTTGGAAAAATTTCTACAAGTGAAAAAAAAAAAATCTGTACTATCTTTTGGAGTCTTTGGCTTAGAGTTTTAATAAGAAATTCTTAAGGTATGTAGTGGTTTTATGCGGTAAAGTGGCAGTGCCATGGTAATTAAAATACATTTAAATTCGCGTGATTTTAGCTCGTCAGAGTTGGTGTTATGTTTAACAAGGATTAGTGTGTAGGGTGAAATTCGAGAGTTAAGTCGCTAGCCGAGATAGGAATATGAGTTTTTTTTACCGCCAGAGTCAGAGCGAGTAAAAGACCGCCAGGAAGTTTGTTTTGAGAGGCCTACCTGCCCTCATAAATAACGTGTGTTCACGTCATGGCCAGAGCCATGCATGGCGTTGTTAACCCCGAGAAAGGCGCAATTATGTACCAGTCGTTTACCGCTAGGCCTGAGAGTGGTTATTATTGTTACCGATGTTTCACTTCATCAGTCTTATTATGTAGCAATGGTTATTTAGGGTTTACCGATGTTCGCTTGTCGTTTACCGTTGGCAAGTTACGTGGATAAAAAGGTGTAACTATGTATTAGAATTCGAGATTTAGAGCCTCAGCCATTGTAAGTTGTCTCTTTCGGGTACGAGTCACAAGGCCGGAGGAGAAAACGGTGTGTTTTTTTCGTGTTGAAGGGCCGACCAGCCCCATGAATAAAGTGTGTTTATTTTACCGCTAGGGTCAATGTTGCTTATCTTGGCCCACCGTCAGACCGCTGGTGCGGAATGGCAGAGAGGCTCATAAGATAACAGGATTGTTGTTCCTAAGTAGTAAGGGGAGCTTGCTCGCATAACCTGTTGGCAACTGTTCAATGAGAAACTGTTCAGTAAAANGCTCGCATAACCTGTTGGCAACTGTTCAGTAAAAATGACCCAGCCTGGCCGGGTAGTGCGGCAGAACAGAGTGTGTAATGAACCAGTGTAATTAATTGTACGGATGTAAGAGGAGTGTGCAATGTGACCAGGGTTTATTTTGTTTGTACTTTTTGTTAATTTTCAAAGCGTGAGACAACTCTCTCCCCCCCCTCCCCCCGGCCTCTGCCACGGGAATAAGGAGCAGGTGGAAGCTCGGACCCCCAGGGTTTTGCGGGCCTGCGATGTTCTTAAATTGTAAGAGGGTGTGCCCCTCACAAACCGGTTTGTGACGCAGAAGCCCTAACTTTCCCTCAGACGCACTGCCAGTGCCACGCGACAGAGTACGGAAGAGGACAGCCCCTCTCCACCCCTAACAAGGTCAGAAGCAGAAGACCACCCCAGCTGCTTTCGCTGCCTCCCGGCAACGCAAGCGCAGCGCCGCACACGCGCACAGAACTGCAGTTAGCCCAGAGGACAACCATAAGAGGAAGAAATGCAAGAGCGTGCACTGACGAAGAGAGCGGTGGGGAGTTTGACGCATTCTGCGTCCCTATATTTTATTTGTCAGAACACACGCTCTGGCGAAGCTCGCAGGTGGACGACCGACAATAAAGATTAAGGGTTAGCGGACATGCCGGCGGAAGAGTGACGCCAGGAGGGCGCGACCGCGCCTCGCAGCTACAAAGGCGTGCTACCAAAGGTTTCTGCACGTGCAACTGTTCCTGCACGTGCAGACGACATCCGGAGACAACGGAAGGCACCAGGGCGTGGACACAGCTGCATTTTGCAGCTGCCCAAGGGACACCGAGATCCCACCACCAGCGGCACCTGTCCCAGGCTTGTACTGCAATAAACCATAAGAGCTTTTAGCAGGCGTGCTGGGGAGAATAACGACACAATATCACGAGGCATAAGTGCGCCGAACCAAAGAGACCACCCAAGAGTTCCCGCACGTGCAGAACGGAACAATAAACTTCCATGCCAGAATCAAGGGGCGACGCCAGGCCGGCTGCGGACCACAGGAGCAGCGGCCATGTGTTTTATGACCCAGGGGGACGACAAGCACCCCGGACCACATGCAGAGACGGGGCAAGTTGAATATGGTGATGGAGTCTACAAAACTACGAGAAGGAGGGAGGAACGAGGCAGTCAGTCGGGGGACCTGAAGCGAGGCGTCCGGGTCGGAGCCGGACGAAGCCAGTGCGATTAACGAGTCAGTCAATCAGTCAGTCACGGGTCGAGCAGTCAGTCAGTGAGTCGGAGTCAGTCGAGGACCGAGAATGCATCACGACGTCGACGTCAGTCGGAGGCCGTCAAGCGGGATGTGCGGCGGGAATAATCCGAGAAAAGTCAGTTAGACTTCGTCAAACGAGAGTACTGCATGGACCCGAGAAGGAGGAACTTCGAGGCCAGGCGCCGAGACACCCACCAAGTGCGAGAGCAGTTCCAAGTCGCCAGCCAAGGGAAGACAGCGCAGAAGTGTCAGATAAGTAGTTCTACACCAAGTGTGAAGAATCTCCCCCCCCCCCCCC
>NQII01000220.1:690950-725318 GCA_002778355.1 Clitarchus hookeri | reverse complement strand
AAAAAGGGGAGGGGAGTTTGTCTCGTGAGTTCATGTACCAGTTAACCTGTTCAAGCAACAATAAAACTCGATTATGTGAACTCGCAAATAAAGTGTAATTTATTAGTAAATTGGACCTAGAGACAGCAGTGTCGACGTATTCCTACGCCCTATCACTCAAGTGCTGGCGCCTCACGCCGCAGAGCAGATTCAATACCTACTTCCAAACTTCAGCATTTGGCAGGTATCAGCATGTTAATGATTAGATAAAATAAAATTTAAGGCCCAGGAGCTGATATGTAGTGTGGTCTATCCCACATGCCCATTACCAAGACTGCCGACATTCGCTCGACTGTCAAGGGAGGGAGGGAGGCATGTGCCACCATCGTACAAGCTTATAGAACCTGGTTCTATTCTTAAGAATGTGTGATTGTAAAAAAACTTAACACAGTTAAAAAAACATAAAACATAACATGGTCCCGAAAAGGATTATATAAAAGCTATTTAAAATAAAGTAAAAATAACCAGTACAAGATAAATTTACATGAATATTTGGCTTTTGCTCCTATCCTATGTTGAACGTCTGTCATAGTCTATCTGAGCGACCTGGCTGTAAACAATAATATCACAAAACAACTTACCCTTAAGTTTAATTTAAACTATATGGATGCAAATATTTCCCCTAGCGAAAAGGCTTATGAGATTTTTTTTAAGTTTGCTTTTGGTGATGCCATGACTGACTTTGATGTCATTTAGCATGTTAATTTTGTAATGATGAAATCATGTGTTTTCACCTTTGTTTATGTTGTCCATGCTTGTTAAAATGAGAATGAATATATGTTTATCTTTGCTTTACTGCACACACGTGTAAACAGTGTGAGAGCACATGTTTGCAAACACTTTCCTGTCGTCTGGTACCTGAAGTGGGAAGGTGTTACATTAATTCGTGCCCCATCCCTACGACAAGGTTAGTGGTGTCAGCACACATGTATTTTTTGATGCATCCAAACCACAGGACTGTCCAGGTGTCGCCCACATGATTGGATGAAAGCGAGACCCTCAGCTGACTCATACAGTTGTAGGAAAGTGGCTGCATTCGTAAGGCCACCAGTTATGCTGGTGGTGATGACAACAAATGCAGTGTTCTTCTGGGATGCTAAAGGATGTGGTGCAATGAGCAGTCTTGAAGGGAACATGAGAGCTTGGCTTATGACATTATTGTACATAGGATGTTATTTGTACTCGTGCATTACTTTGAATGATTTTTACACATGCATAGGTATTTCACCTTGTTTAGTACTTATAGCATTTCTCCTCATGCTCCTTCAATCCTATTGTAGATGTATGCATCGACACACAACCCTTCAAGCATACTCTAATTAAGATATTGTCGACATAAAGTGGTACACAAATATCAAACCTAACCAAATACAAACTAATCTAACACACTCCAAAAAAGATCAAACCTTGCGTAACATAACCTGACATTACATAGCTCAGAAAAAATCTAATCTAATGCAGCTCTGAAAATCATACCTAATCTACCACAGCCCAGATAAAAAGCATATCTACCCTAAGAACAACTATTTCCCAAATACAACCATTATTTAAGAAACTCTAAAAAATGTTACACATCCGATGTCGACCATGCCTCCTCTCCCTTTTGAGCCATTGTTGACCCTCTCCCCAAACAGCAGGCCTGCACACTCTGCTTTGACATCACCTGCCAGAACTACGCAACAGTTCTGTGCACCAGCTCTGTGCACTCAGTGTGTACATGCTTCATATGCCAACAACCAGAGCCGCAGTGACATGGGCACATACAGAAGGTGAAATAGTGAAGGCAGTGTAAATAGCTCAGTTAATATATTCAATAAATTCAATGAATGACATAAGTTCCAGACACATGCAGTAAACGATAGGGCGGGTGTCCTCGTGCAGTGGAGGATGTAGTGGCACTCACGCATGTGGTCACCCCACATCACCGTTTATGACTGTCGATACCATTTTAATCTGAAGCCCTGGAGGTGAGAAGCTTAGACAGGTACTCAACATAATTTTTAAGTGTTATCTATGTATTTTCATTAAAGTGTAAGAGTTGTTAATTTGAACAGATATACTAGGGGAGCAACCCCGACAACTTGACAACATAACATTCCTATAGGAATAAGTAGCATAATTAATAGTGTAATAAAAGTACTTAACTAATGTCAATGCTAGGGTTGTGCAAGCATTCAGTGTAACAGCATTAGAAAAAGAGTGTAACCATGTATTTGTGTCATCTTCCCCACTTGTAAACTGACATCATCCACAAGTGTGTCTAGGAATTTTTTTTTTGGCGTGCAGCATTGACGAGGTCAATGCGGCGGTACCACTGGCTTGTCCAGTTGGTCTTAGTGGATAAGAGAGGTTGCGTGAGTCTCTGCGGCCCAGGGCCTTCATAGTTTTGTCTTGTCATCATTCAATACAATAGTCAACTTATTAATTACCGGAACATTATATAACTGTTTTGCTGCCCGAGGCTCGCACCTCGCCCATATCACTGCTACCCTACCAATATTAAACTTCATTTATGTGTTACATGTTTTGTGAGATGTTTTCATGCAGTAAGTAGGCCAATGCAGTGCCTAAGCTGCATGCCTGCTTAAGTTAGGTGCCTCTACCATTCATAACCATCACTGCAATATACGCAAGTATCAAATGACATTGTGTGTGTACTTTCTTCCAGTAGGGTACCTTGTGCACCTGGTAGTCGCTTCACTGCGAACTTTGGTAAGGACAACACGAATTCATCAAATGACAGTGTTTCTCAGGGATATCCCATTGTGTAGCCAAGCCAGGAGATCGTGGCAAAACGAATGTATCATGTCCGCATAACTGCTTCACTGCAATAATAAATATAAGTGTAATATCTTGGTGAGTATTCCCGAGGTTATCCTATATCCTGACTGAGTTACCGCAGCAGCATCTGACCAGCCGAAATAGGCCAGCAAATATAACCGCATTAATGCCAGGGTTCACAGTTTCGCTCGGCTGTCGACCAGGTCCTGATAAGTCTCTTGTGTTAATCCAAGCCTTTCTTTTAATTAGCTGGCACTCTTACGGATATTATCACCAGCAACACCGTTATGCACATACACATTACGTCTCTGGTAAATTTCCATGTAAACTAATTTGATGCGAGGGGGATCCAGGGATGATGATGAGAGTTCCCACCTTACCTTGCCTTTCAGATGAGGGGGTCGACTGGTGAATTTGGCTGGTGCCATAACTCAGAGCATGAGTTAAATGAGGTTCGTTCGGTCGATAGCCCATGGGTCCCTGGAGTCCTCCGAAGATAAATTGTGCTTGTAGAAGTAGATAGTGCATGTAATCCAGAATGTCTACCTTATTTCGCCATTATGTTGGTGAGGTTTTTAGCCACCTCATGCAATTTTATACTCACTATTGTTTTGTTGCAAGTGGGTGCAGCACTATAAGAACCCAGAGGGGTCAGAATAAATAAAATGCAAGCATTGGCTTTAGATGTTTACTTGTTGCTTTGTTATACATGTGCCCTTACATAAAAAACTAAAGCATACTCGGCACTAGGTCTCCTGATGACCAACGCGGTAATAAATGGCCTAAGCCATGGACAATGAAAATTGAGACCCATGGCATGTTACTCACTGGAATAAGTCACAGGGGACAGCCGGTCCACCAAACGGCACTAATTAACATAATGTTCCCATTATAAGACATAATTATGGCAGTGAAGTGGTTACAGCTTAAAGTGAGTGTGCCGAGGGTTTCTGCACAGAGCGAAACTCCCGAGCTGCTGGCCTGTCCGAGTGCTGAGTTCTGACCGACATCATGTCATCAGCTTCCACAAGGGGTTGCCGAAGTCAGCGCCAAAAATACATGGAAAAGATAGTTCGCCCTCTTATGACTAAACAAATAAACACAAAATAAATTTACCTAAATAAATACACATTGGTGACATACCCGACAGCTACGTGAACAATTCATTATTTGAACTACACAGTGAAAGGATCAAACAAGTAATTTAGTTATTTTTATAACTAACTGACATGTAACATGTTCGGTCCCATTTTCTTTCTTTAAAAACAAACACCGCATATCTTGGAAAATAAATCCAGCCACCCAACCCTCCACGACCTTAAGGGGAAAGGATAGGAGGACCTTGGACTTAGGCAGCACACTTGGTTTGTTGGGGTCTCACATATGTTACTTATTCCTGACATTTAACACCCACAGTATGCAAAGAAGGTGATCCCCACAGCCACCATGGAAATGCAGCAGACGCTGAAATGCCCCTAAGAAGAGTGAATGAAGAGATTTATGTGGCTCTTAAATGTGAAGTCTTGAGATATGATGAGGGTGATTGAGGTGAGTATGGAGCAGCACCAGACTAAAGGGTGGGGGAAATGCGAGATTCCAGAGAAGACACGCCGATCAGCAGCATCGTCCAGCACGATTCCCACATGCGAAAATTCGAGAGTGACCCAGCCAGGGATTGAAACATGGCCCCCGCCTCGTGGATGAAAAAATCTGCCAGGGAATAGACTGACAAGCGCAAGAATGCATCAGTAACTATGACAACCCCTTAGGGCCCATCCTCGCTACATCAGGGCACATCAACAATGCCACACGAGGGCACCATGCTGCAATCTATAGCAAATAAGCTACAAATAAAGCCCTTAACGATATACACAACGAAAACCCACACCTACTCTCCACTCAAACGAGCCACATATGATGCTGTCATGGAGTGCTGTCTGCTGCAAAACAGACAGTATTCGTGTGTGTACGAGCACAATCCACGAGTACGTCAATGCAGTCCGAATCACGGAAGAACTCGGCTACCAGCACAGCTTGTTAAGGCAAACTGATGAAATACCAGTCTAACTGGTTTTCTGTCACCTTCACATGCACACACCACTGGTATTCCTGCACGAGGAGTTCGCAGCTGCAAAGATGCCAGTCCAGCGATGCTGGTTCATTTAAAACCACAATCGCGATTCTACAAACAAAATGGTAGTCGAATTGCCACATGGCACCGACCCTGTCCCCTATATGGCCCTAATTCATTTCACAGGGCTGTCAATCAAAGTAGAGGACTACCAGCATCCCACTGGACCCTCACATTGCAGTAGATGCCAGAGGCATGGCCATGTAACTGTGGCCTGCAATGCAGCACCTTAATGTAGGTACTGCAGTGGTAATTACTTTACAAGTGCATATAGTATACAAAATTATCTTACTCAGATCAAACATGCTGGTTGTGGTGAGAACCATTGTGCGAATTAAAGAGGCTGCGCGGAATACAAGGCTGTACATTGGAGTCATTTGCCACATGACAAAAGACAAGCGTGCCAGCAACAGTCCAAACTGGCCATATAAGAGAACGCTCACGTAAACACGTAGCAGCAGCCATGTCAAATGCTGGCCCCTTCAGGGCAGCAACAGGCGCCCTCACCACCCCTACAGCAAATGCGAAATACGTTTGTGTCCTACTGTGCATGCCACACACTGCCACAACCTTTTTTTTATCAAAGAGGCAAGAGTTACTAGTGCTCGCAAACAATGCAATGTTACGCGACCCTTACATGCGCTGGGGGCAAAACCACTACCTGGAGAGAATCCACAGTGCTCGTCGGAGAAGGACGTACCTGCGGAGAGCTCCGGAGAGAAGAAGTGTGTTGGTTCTTCTAAGAACTAAGACATGTGCTCTCAAGTTAACTAGCCTTTATAAAGGGCATTCCTGAAAGTTATCGCATCTTTTTAAATGTCATACTCGAAAGGATGAGCTGTTTACCCTTACACTAAATGCACGCACACTGTAGTAAAGGAGTATACAGAGGGCTCAATCAGTTTCCATTCCATAGCTTTGGGCCGTATGCAGAGATCTTCCTTTTCTTGTTCTTAAAGGCTTCCTTCCAGAAGGAAGGCAGCTCTCCTTTTCTTAAAGTATCGTGCAGAGACGCAGAAAGGCTTGGTGACATCACGGAAATGTCATAGTTAACAGCCAATAGGAAGAAGTGTAATATTACGTGTGCCTTAAAGTTCTTAGATAGTCTATGGTAATTATATAACGCTTTGATCTGAAAAAATTTGCACCAGGTGGAAAGTTTAAGCGTTTGTAAGATAATGAACGAAGCATTTTATTTGTGCTTCGCTGACTGCCAAAATAAAGGCATGGGTACTAATAGAATGCCAATTCAATTCGCATCCTGATGTTACCTAGGTAAGGAAGTATTGCATTTGAGTTCATTTGAAAGGTCTAAGGGCATAGCTCAATTATGAGTCATGATTAGGTAGAGCACAGCACTATGATATGGAGTTTATTACATATAAGGATTATACAATAACTATTTATGTGACTATTGATCGTGGAGCTGAAATTGAATACCAAGATGCTTATTAATTATATTAAGATTTAATACCTCACGCCATTACTGTTACAATCTAATTGGAAAGTCCCCACCTTGTTCATTTTGCTGGAAGCTAATTCTAGGAGGCGGTTAACGACGGCCGGACACACCCATCTTCCGTGTTCTTCTCTCTGGTCGAGTCGACGACAAAAGACGCTGCTCCCAGTGTTATCCTGGCCTATATCGGACACATTGTTTCATATTTTTCGGCCCCGTTTACTGGCCGGTGGAGGGGATTTCTTCAACTGTCTTTCACAAGGTGTTGTTGCAATCATGCTCGTGCCCTGGTTTAATGTTTGAAGGTGTGATCAGGCAGGCCATTCAGCTAAGGCCTCATCACATCATAACATCTCCCCCAATAGTCACTAGCGAGATTTTAGTAATATGACATAAAGACAGTATCATGTTATAAGAAGCCACATGGAAGGACGAGTAGTCGCAGTTTTGTGCCAAGTGGCGCGACCCAGTTGCAATGTGCCCAGACAACACATTCCCGCATCAGCACTTTTCGCGGCTTGAATGCCGCAGTGTGTTGCGAAACAGAGTGCTACCGCACACCACACAGTCTCATTACCCCACACCCACTTTAAAACTTAAGTTTATTGTTCTAGTTTATTGTTTCTCATACTCCAAATATTTTCACGTACTTCCCACGAACCAGTGCTATAAGGCCACGGAGAGAATGAATTCTGTTGAGTTCATGCAGTTCTGTGATCCGTGGACTTAGCCAATCCTCGTGGCTTTCGGGCGTGCGAGAGACACGCCGTGCCAGTCGGCACTGTATTGTTTGATGCGTAGACTGCTAAACCTGACGTGAGAAGGAATAATTGTGTGCAATGTCAACGGTATTTAATGAAATGGGAATAGTGCCCACAACACACCCACTTCGACTGTGTCTGTCCATTCACAGTTTACCCACATCCACCCAATGGTAGAAGTACTTACCCAGGAGGTCAAACCTTTCGTTTCGCGTGAGACGCAGAGCAATCTTTGGGCCTCTGGCAGAGTTGTGACCCGACCAGAGGGGCCTGCTTTCTGTGCTCTACTAGCCTTGAAAGAGTTCAGGCAGTAGGGGCGCAATCTGGATGCATTGGATTTTTGCTGTGTGTCTTTTCTTTGAAAGTATACCTTGAAAGTATACTTTGAAAGTATACCACGAGGGTACATTCGCTTTTGACCTCCCTGGTGTAAGTCATTCACTGCAGATTTCCCCAATCCCCATATGCTACCCCTTTGTGTGGAAGTAGAAAGGAAATTATTATGTACTTAATTATTTGTGTATTCTTTTCCTCTCTACAATCTTCTATTCACATAATCAATGCCGTTATGTTCTACTTATACTATGTGTTGATGTCTCTCGGCTTAACATGCTATACGTTCTTCACCTCTTTATTACAATCTTAACTGTTTAATAATCAATGTAATTTTAATATACTTATGCTATGTGTTGGTGTCCAGTGTACATATTAACATTTTAATAATTATGAGCTTTATCTGCGCACACAGCTAACAACAATAAATTATTTTCAGAGAAAAAAATGTATGAAAATAGGTACTACCATAACCATCCTGATTTGTAGGCATTAACTAAGAACTGAATTAAAAACAGTAACATAACTATAAAGTTGTAACATAAGTTAGTATTAACATACCGCACGAGAGAACAATTGACAAAGACAGTTTAGAAATAAATGAGCTTTAACTCACGTTTAAATACATAAGCTTCCAAGGTCAGACACACCCAGAAATGTAATACAACCATAAATATAATAAAACCTAATTAAATAAATAACCATAATTTGCACAAACTATTAGGGCCATCTTATTTATTTCAAGCAAAAATGTTAAAAAAGATGTTCCGACAAACTGTGAAGGCATTCTGTTAACACATTTCCTTGCAAGTTTCAGATCAACAGTACAGCACATGCTATGTCAACAGCAACCAGAAGAGATGTTACAACAAACCCTCCTCATGTAAAGTCCCTCTGGAGGGCGGCGCAAGCAACACCCATGAGAACACCTGTCCTGACGTCACGCGCAACAACCTCAGCACCGTGCTCACAGCCATCAGCACTACCGCTTAACCCAGCTCGCGAATCGTTCGTTAAAATGTTTATAGGTAACCAGTGGTTCACATATTTTACATACACCACTCACACCGCACCCTGCAGGTGCCAAAGAATTACATAACAAACTTTAATTTACTAAAAAATTCCAACATAACACAAATCATCAATTAAGTGAATATTTAATAGTATAACTCACAGGAGGCGTCCAGTAGGTATCAGTCTTTGCACACTATACAGTATAACTGACTGAAAAAAACAATTAACTTCCAAACTAATTTTTCATTTCTACAGAATTTGCAATTTTGTTCCTTGCAACAACACATATTACGTTTAACTAAAATAAAACAATACATATTTCAATGCTTATGAATGGAATACTGTATTATGTATGTAACTTTCATAACATAAAGAAGTCTCACATTGAAAAATGGCAATAGTAGAAAAAAATTATGTCATTAAGAAGTATATTTTGACATAAGTAGTAATGATGATTTTAATTTTGTTTGTAAAATGCAATACCTAATCTAAGTAGATATTCAATTATTATTACATATATATTTTATTGTAAAAACACAAAAGTTCTGTCACCATTTGTTTTTGCTGTTTTTAAATACTACTAGTATATTTTAAAATACATGTCATAACATTGTAAGTATAAGTATACCCATCTCTCCTTTCCTCTTAAGTATTGAAATGAAGTAAAACGCAGCTACTATATTTTTGAATTTTATGAAAGTTCCAATTATTAATTAAATAATACTCTACATTTTGATACAATCCCATCAGCATCCTACCCCGTGACATCACGTACCATTTTAGTATGTAACATTCTCCTATCACATCACTATTTATGTCGGTGTTAAAACATGTATTTATTTTCAGCAAGTGTAGTTTCTGTACAAACAAAACACAATAATTATTGTAAGGGAGAAAGCAGTTAATTTTAAAAAATTATAATTCCTTATAGTTTAAATTATTCTTTTTCACTATAAGTACTAATGTTTTACATGGTATTGCTGTTTCATTCATTACAAGAATTAATGAAATTAACGATCAATGCCAAGTAGTACGTAGGGACTCACAAACTCAAGAAAGGCTGATGCGTCGGCGAACCGCCCGCGGGGCGTCTGCCGCGCTCGCGTGGAAGACAATTTGCACGCCCAGCGGAAATGCAAGTTCAAGGCCTGCAAGGCCACTGTTAACACACAGGCCAGCGTTTGATCGGCCCACCTTGCCCGAGGACTGCACCAAAGCAATTGGCAGTTCCTTATACTTTACTTATCCATATACTATAATTACTTTCAGAAATGTTTCCTACCGTAGCGAAGAAGACTTCAATCCGATCCATAACAATACGAAAACCAAATAACACAGTGCCCACTTCAAAACTATTGCTGCCATAAAATCGCAGTGAGATTACAACTTTCAGGACTGATGGCACTGGCACTCCTCTTCTATCTCCGTTATCGGCGGCAACAAGAGGCACATTAGTGTCCATTACAGTTTGTTTCGTGAAACGAAAATGTTTCAAAAACTCTACGTCCGAAAAATATTAGCATGAATTTTGACCATCGTGCAAATACCGACGAGGGCGTTCTTTACGTTGACGATCCTCGACACGCTGAAGTAAAACCAAATGATCTTCGTCAAATAACCTCGGCACTTCGGAGTCCATCATAATCACCACCACTACGCAAAACCTGTAGATATACACATTACACTGAACATAAATGAGATTACCACATTAATTTTTCAGAGGTTAAAATACACAGTGACATGGTAATTACAATAAATTTTCACAATTTAAAAGTAGCATACATCACAATTGCTCTTTAATTGAACATTACAACTTATTAAGCAGGTGTTATTTTCGAAGGTTGGCCCATCTTGATTAAGGAAGTTAAATAGCACACATTGGGCAGCCTTATTTCTCACCACTTCCTTTCCTTAAATTAAAGGTCGCCTTCAACAAGCTACACTTAAGGGACGTTTGACACGGCGTCGGTTATCAGAGCAGGTTGGATGTTGGATGTTTGCCCGGCGCCATAACTCAGTGGTGAGCTAATGAAGTAAGGGTCGTACGGTAGACGGCCCAGGGACCCTGGTGAGCCTTGCATCAGTTATTTGCTTGATTGCCACGTACATACAGATGCACTCTTTACATAGGATGGCAAGACTGTCGACCGTCCTGAACTATATTACTAAACACTGGTGACACTAATAAGGTTGGCCTACAATGATTTAACACTATTTTATTGGTTGAGTTGTTTATTCATCGTCCATTCACAGATGAATAAATGCATGAACGATATTAAAAATGGCCTCAGTCCTTGCGCAGCTAAAATCACGTGGATTTATATTGCAAACGCGATTGCGTTGAAAACTCTCTGGTGAGAGTACAGTTGCTCTCCCCTCAGTTTTTAAAACAAATAAAATTAATGTTCTGGTTCATTTATTGAATACTATTGTAGTGAAAAATTATTTCAGCCCAACATTCCGGTACTGAGGGTCTCGTGGGAGTGGTCAGGAGTGGTCAGGAGTGGTGAACTTGGATGGATACACATGCACCATGGCAGCTAGCAAACAAGTATATTCACAAATATACCAGCTAATAACCAAACAAAACAGCTCCTGGCTACAGTAAACATGCATATGCAAAATCATTTTGACATCGTGCAAACAGCCGAAGCGAAGAAGCTGAAGCGCACACTTCAAAAATACGCCCCCTCAGGGCAGTGCCCTACCACAAATTGGTATAGCTGGTGCATTTGGCTAATAGCAGCAACAACCAGCACAAAGCCAAGTCAATCACTAACAGGACAATAAACCTGCAGCAAGCCTAAAAAGTTGAGATCGATGTTTTTTTTTTTAATTCTGGCGAGCCCCCAAAACCCACTACACCAGTGTGCACCAGTGTGCCTTTAGGCACTCGTTAAATTTTTCTTTGTTATTGTTTTATCTTTCTGAGAATTTTTTTTTTATTGTGAAGCCGGTTTTTTAGCACCAAATATTCCATTTGTTTATGTATTGTCATTTACGATCACACTTAATTAATGTCATGGTCACCTTTTGGTCACTTATGTGTATTATACCATACATATATATGTATATTTGCATCAACATGTAATTTTAATATTTATAGGTGATCAGCTTGTAGTGTGACCTGATCAATATAAATCTATTAAAAATAATTTTCCTTAAAACAAAAATAATAGTGTAAAATATTGTTGTGGACAATGTTACTTTTCTTTTCCGTTTTTTTTCATTCTGCTATTTTGTATTACTCATTATTATTGTAAAATCTCAAAATAATTTTGTTGTTTCTGGTGTTGAATCAAGCAACTTGATATCTGTGAAAGTCACAGTTACTTTCTTTCTCTTTCTTACTGCTGGAAACTAATAATGGCGTAGTTTCGTTATTTGGATCGTCTCTTTTTCTCGTAATTTAATTATGGTTTAATTGCCAGACTTTATCGCATATGGTAGGTCCCTTTAATTTCGCTTTTATGCCCCGATATTGAAAATTATTATTTTGTGCTAGGCTTCTATTTTTCTTGTATTCTGTGTGTTGTATTAGTGGTCGCCCGGCCCGGACTTTAACAATGCCTCGGCGAAGCTTGCCCAAAACCATGTTGCTGCTCGTATGCGGGCGATTTGGCTGATGCGTGGCTGTTTTTGAACTTTGGTGATGCAAGAGCATTCAGGTGTGAAAGTGATGGAAGTCCAGCATTTACTTTAATTTCACTCTTAACAGCTCATCTTATGCATGTGCATGCCACAGCATTCATCACATCAAGTCGCTCCTTCAACATGAATTTCTCTTTCGAACTCTTTCTGTTTGAACCTATTTTTATTCTGTTTTGAATAAACTAGAATTTTGATTCAAATAACCTTGTTAAAGTAACTCACCTTATTTTCTGCTTTGGTTTCCCAATCATTACAACTATCAAATCACTTACAAAAATTAAAAATGATTGGCATTGTAGTTAAAAAGAAAAGAGAAAGATAAAATCAGTTTAAAACTGTTAAAATTGTGTTATTATGTTGTCCTGTTATTTTTTGATGAGATCTTATAACATTGTTGGTCATTAAATAGTCTGTGTTTGTGAACTTTTGTAATTGAATAACCCTTACTTGCTTCCATATTATATACACAGGATGAGTCACCAGCACCAATTTTTCCGTATCTATTCAACCAGTACACAATAATACCCGTCTGACAAAACATCAACAGTAGCAGAACACCACATGCGCGTTAATTCGTTGTTGTTGGTACAGTAATCGGTGAACCAGTGGTGTTGTCAGCAATGCGCTGAGAAGCAGTCAAGTTTCAAAGAATGCACATCCATTTATTGTGTTGAAACAGATTATTACGATGTTTACCGAATACATTGGCCAATGACGATTGTGTCCTTAGTAATACACATCTGCCTCATTTCCAGCCACTGTGTTTCTTCATTTGACATAAAATACAGTCATCGCTTACTGTATCAACGTGCACATTCTGTTTTTTGCGTTGTTCAGCTAACAGACGAGGCGCCATAACGAGTACATACATTGCACAGAAATTGACTACACAAGAGACAATTATTTTACAGTGGAGGAGACGTGTTGTTAGATGGGTAGTGTTGTGTGTGGGTAGCATAAATACGAAAAAAAAAATAGGCGCAGACGACTCAAATACACTGAAGAGCCAAAAAACTGGTATACCTGCCTAATATCGTGTAGGGATCCCGCGAGCACCCAGAAGTGCCGTAAGACGACGTGGCATGGACTCGACTAATGTCTGAAGGTATGCAGGAGGCACTTCACACCATGAATCCTGCAGGGCAGTCTACAAATCCATAGGTGGTGGAGATATATTCTGAACAGCAATACTGCAAGGCATCTCAGATATGCTCAATAATGTTCATGTCTGGTGATTTAGGTGGCCAATGGAAGTGTCTAAAGTCAGAAGAGTGTTCCTGGAGCCACTCTGTAGCAACTCTTGACGTGTAGGGTGTCGCATTGTCCTGCTGGAATTGTCCACCTCCGTCGGAATGCACAATGGACATGAATGTGCACAGGTGATCGGACAGGATACTTACATATATCTGTCACCTGTCAAAGTCGTAGCTAGACGTATCAGGGGTCCCATTTCATGGAAAAACTCCACATGCCCCATACCATGACAGAGCCTCCACCAGCTTGAACAGTCCCCTGTAGACATGTAGCGTCCATTGATTCATGAGGATGTCTCCATACCCGTACACATCCATCCGCCCGATACAATTGGAAAAGAGACTCGTCAGACTAGGCAATGTATTTCCAGTCATCAACAGTCCAATGGTGGTGTTGGCGGGCCAAGGCGAGGCGTAAAGCTTTGTGTCATGCAGTCAACAACGGTACACGAGTGAGCCTTCAGCTCCGAAAGCCCATATCAATGATGTCCTGTTAAATAGTTCACATGCTGGCACTTGTTGATGCCCCAGCATTGAAATTTGCGCCAATTTGAGATAGGGTTGCACGTCTGTCACGTTTGATGTTTTACTGGATTCCCGATATCCAAGGTACACTCGTGAAATGGTCGTACGCGAAAATCCAAATTTTATCGCTACCTCGGAGATGCTATGTCCCATCTGTCGTGCGCCGACTATAACACCACGTTCAAACTCACTTAAATCTTGATAACCTGCCATTGTAGCAGCAGTAACCGAACTAGCAACTTTGCCAAACGATTGTTGTCTTATATAGGCACCACCGACTGCAACGCATTACTCTGATTGGTTCCATACCTCTGTTGTTTGCATAAACATGCCTATACCAGTTTTTTTGGCTCTTCGGTGTATAAAGACTTACACACTCTTATATAACAAATATTTGCTCTACATTACATGTAGGTTATATTTATATATATATTTAGATAAAGGTGCTGGAATCTAGGCTCGGCCCACCTTGTTGTCTTTGCCAGGTGACACTCTACTCAGCCAGATCCATCAGAGCTTCCTCCCATGCTTCTCGCCAGTATTTCTAGGCTTGGCAGGGATAAAAACTCTTGTTTGAAGTTCCGGCACCAGGACTATTGGCGAGAGGCATGGTGTAGACCAGAACACTAGCGTGATTTCCTTCACAGTTCGGTGAGCTCTCCGGCATGCATGCTAGTAGCTATGATGGTTGGAGAATGGGATGCATTTCAGGGCAAGCCCTACAAACCTTAGGTTGAGTTAAACTTATCAACATTGGGTGCATACCTCATGGCTAAGCAGCGTGGTTTGGTTCCATATCTGCAATAGTAGCCCTGGTCACACCCCGAAAGATTATGGGTCTAGATAGAAGAGCATAGCAAAGCAAAGAGGGCACTGAGAAAATCTGTGGCAGTCGCACGAAATAAAATATAATTGCTTTATTTTATTAAGGGTAGGATGAAGTAGGGTGTTTGTTAGTTCGCGAATATATACTTTGTGAGGTTAATGAATGATGATATGACATATCCTGAGCTGCTGCTGGATTGTGACCAAGGTCTTACTGCAATAGCACAGCCCTGGTGGGTGGGGAACTCGCCCACAGATGCCATTCATCTAGCTGTAATGTTGAAAAAAGGAAATTCAAATCAAGCTGTTCACAGTCTACTTTACTCGTGAAAATACTTACCCAGCCTGAAAACGACATCTGGATGCACACATGACGATGTCATGAAGTACTGACTGCATTGGAAGCGATGGCATTCGTGTGCGCACAAGCACAATCACAGACTACAACACAACTGTCCGATTTGTAAAATCAATGGACTATCAGCACAGCCTGCAGCGCCAAGCAGATGAAATTACAGTGAAACTGATTTTCTGCAGAATACAGGCAGAAAGGCCAAAGGAATTCATGAACGAAGAAATCCAGTGACTTGGAATGCCAGTCCAGTGAGCCCGGTTCGTTACAGACAGAAACTGTCATGCAATAAACAAAATCGCTGTAGAATTGCCTCATGGCACTAACATAAAGCTCTAAATGTCTGTAACGAGTTTCGGTGGCTTTCAGATAAAGGTGAAGAATTTTACAACCCTACTGGACCCGCCCAATGCTCTTGCTGCAAGCAATTTAATTACATGGCAGCAGGCTGCAATGCTGCTCCGAGGTGCAGATACAGCACTGGTCAAAATCTCACAAATGACTGTGAGATCGAAATGAGTGAGACGCAGGCAGAATCACTGCGCGAATTATTACTTCTGTCAAGCATACAACATAGTTTAATTGAGCCACCTCGCTCCCGAGACGAGGCAATCCAGGCAACAATCCAGGCAGCCTAGCGGATAGAAACAGCATGCAGCTGCCTGGCAGACACAGCCAGTGCCTGTTCAAGCTTCAGTCAGGCCACAACAGGCTCGCCCATATATGGAATTCCCTGTACTCGCGAACAACCCCACTCCTCGCAATCCAAACAGCCAGTGGGGAGTTAAGCTGCACGCTCTGGGCAAGAAAGTGGGCTAGAAGAGCTAAGAGAGCTACAATAAATCAGGGATCAGCCACAGAGTTCTCGCTAGCACAGGCTGACTTAGAAGTACTATACAATAATACAGCCCAAACCTTCCTCGCAATAGGCGGTATAAATGCCAAACACCCAAATTAGAATTAAAGAAATATAACAGCCAATGGGATGCTCCTGCAAAGGCACAAAGCGACTAGAAGTTACCAAGTTATTGCTCCAGTTGAGTCTACTTATAACCCACCTAATTAATATGAACATCTGAACATTCTAGATATCGTCAGATTAAAACCTTTCACATCTATACTTGACCTACGAGTAGAGCATGATATGTCCTTAGACCATTATCCAGTTCACATTGATTTTTATAATATATGAGGGTTGTACAGCAGAAGTGGCATAGGTCCAAAATTGGCATTTTCTGGATTATTGCATGTCTGTATACAAGAAGCAGTCCTTTTTTCATAGGCATATTTAAGTAGGATGCTAAAGTAGCCAAACCATCGCCACGCCCTACAAACAAACACAAAGATTGCATTTTCCCTTAAGTGAAGGCACAGACCTTCACCAATGTGCTGGAAAATATATTCCACCCAAATAGGACCTCTGTGATAGGAATTACAAGACGCAAATCTACTGCGAATTTAATACTAAAAACAGGTGCCCGACTGAAGAAGAACACGAATATACACAGTCGAAACAATAAAGCTTGCAATTCGATGCATGTGCCTCAGAAAAGCACAAGAGGCTGACGGCGTTCAAGCTATTCTTTTAAGAAAATCCCTGAACTGGCACTTGAGTATATAGCTACATGAATCAATGCTAAGCTGAAGCTGGAATATTTTCCCAACGAGTGGAAATCCGCAAACGTAATTGTATTTCACAAGCTAGGCACAGATAAAAAATTGTCCCAAATTACATTCCAACTAGCCTATTAAATGTTCTATCTAAGGCGACGGAATATATATTCCTAAGCCAGTTTAATGCCCACCTTACCAGCCGTGATTTACTACATGAAGAGCAGTTTGGGTTCCGACAAAAGCACACGACAACACATCAATTAGTGCGAATAACCGAACATACCTGGTGTTCATGAACAAATTATAATAAATACCAGAGTGGGGTATATAAGTAAAAATGGAGCATATAACTTCAAGGAACCAATAGTCTAACGTCCATAGTTAACCTGCTAATGGCAGTGGCAATGTAAGGGGCGGGTATGCAACCTTGTGTGCAAGGCATTGTAACCAGCCTGTGCGCAGGTCTGCATGCCCGATAACACCGCTTAGAACTGCATGGTTACAGTATAGGAGGTGCTACATATCTACAATTCCTGCAGGACGTGTTACCGGAATACTTGGAGTAAGTTGCTTTAGATGCTCCAGAGGTGATGTGGTTTCAGCAGGACAGGGGCCATGCCTCATTTCGCCATTGCAGTTCGCCGGCACCTCGACATGCACTTCCCGAACCGGTGGATAGGTTGGGGGAGGCTCCATAGCATGGCCACCACACTCACCTAACATCACACCACCTGACTTCTGGCTGTGGGGCCACATCAAATCTGTGGTGTATGCCACACCACTTGACACAAGGGATGAGTTAATTATGCAGGAAACGTTTGCACATGTGTGTCGCAACATGCTTCAGAGCTGCACTGCCTTTGTGGCTGACTGTGGTGGATAGTTGAAAATACACTTTGAACAGAGACATTGAACAGACACACTGTCCACGTGCCTTCAGCCCTAATGTGTAAATAAAGTGTAAATTCATTGCGTGTAACCTAGTTATTGTGATTGCCTACCCACCCTTCTACATTGCCACTGCTATGAGCAGGATAATTATGGATGTTAGGCTTTTGGTTCCTTGATGAGATATGCCCCATTTGTACTTAATTACCCCACTTTGGTGATTATTATCATTTGTTCGCTAACAACCAGTCTAATACATGCATTCAGCTGGAAGGACTATGTCGTTTCCATCTTTTTGACATTGAAAAGGCTTTTGATCGAGTGTTTCATACTTTGCAACTTATACGAATAAAAATTTCTTGACTGCTACATAAAATTAATTGCAAGATACCTAATTCCCATAACTTTTACTGTTTACTACAAAATGGCAAAAAATGGCAAACAAAACAATTTTGGCTGGTGTACCACAAGGCAGCTTACCGGCCTTGTACTATTAAACCGACTAACGACTGGTACAATTTGGTTGCTATGCTTACGACACTGTCGTTTTCAGTCGCTCACATGACTTGGTTTAGCAATACGAAGGCTTCGAACTGCTCTGATAGCCTATCAAGAATATTGCATAAAATGGTAGATTAAAATTAGAATCGGAAAAGCGATGCGAACGTTTTCATGCACAGAGCACTGCCACAAGACGTAAATCGCTTATGAATCACAATCTTTGCAGACCCCTATACACACAGATGTGAAAAACCTACGTGTGCACATGGATAGAAAACTAACATGGAAACACACATAGATGCTAAATGTGCAAGTGGCAGGATATCCACCCTTTATCCTATTTTAAATAGACGAAGTGTTATCATGCGAAATACAGCTTATTGCTGTATTTCGCATTATGGCAATTCGTCTATTTACAATGCTCATAAGGCCACTCATATCTTATGCTGCAACCACATGAGTACATGCAACAAAAACACACATTAAGAAACTTCAGACTATATAAAATAAATGGCTTCGAATTACTGCAGACACAGCCAGATACTGCCCCTAATGCCTGTTGGCTGGGTGGTGTTGGGTTAAGGGAAGTTTTGAGGAGCTGTGAAAAACATTGTTAGGTGGTTTGTGGATTTGGATACCCGACTAGGCACTAGACACCGTCGGCAGATGGTGCCAATTTTTGCTGCTGATGATGATCTCAGGATACGGAAGGCCGACAGCTGTACATACACAGTCCCTCGGTGAAATGTCGGAAGAGCCCCTCGCTCCTGATACACTGCCCGCCTATTCAGGCTGACCCACATGCATTAAACTGTAAAAGCTCTGAGTTGAGCATACTGGCTGTTAATTAATATATGTGAAACTGGGTAAAGGCGGGTTATAGGGGACCCGTACCTCGAAACACCTGAAATCAGTGCTTGAAATAAAAGACACAAATTCTGAAAACTTGCATGTAATTACTCTTGCACAGAAACACTTACATCACTCTAGGTGAACACTTTATATGGACTCTGGCCTGCAGTCTGCCAGATAGACAAAAATGAGAATAATACACATTTGTGCATAAGAGTGAATTATTGGTGCATTAAGCTTCCCCGGGCGATGCTACTGCCTGGTAAGAAGGGGTGGTGTGTCTGGGTGCAGAAATAACAGGTTCTGGTACATTACATTAGACTATTGCTGCTAAAGGTGTTTGGAGTAAAAACATGAATGTACCCGGAGTACGACATGGTGTGTACTAACCCCTTGAGATGCTTCACGGTGAGTGAATCTGGCGAGCAAACGCAGCATGAACTATGGTGGCATTTGCTCGACCTGCACTACTTTCTGCTTGCCTGTAACTTGCAACAATTGAAAGGACATAAACACTTGCATGATAAACTAACAAAATAAATACATAAATATTTCCTGAATAAAAACAGTTACAATCTACACTTAGATGGCATGAAATGAGGGTGAAACAACTGTGGTGGAAAATATGTGAATTTGAGAATTACAAAATAAAAACCCTGAAATGCTAGTAGGGCCATGGACATTTACACTCTTAATGTCTTTCTTTACTTTCAAATATTTGCTTTGAAATTTCCCTACAAATTACATAATGTGGGTCTGCCATTATGCACCCTCGACCACCCNTCAAATTCTTGCTTTGAAATTGCCCCACAAATTATATACACTGTGTCTGCCATTATGCACCCTCGCAATTTGCTATAAGGGGAGGGGGGATGCGGTTGCGCTTCACTGCTCTGCACTTTCACACATGCACTGCACTCGTATTGGCACTCTTAGTGTGCTGCAGTTACACTAGTGCAGTTGATGCGGTGGATGTTTGCAAGCGGCCTGGAGGGCAGGACACCGTACTGCATCACCCCATAGTGGATGTACGCAATGAACTCAAAATTGAAAAACTTGATGAGCACTTCGTCAAAATGGACTGTGGAAGTATGCATCCTAATCGTTCGGCGGGCACCTGCATATACCTGCGCATTTGTTATATTTGCCGAAGGGATCGAGTGTTCGGGGTTTTCCGCAATGATCACACTCCCGACAGGTGGATGATACAGTTAGATTGTACTCCATTTCTCAAGTCTTTTATATATCACATGATGCATTTGCACACAGAATACACAGTTGATGCGACACGTTAGCCCGTTTCTTAGTTCTAATCGCGGACCATCTTCCTGGAAGGCAGCGGCCTTTACCGTTCGTGGGCTCCTCGCACACATGAAGCATATCGCCCTGTCCGGTTGTTTACAGCGGCACGGTCGCCTGAGGTTGTATGCTCTTGATGACCGGTCGGCTGTGATGCCAGAGTCTATTGTCCCATGTGGGCCTCACCTACGCAACAAAATGGCAGCATGGACCGCATTCTTCCTGCTCAAGCAGCACAAATTGAGAATTTTAAGTTCGACTGTCCTTTATACTCTGGATTTACACACACGTGTTTGTTACGCTTAATTTTTGCCACACCTAGTTGGGCATCCCATTTAATGTTACCTGCGCGATCGGGGATAGTAATACGGACGTCGTCCGGCAACTATGTTAAGAAAAAAACAGAATATTACACAATTTTCCTATTGAGAACAGAATGGACGCTGGATCACTGGGTGAAACAAAAGTCACATTTTTCAGGATTGTGGGCCGAATGACCACATGGCTGAATTCCCTTACACACACAGAAGAAATTTACACAAAAACGTAATATATACCCAGGGTATTCAGGCTCCACAGCACGCCATAATATTACCTTTTTACCTTATAAATGAAGGATGCCTCCTTGAGGCATCTATGACTTATTGTTAGGACCATGGCCCAGAATACAGCACTAAAATGAGAACTCACAAGTTTCGGTTAACTCAAATAAATTGTATTGCCGAATAGTGCACACAGTTACATGTACATAATGCAAATTAAAGCGGAACTGACTCACAAGGCCTACCAGCGGCCGCTACTGTACAAAAAGGCCAAGAATGGCGCGAAATCTTACAAGAGCAATTAAACCTCCGGGGTCGGTAAATTGAGCTGACGGAGGGGTGCTGCGAACGTGGGGAAGACTGTTGGTAAACTAAATAAAAGTTCCAGTAAATTACGTTAACCTATTGCAGTTAAGTGTTCAGAACAAAGTATAAATGTCCCCCGCGATGCGACACACGTGTAGCATCTAAGACCTGTGGAATCAGACTGCTGGAGATGGCACAGGCGAGTGGCGTCCTTACCGAGAGCTTGCTCCACTCCGCGAGGTAATTTAATTAACTGACCTCATTAACATTGAACTTGAAACATATACACACAAAACACTGAAATGTTCTGAGAGAGTTTTGTTAATCCTGTAGAGAGTTAAGAGTTCTTAATTAGGCACTAATTTAAATACAAAACATGATTATGTGGTGCCTTGCAGAGCACATGGGAAATTAAGGTCTGTTAAGGTTTAAGTCACTCTACGACCAGAACAGTCAGGTTGAAAGAAAGACTAATTATTTTCAACATCACTTATTAGCTCGATTAGACACACAATTGCACTCGGGAAATTATATAAAACACTTTAAATATCCTAACCTGGATACTCTACACCTAATTGAATATGCATATGATGTGCATTTATTCTGCGATTACTTCGCAATCCCCTAAGAGCGAATTTCACAAACATTTGCCAGTGGGTGATAAATTCTAATGCTATTAACTACACATTCTAACACTTGATTCCTATCCCAATTACACAGATATCGCTAGGGGCACCACAGGCACTCAGTTGGATCACTCGGTATTGGATCATGACCCGTTCCCAAGTGAAAGATGTGTACACTAATCGGAACGCACGACGTGCTAATTCCGCCGGCCGTACTGGTGCAGCGAATGTTGGCCAATGACGTGATGACAGAGGCCGTGTTAGACCACACAGGAGAGGTCCACGTCAAAGGTATATATATATATTTATATATTTTATCCTTCGCGACTGTGGCACAGCTTTTCCCAATGCCCTCCTCGCTTTGCACTGGTTTGCAGTGCCCATCTATCCAGACTCTTGCTCTTTCATTGTGTATCTATGGCTACAATTGCGACGATGGCACCAGACAATCCTGCTATAACCACGATGCATGTGCCACTCTTAAACATAATAATACCGACCTAAGGAGTATACGGCTTGCCCTGAGATGCATCAAATTCTCCAGCCATCTTAGCTAATAACATGCATGCTGGAGGGCTAACAGAACTATGAAGTAGCTGATGTGGAGGGACCCCACCTTACCTTATTCATAAAATAAAAGAGTGGACTGGTTAATTTGCCTTGCAAGATAACTCAGTGAGCATGAGTTAGTTGAGAGTCGTTCGGTTGACAACCCATGGGTCCCTGCAGTCATCTGAAGGTCTACCATGCTTTTAGATGTAGTTGTTGCATGTAAACCAGTATGCCTACCTTGTTTTCACCATTAGGTAGGTGATGTTGTTAGCCACCTCGCACTCTTTAATAATCACTTTGGGTGTGTTCCAAATGAGTGCAGCACCCATTTGAACCCAGAGGGGGTTAAAACAAATAAAATGAAAGAGTGGGCCTAAGATTATTACTTATGGTTTGTGATACACAAGCCCTTATACACTGGAGAGCCAAAAAACTGGTATATGCATGCATATACAAATAACAGAGGTATGGAATAAAACAGAGTAATGCGATGTGGTCGGCAGAACCTATATAAGACAACAAGCATCTGACAAAGTTGCTAGATCAGTTACTTATGCTACAATGGCAGGATATCAAGATTTAAGTGAGTGAGTGTGGTGTTATAGTCGGCGCACAAGAGATAGGACATAGCATCTCCAAGGTAGCGACAAGATATGGATTTTCGAGTACGACCATTTCACGAGTGTACCGTGAATATCGGGAATCGGGTAAAACATCAAATCTTCGACATCGCTGCAGCCGGAAAAACATCGTGAGCGAACGGGACAAACTAGGACTGACGAGAATCATTAAACGTCACAGACGTGCAACCCTTTCTCAAATTGGTGCAGATTTCAATGATGGGGCATCAACAAGTGCCAGCGTGTGAACTATTCAACGGACCATCATTGATATGGGCTTTCGGAACGAAGGCCCACTCGTGTACCGTTGTTGACTGCACGACACAAAGCTTTACGCCTCGTCTGGGCCCGCCAACACCACCATTGGACTGTTAATGACTGGAAACACGTTGCCTGGTCTGACGAGCCTCGTTTCCAATTGTATCAGGTGGATGGACGTGTACGGGTATGGAGACATCCTCATGAATCCATTAACCCTCCATGTCAACAAGGAGCTGTTCAAGCTGGCGGAGGCTCTGTCATGGTATGGGGCGTATACAGTTGGCATAAAATGGGGCCTCTGATACATCTAGATACGACTCTGACAGGTGACAGATGCGTAAGCATCCTGTCCGATCACCTGCACCCAGTCATGTCCATTGTGCATTCCCACGGAGGTGGACAATTCCAGCAGGACAATGCGACACCCCACATGTCGAGAGTTGTTACATAGTGGCTCCAGGAACTCACCAGACATGAACATTATTGAGCATATCTGGGATGCCTTACAGCATGCTGTTCAGAAGATATCTTTACCGCCTCGCACTCCTATGGATTTGTGGACTGCCGTGCAGGATTAATGGTGTAAATTGCCTCCTACATACCTTCAGACATTAGTCGAGTCCATGCCACGTCGTCTTGCGGCACTTCTGCGTGCTCGCGGGGGCCCTACACGACATTAGGCAGGTGTACCAGTTTTTTTTGGCTGTTCAGTGTACAACGCATACACAGTTAAGCGGACTCGGCACTCGGTCTGCCGATGACCAATGCGGAGAAAAATGGGTTAGGTCATGAATGTCAGGTTGAAGTAAATGCGACATGTTAAGCTCTGGTTAAACTACAGGATGACAGATGGTCCACCACTCAGCAAGAAGAGGAAATAAAAGGTCCTAGTGAAGTTACATTACTATTGCAGTGAAGTGAATACAGCCAAAGTAGAAGATGACGAGGGTGTCTGCGTGCAGCGAAACTCCTGTGCTGCCGGTTAGCCCGAGTGCTGGAATCAGACTAGCATTATTTTGTCTGCTTCTGCTAGGGGTGGCTGAAACCAGCGAAAAAATGCATGAAAAATACACTGATCCCTCTTATTATTAAACAAAGTGATACAAAATAAAATAACATTGCAGGAATACATACCCACATAGCACAGAATATCCACAGGATATCCTAGTTACATCCACAATATCTCAAATTCTTCAATGTCCTACAGTGTATCTTGACATGGTCGCGAGGTTACCCAGGGCTGGTTTTATGTTATGTTGCCCGGCGACATAACTCAGTGGTGAGCTAATGATGAGGGTCGTCCGGTCGACGGCCCATGGGGACCCTGGTAATCCTCCGTCAGTTGGTTGAAGAGTTTTCACTTACTTACTGTTGTACTTTTATAATTGATGACGAGACTGTAGGCCGTCTCGTATGCCTGAACTATGCTAAAGAAATGTGGGTGATGCTACAAGGATGACCTACAATGACTTGACACTGATTTCACTTGGTTGAGCGGTTTATTCACTGTCCTTGCTACAGTTGAATAATGTGTGAATGATGCATGGTAATGGACTCAGCACTTAAATTGTGAAAAACATGTGGTCTTAGATTGAGACGTGATTGTGTTAAACTCTCTGGTGAGAGTGCGGGTGGTTCTCCCCTCAGTACATATAAATGACACAAATGTTCCGGTTGACTAATATTAACTGTTGTAGTGAAAATGACTGCAGTGTATATGCTTGTACTGAGGGGGCTCGCGGAGAGGGCGACCACGCCACTGGTCTTGTTCAGGTGCAGAGACGTACTGGGGCGAATGGCGTTGGCTTTCGTTAAGAGTGGCGAGAGCCGAAGTCAAACGGCGAATTAATGAAACATAACATGTACACTCCGTGATGTGATTATGGTGATAACATTTTTTTCAAATTTAATTAAACACATTGGTGACATCCCCGTTTATTAACAAATGTCCGTTAATGTTAAAGTTGTGAAATGGACAGGGAATGTCACCACACTAAATTATTTCTTACAATGTTCGAGGCCTTTTTAAGCAATCTATATTTTAGAAAAACATAATAACTCTTATATAAATGCACATTAAATAAATTATTACATTTTATTATAAAAGTGTATGAATTTCACTTCCGATTAGGCGTTGAATTTCACTGGCTACAGCGTTGCCAGGTAGCTGTATCCTAAAGGGATGGGCGAGTCCACCTGGGCAAAGTGGTGTGGAATGCCATGCTTGATTGTCATTTATAAAATGAAAAACACCCCTGGCTGTAGCAGTGAATGTGTTCAATATGTTTATTAAAAATTCTGTACACAGCTAGACGACACTTTGGGGCACTTAACTCTTCAGCTATGGTCTACCAGCCAGTTAGCATCATTCGGTGGTGCGTTGCGTCGTATTCAGCCGCACGAGCTGCGAGGACGCAACGACCAATTGCCAGTGTGCCCAACGGCTGTGGTTTTGGGGTAAACGCCGTTTCGGATCGCCTACTTATTTATTAAAAGAGTTACCTCTTGTAATAAACTAGTAGGGTGGTCTCTTGAGTTACATAATCCTTGTCGGCAAGAAGGTGCTAGTTTCATTCTTGTCGACCCTCACTACGCACTCTTGGTCTGATGTAGTTGGTGCAGCCCGGTGTAACTGGTGTAGTTGGTGTAGTTTTGACTGCGGCAGTCAGAGTGGGCACAAGGAATTCGTGGTTCACGTTAATCTCTAATATATATATATATATATTATTTGGATATCCAGTAGTAGATGCAATGTTTGTACCACTTATTGGATATCTATGAGATATTACAAAACCATCAATGGCCATTACTTAAGGTAAGTGGCTACATTTAATATCTATATAACTTTTTGGATATTGGGCAGACATTTGGATATCTTTTGAATTTAACTTTGCTAGTCTTGGATGTCCTTGGTTATCCTGAATGTCGACAAGTGACATCCATCAGATATTCTTTGGATGTCTGTGTGCTATATGGGTATTGGCGACATACGCGACTCTAATTAAATGTTAATCATGTCTGTGAATGTGATTTCATGGGGTAAGTCACGGGCCTGAAGAAGTCAATTAAAAGGAACTAAGGCCAGTCTAGGTAGTCTGCTGAAAAGACTGAGACATATTTACTTTGATCCACTGAATTTTAGATGTAGCAAACATAAAATGTCTTATATTACTTAATTTTTTTTTGTCTTTTTTTCGGGTTTAAATAGTTATTTGCTGTGATTTTCTTTCCTTCAGAAACCCTTAAACTAAATTGCAGTTTAAAATTTTTTGCTAATCGAAATTATCTTGTTTATTTCTATAAATAGTACAATTATATGTATGTGAATATATGTCATATAATTATGTAGTTTTGTGAATGTGTATGCATATGCATATCTGTTTACACATAAAACATACATCAAAAGAGAAATTGTGTAAGTGCACTATTCGGCTTATTTTTATTTTATGTATGTTGCGTTTATATATTTCATATAAGTTACTTTCTAATATCAAAGTAGACATTAAGTTTTGTTTTATTTTTTATTTCTTTTAAAAAAATAAGTTTCTTGTTTTATTATGTAAAGTGGTTGAGTGTAAGAGAAGGTGATAATACTTTGACGTGGTCGAGTGTAGAATTGCCCGGTGCCATAATCCAGTGGAGAGTTAGTGATGTGGGTCGTTCATTCGATGACCCCTGGAGTCCTCCGTCAGTTTGCAGGTGTTGTTGTCACATACTTACTGAGACATTATTTATACCTTATGATGAGACTGTAGGCCATCTCGTACGCCTGAAATATGCTAAAAAATTGTGAATGGTGTTACAATGAATCAACACACATTTAAATTTGTAAAGCTGTTTATTCACTGTGCTTGATAACATGTGAATATTGAAATAAAATGGACCCATCACTTTCGGCCTGCCATTGACTTTAACGTGAAAATAAGTGTGGTTTTATGTGGATACGTGGTAGCGTTAAGCTCTCCTGTGAGAGAGCAGCAAAGAAAATGAACAAATGTTCTAGTTAATTAATGTAAACATTGCATTGAAGTGATTACAGCCTAAATGATGGATGTTAATGCCCCTAGTATATTCGTGTTCTGCATAATTAGTAGAGTGGAAATATACCACTTTTCAGGTTTTTTATACAGAAAAGTCCCTACACTAGATAATTACAGCGAAAAAAAAAAGCGTTTTATGAATATTGAAACGTGGTTAAGAATCCGGAAATATTTGTAACCTTCATTCTCAACACAACATTACATTTCATTTATAAATAATGTAGTTTATTTATCACAGACATCAAGCATGGCGCAAGTAAGCTAACTGCAGTCACCGTCATTACAATTGTGTTATTCTTGTGACTATTCCATATTTTAATTTCAAACTTTGAATCTTAGCAATTGCAAACAAAAACACAGATGATAATAATAATACATAATCAATAAAACGTACAAACAAATAAGTTTTAACATGTGATGAAGGCCTACAGTCACTTTGAAGATCACGACTGTGCGATATGAGACAAGTTCTTACTGTTGTAATTTTACACAGCTTATTTCTGGTTACACTAAACAATGGGAATTTAAGTAATCAAGTAACATATCGGAATCTACACATGGCAGACTGTCCAACTACGCTTTCAAAAAGTTGCCTCCCATTTTAGTGCTGCGTGTTTGCAACGTGCCGGCGGATGACTAGTGACATCAAACCAATGAGAGAGCATTCCGCATTCACATGACAGTGACTGCGAAAGATACTGTTTTAATACTAAAATAACTTTGTTAAAACTGATTTTTATGCAAAAAAACAGCGAATTTATATTTTTATACACATACACAAATGTGTTCCAATCATTTTCAACAATATTTGCGAAATTTGCATGTTGCCCATCGCGGAGCACTTGAATCTACCGAGGTCCACTGTAGGAGACATCATAATAAGGTTTGAGAAGGAAGATAGAATATATTTGGTGCCTCAAAAAGGACAGCCAAAGAAACTAAGCGAAAGAGAATGCCTAGTAATCAGGAAAATAAAAAAAGATCCAAAAATTAGTGCTTGCAAACTTACCACGAAAGTACTCAATGAATGTGGAAAGACGTTCCATCCAGAAACCATACGAGTTATCAGAAGAGCAGGATATAATGGCAGGGTACCTAGAAAGAAGCCTTTTATTAATGAGGTGAATAGAAGCAAACGACGTAAGTTCGCAAAATAACACGCTGATAAAGATGAAAACTGGTGGAACTTTGTTATTTTTGCTGATGACACAAAATTGAATGTGTTTGGTTCAGATGGCAGGATAACAGTATGGCGCAAGCCAAACGAGCATCTAAAACCTGGGAACATGCAACCTTCTGTGAAACACTGTGGAGGTAGTATTATGATCTGGGGCTGCATATCTTCAGCAGGTGTTGGAGAGGCTGTATGTTGTCGCTACTAGGCCACCTGAGTTATACAGGTTGATGGCTAGTAGGGTACATAGTTACTATTCTTTGGTGCAGACTAAGGGCACCTGTGGTTGTTGCGTTAGGGGTAAACAAATACTCGAATTCTCCGTTTGTTAACACACCAGTATTTTATTTGTCTGAAGGGAACATAGGTATTTACACACACTGGCGAGACTGAGGCCCCTTACAAGTCGTAGGCCTGAAGGGCTGGTGGGCATAATGCTATGCGTCGGGAAGGTTGTTTGAATCGAGACGTTTCTACTTATCTGTGACTGCAGCTTTTGGTGAGTTCTCTTCGTTGGTAGTTGAGGCCTGGTGAGTGTGGTGGCCCTTTTTCAGGCCCTCGGACTGGCTCTCGTTGGCGTGCTGTACTCAGCTGGCTTCTTCCTTCGGCTTTGACTGACTCCCTACCACATTCCGGCGAGGAGCCTTAAAACGGAAGTCCGGGATTGGTTTCCCGGGACTTGTGCTTTCTCTTTGATAGCGGCTGGCATTCCTCGTCGGAGACCTCGCGTCCCCTCTCCTACGTCGACGTCTGCCACGACTCGTCTCGTGCTCCCGACTTCTCCGCTTCGGAAACTGCCACTATGTTTTCGGAAATGACCTCATAAGTTCTCGGCACTTCTACTTGGTTTGTCTCGGGAAATTTACACATGAAGTTTCGGAAGTTCCTGGGTTCTTTCCCCGGTGACGTCACAATTGACTTGCTGACTGACTGACTGCTTGCCTCGTCGCCATTCCGCGCACGACTATGTCTTCTCGGGGAATGGTGCCTTTCGGTATGGGGCGCCACTTTTATCCGGGAATTTACTCATAAGTTCTCGGCACTGCTCCCGTCACACGACTGCCTACTCCCGTGTCTCCTTTGCCTCCCGTCACGACTGAACACCTAACTCGTCTCGCGGCTGTGCCGCAGAACAACTCCCATCTCGGCTGGCGACAATTGACTCTGCCTGGATCCGAACCCAGCTTCGACTGGCTCACCCGACTGCCGCCTCTCTGCGTACGATATATCTGCCTGACTGATTCTCACTGACGCTGGTCCAGCGCCTCTCGACGGTGCAGATTCAACTGTCTCTGAACAACTGCCCTCCTGCCTCGTTTGCTCCTGAATTTAACTCGTGTCCCGCTATATTCAAGTTAGCTGTCAGCAGTTTCTAGAGAGAGAAATCGGGAAATCCCATGTGTACCTCGCGCGTTTTTGTGCATGATTTTGCATCTTGTCAGCAGCTTGTGTGTTCTCCAACTAGTGTGGAGGGAGGGTGAAGTTACTGTGGAGGGGATTCCTACAGAGCTGGGTCTGCACTAATTCTCGCTGGGGCATCACCAGTATCCTTCGCCGAGGGCTTATCTATCAACTATTTCTCGGTATTTACCCTCTTTCATTCGGCTTCGGTTCTTCCCCGTGTGTCCTTACGCGTTGGGACCATCCCGAGGGTGTTTCCCCGGAAGTTTCGTTATCAGCTGCCTGCTCTGGATAACTATAGCAGGGTGTGTAAACAGTGCAATGCCTGTCCCATGTACATGCAACAATGAAAAAGGAAGACTATCTCAACATCCTGAAAGCAAACCTACACAAGAGTGCTGATAATCTGGGTATTAGGAACACGTTTAAGTTCTACCAAGATAATGACCCATAACACAAGTCGTACATTTTCAAGAGCTGGCTTTTGTATAACTGTCCCAAAGTCATAAGCACACCTCCTCAATCACTCGACCTGAATCCCATAGAAAATCTGTGGGATGAACTCTAAAGAAGACTGCGTACTACAAAAATTACGTCCACAAAAGAATTAGAGAAAAGGTTCAAGGAAAAATGGAGTAAGATTGGCTCCGAATGTACTAGGAAGATAATTGCTAATATGCCACAATGCCTGCAAGAAGTAATTGAACAGAATTGCTACCAGGTACTAAAAGTCTGTTTGTTTGGTTTGCAAAGAGGATTATGTTTGTGTTTTAATGATGATGGCAGAATATTAAAGTGGCGTACTTATGTAGCATGGGATGACAAAATCATATTGTTTGTTAAGTTGCATTGCTCATTTCCGTTTTTGGCTACCGCTACATTTAATTTAAAGCACACAAGAATGATTATGCAATATGATTTATGTTTATCTTTATTTCTAATGTAACATAAGGCCATGAAATTGTGATAATCATAGGTGGCCGAATATTAATGTGAGCCACTGTATATATATAAAATGCCCTTAATACCTTCCAAACCTATTATACAAAATGGTGAATGAAAATTTATGTAGGCAAAAGTGATACTATTGTCTTCGCCCGCTGGATATTACTCCAGGCGGCTGAGCGCCCTGAAATAACTCTGTTCGACAAACAGATTCCTCACAAAGATGTGGTGAAATATTTAGGCGTTCATATGGATCGCAAGCTACACTGGGAAGCACATATTGAAGCGAAATGTGTCAGTGCCCAAGCCTGGCTATCCACACTTTACCCAAAATTAGGCTGTATTACAATCCAATGTGTATCTCAAACATACCAACAAATTTTGATAGGCTATTCCTGATGTAGAAATAGAAAGATTGAGATAGGCAACCCATGGTCCTGGTCAAATAGCAAGCATGGTAGATGCTTCCAAAACTTGAGAAAAATGATTATTTATTGTCATATTTAGGAAACTGCTTGCTGGACAGAAATAAGGTAATGGTAACTAATTATTTAAAATTTAATCATTAATAAAGTGAATGTCGTGTACATGTAATCCACCCCCATCATGTTGAAAAGGGGTGTTGCCAACCTTATTTCTGCAAAAAAAAAAAAAAGTGTGCTACAGGAACAGTTTCCTGTTTTTTGACTTACGAAATGCCGGCAAAATTAACAACATAAACGTCTTTTGCAAAAATTGTCTAGCACTCGCCCTTTTCGAGTAAAAATTGCATTTTTGATTTCACAGAGAAGTGTTACTTTCTGCAAGGTAGGCCACCAGTATTGACTGTCTGCGAGCCGCACCCTAATGGTGTGTGGACAGTACGTACAGGTGGTTTGTGGCGGAACTACATCGTAACTTGTTTCGTCTAATGGCGTGTCTAAGAGTGTGTAAATAGGTTTGGGCGGCTCTTAACATCAAAGTCTTGAGAGCCGAGGGGTTTCTAAGAGGCGCGGAACATTGGTGCGCATCATAGTTTTCCACAAATCTCATTATTAGTGCTGTAGTTCCCCTCCTTAACAGAGGAGAGGGCTGGCTATAGAATAAATACCAATGCTTCACTACACGTTGTCTGCATTCTAATACAAGTCGACATGGCGAAGTATACGAACTCAGAAATGACAGACATGGTTCTGCTTTATGGTTAAGTTAAAGGTAATGCACCAGCTGCTCTATGATTGTATGATGTGAGGTTTCCAGTGTGGCGGCAACTTCATCCAGAGACCTTCAAAACTGTCACTCAGAGACTGCATGAAACATGCATGTTTAAGGCACGAGGTGGGTCTGGTCACCCGAGAAATGTACCTACACCAAAAGTGGAAGAAGTACTAGGGGGTCTAAATGTTGTAGAGGAAAGCCAGTCAACAAGCACCCATGCCATTGCGCACAAAATTGATGTGTCCCATTCCATTGTATGTTGTGTTATGCATGAGCAGCTGCTGCATGCCTAAAAGGTGCTGGGGACCAGCAGAATTCGCTCCTCGATGTGATATTTCGCAATGGTTTCTGCAACAGTGCACAGTAGTTCCTCATTTTACATCCATTGTATTGTTTACTGATGAAGTGAAATTCACGAGAGATAGTTATTTTAGCAGCAGGAACAGTCACATATAGGATGACACCAATCCTCGTGCAACCACCATCACAGCCAACCAGCACAGTTTTTCTGTGGACATCTGGGCGGGCATTGTGGGTGATCATATCATTGGGTCGTACTAGATGCCACAACGATTGACTGGGCACATGTACTCCCAATTCCTACACTTTAGATTGCCAGATTTCCTTGAGGATGTGCAACTGACAGTCCGGTAACATATGTGGCTACTACACGACGGTGCCCCTCCACATTCCACAAGAGCTGTACGTGATTACAACATGGAATTTCCAGCACTGTGGATTGGAAGAGGTGTACCTGTTGCATGACCAGCACACTCTCCTGACCTTAATCTGCTGTACTTTTTCCAGTGGGGGTTCGTTATTCGTAATATAATAACAACGCCCGCCATTTTTTTTGTCGACGTGCGTAGTCTTGTATTAAAATAGTGATTTTGAGGTATTTATGCAATATAATTATACTTGTAAATGTTGTTAAAACACAATTCTTAGGCCATTTAATGACTGATTGAGGCATGTTGTCTTCTGTATTAAGGTATATTTTCACAATTTTGTCTAAAAGTATGCCCTTCTTTAATAGGTGACCATTTCAGCAGTAAGATTTATTAAAGGTGAATGTTCAAAACTTGTTGGTGTTATTATAACGGGAAAAATAATCATGTTTAAATTTTCTGCTATTCTGTTGACAACCTAAATCAAACATATTTTCTTATCTCCTCGGAAGTATTGACCACAGTTAAAGGCATTAATTTGCATCCAAACAGATTAAGAATTGTGAACATCAATCAATATTCACAAACAAATAGGCCTATGATTTCCTGAAATTAACGTGAACATGTTTATAGTGTTGGTTACAATATTTATTACTGTTGTTGTTTATTTAATAAGTAGGTATACAGTGAGCATATGTGCCAGCTGAAAGTCATGTGGCAGTGTTTATTTTGATAGGTACGTGGAAAGATACACAACCAATAGGCCGAAAGTAGAAATTTGGCAGGGCTTTCGAAAGTGCTCATTTTACTGTGAACAGCTTATAGTAATAATCAATCCAGTTTGTATAAATTTCTGTAAAATTAGTCACAGTCTTTCCACCTTCATTCACAGAGTACTCATAAGTTGAAAAGAAATTGAATTGAAGTTCTCTTATTTCTTTTGTAAATACCCTTCAAAGTTTCACATAAATTCATGCCATCAGCTATACTAAGCATGTAAACATATATACATTTGTCTACAATGATCACTTGTCAAACAACAAAAAAGTATTGCAGTTAATTATTAGACTTAACTAATGCCAGAATTGTAAGTATCAAAAAAATCTTGTTTGAATATGTCTTACCTTGGTGCCAAAAAATAGGTAGGTTTCTCACACAATACATTTCCAGCTTCACAGCAGGTTAATAACATGCTTACTTTTAATAGTGAGTGTGATTACCTTTTGGTGTGAAGCCATGTTGAAACTTATAGAATAAAAAATACCATACAAAATAATTTGTTTAATTTATTTCTATTAAAGTAAAATGTTTGAGGGTTATGTGAGCTTGTACACTGTTTGATAAAATATTTTTAAAAATTGGATATGCATATGGGAGCAGTGGTAGATGTGTGGACTGTGCTAGGTCTTTTACCAGTTGGTAAACATACTGGGCTCGCATTTGGAAAGGACAAGTGTTTTAATGTGGCTAATATATGCATTTCTGATTGTTTTACAAATTTCCTTTTAGAATTAATAAATTGAAAAGTATCTGTTTCGACGACTAGTGCATAAGATTGAATTTGTGTGCGCACATGAATGTAATTGTGCTGGCATGTCAGTTTTCTATTTTGGTAGACTGACTGCTGGAAAATGTTGAATATACCTATAATCTCTAAAAGCTAAGAAATGTTAAAAAAAAAACAAAGCGGGGAACAGTTTACTAAATATATATATATATATATATATCTCAAAAAAGTTATCATTTACTTTAACTTGG
>NQII01000220.1:499357-690203 GCA_002778355.1 Clitarchus hookeri | reverse complement strand
AGAGAGAGAGAGAGAGAGAGAGAGAGAGAGAGAGAGAGAGAGAGAGAGAGAGAGAGAGAGAAAATATTGAAGAGTATTACTGGGAAGCTATAATGACTTTGACCTGTGCATAATGCTCACGAAAATATATATACAACAAAGTCGAGCTAGTCAACACTTAAACATTGCAGCTCGATGAACACTACTATATAAATATAATAAACTGAAAGACTGTAATTAATAATATTGCATCAAGTGTAGCACCATCTATGTTGGCAGTGGTTCGTTTTAGTGTTCCTGAACTAGCAAGCTTTTCCTCGTTGCTCGGTTTCCCATTCCTTGCTACCTCCTTGGCTCCCTACCCTGATACCTCATACTCCCACTCTTCCGTGTTTACGCAGCGCTGCATTGTCTGCTAGAATGATGGTATATTAAGGTGTTACTCCGTTCTGCGGGGGCTCACGCCATACGATGAACGATGAAATGACTGGAGAATAAGAGCGAGGCAGGACCCTGACATGCAGTACCGCAAGGACTGATGATGAACAAGCTGGGTTGTCGATGAGCAGCAACTCAGGTTATAGAGACTCACCGACGCACTACACGCGAGTTTAACTTGCCACTTGCAAACAACACTAAAACATGTTTTACATACATCACGACACTACAACACGCCAGTCGGGAGACTGGTGGGGAGCTTCACTCCCCCTTGCCAATAACACCTACACATAAATTTATTAAGATAGCAACAGTGGTTAACAGCTATAAATACGGGCCCGGAGTCCAGCTAAAACACATACACAGCAGCCCGCCGTCGGCTCAATGATTTGACCCAAGACTGTAGGGCTGCATTTTTGTTGCACACCCACTAAACGAGTTATGGGAACTTCGGTTCCTGGTCTCGTGACAGCACGGCCTTTCGGGAGCATATGAGAGATCAGCTGTGAGGGCTCAATTTGAGGTGGACAGGCCCCATTGCCCCTTTCCCCCCACCCTAGTGGAGTCCTTTCTCCGCTCTGGTTAAGCCAGCGCCAACCACTACAGAGGAAAAATAAGATCCCGCCCTCTCTCTTCTAGTATTTCTCTACCCACTAATAAAGAGCATGGTTCCTACCTATCTGTCTCCTGTATAATTTTGCATTAATGCATGCAACAATTGCAATGCAACAATGTCGAAAGAGTTTTTACGGTGCCTATGCCGGTTTTTCCCTTTCTCTTCTTAGTTATAGGTTAACTATAGATACACTTAGGGAGGTAGTCATGGCCCCAAACACGGCCATAGCTACCAAATCCCTCTCTGCTGCGATGCATGCCCCCTTGCATAGATTCCCTTCCCTGTAAGCAAATGGGGCTCAGCCCTGAGGCACATTTAGCTCCCATCCCTACCTCATATGTACATCTAACACTTGTAATTAGGGTAGGTTAGGAAAAAAAGCTGCAGGGGCTCACTCTTCTCCAATGAATTTCGAGGCTTGCTGCCGACGACTCCTCCTGCACTGCATTACCTGGTCATCGCTATCCATTTTAGAAATTAATTAGGATGTTTGAATAGCTTGGCCGACATAACAAAGTGTTTAAGGTGGGTAATGGCGAGTGATAGCTGTTGTTGTAATTTTACTGGTTGGTGTGGTTGTGGCCAATAGTAATGGTAGGAGTAAATGTTTTATGGTGGTGTCATTGTCTAACTTCTGTTTGTCAGTCATAACATTTTTTTTTTAAGTTAAATATTATGTACCGCTGTAGACAGTCTTGTTCCTATCTTTCCACCTAACCAGATTTTAGCTGATTGCATTTTTTGAGCTTTACGGAAGGCATACATGTACTTCTGTAGTTGTTGTTTAGTGTTGTTGTGTTCCCGGTTTTACTCTAGTCTGCATTACCCAAATATTTTAAATTTTTGTATAATCTATCAATGTTGGCTTTGGTAGGGCTTCCATCCATCTTTAAATTAATCTGCCCAATGTTAAATTTTTTTGTTTAGATTTTAATAGTATTCTTTTTTTATTGTGGTATTTTTATTATGGCCATAGGTACAATTTTGTGATTTATTATCTGTATCTCAATTTGTGATATAATATTTTTAAAACCATTTGTGGTTAATTATTTGTATGCATAATATTGCTAAATGCCACAATATTGATAAAGAAGAATAGATTTTGATCGTATAGGACATAGTATGTTTTCAAAGTATGTCGGGGATTTAATTTGACAATGAATGTGAACTCAGATACGTAAAATAAAACAAGGCATTGCAAGATCTGTGTTGCTTCACACTAGAAAGAAAACTATATATATATGGGGAAGAAGGATGATTGTAGTAATGCTACATGAATACATTTTGCAAGCCTAATTTATGGAACAAATAAATCACTGAGAACCAAACTGATTCTTTTAAAATATGAATACCTAATTTCAATTTCCTCACCTCACCCACAAAGGCTCTCTACTGGCTCAAGCTTCTGTCTGATAGTGAAAGACAATGCTGACTATATAAAATGGTATGTGTTTGCAAAATTGTGGGAGTAAAAAACATGTGTCCATTCTGTTTACAATATGTTGAAGTAAAAATAAGATGAGCGTAGACACAAACACGAAAACAGGCAGTTTCTCCTAAGATTCTGGGATTTATAGAAGGGTATGTGCTTGCTAACTGCTGTTATTTTTTGTAATCTGTGAGTAATTTTGTATTAATATTAAACTTTATCACCTCTAGATTAGTATGGCTGCATGTAGCATATGCCAAGGCCACGTGCAGTATATTTTGGTGACGTGCAGCATATTTTCCTCCCCACTCATTTGAACGTTCATCTGTATGCTGTACGCATAGTTTAAAAAACTGCTATGATCATATACCGGGTGAGGCACCTAAGGCAGGCCACCTGAATAACACCGCCAAGTTCAGTGGTAGAAGAAAATGTTTCAAACAAAAATTGCTTGGGTCCAAGGCGTTAATAAATTGATAGTGATAATTACCCCATATGTGGGAGGGTAAAGAAGATACAAAGGTCAACTTCGTTACTTTAAATAGAATGTTCATTTTTATTAACACCCATCCACAGTGTGTATGATGATGTAATAAATGGTTCTTAACAGAACTTTCGGTGGTCGTTGGATCGGTTGATCTGGAAACACAAAATGGCCTCCACATTCTCCAGACCTAATGGATATGGACTTTTATCTGTGGGGAAAATTAAAGCAGCTGGTCTACAAAGACCCACCGATGACTCCCGAAGACATGAAAGGCTGTATAACATGAGCTTGTTCTGCAATAAGTCCAGATGAAATTCAACGTGCGGTATTGTCAACTGAGAATCACTTTACAGTATGTACCAATGCAGAAGGTCACCAATTTGAACACCTACCATAATAAAATAACAAAGAAGCATAGTCTGAGGCTGGTGTTTGTTTAAACAAACACCAGCTACAAGACTGCTACAGTCGCTATAGGATGGCACTATGTCGGCCCATTGTTCCATGTGGCGGCGCAGTCTGCTTCGTCATTGGCATGCAGCGCTCTTGTATAACCTGGAAATGTTATCATATTTATTACATCTTCATACGCACTGTTGAGGGGTGTTAATAATAATTATCATTCCATTTATATTAACGTGGTTCACCTTTGTATCTTCTTTACCCTTCCACATATGCGAACATTATCACTATCAAGTTATTAGCGCCTTGGACCCAAGCAACTTTTACCTGAAACATTTTCTTCTACCACTGAAATTTGTGGTGTTATTCAGGTAGCCTGCCTTAGGTGCCTCACCTGGTATATACATTATATACCTAATTTTTGGGACCCTAATGATGGGATGATTATATTACTGTTCATCTATAGTGCCTGTGATTAGAAGCTAGTTCAGATGAATTTATGCAAAAAAATGAAAGTTTATGGTGTTTGAATGATGTGAGTCATAACAACTTATTCAGAATTGTATTTGTTACCTGCAAACTGAATATAGCAGGTCTATTTCAAAAGGATAAAATATGACTGCCAACTATGCCTATAAAAGATTTTAGGGGATAGTTCTCCATATTAGACTGGACAAGGCACAGATAACTGTCCCATATTCTGAATTTTGGTGAGTCTACCTCAGAGGTTTGTAAATTGCAGCCAACTATGCATATGAAATTAGTCGGAGTTGACACAGGATGGCATCCTGCCCTCCAGACCATCTGTTGTGACATGCATCTATCACTGCCTCAATTACACCAGTGCAATGTAGTGTAACAAACACACGGGTGCTTAGTGGAGTCTGCAAGTGCAAGCAGGTGTGCTATGATCAGTCTGGCTTACACCCCTCTAAGTGGGTTGGACACATCCGGTGAAGCAGTATGACAGTTTCATATGTATGCAACTGGAAAAGTATGAACATTTATTTTTTAACATTTTTGGAGGTATTATACAAAATTAAGTAAAATAATAAATTAATGAATAAATGGATGTGCTTTATTGCACAATACTTCCCTCCCAAATTGTTATCGATTTTAAAGCTAATTTAATTTCCATATGTCTGTTTTGAATTTCACTTTGTAATGCCATAGTGTGTTGATTTGCTTTTATTGTTGTGTTTTGCCATGCCAAAGAGGATGTCTGGCTTACTACTGTTATGGTCACCCCAGTGTCAACGAACATCTGGCAAGGAACGTCATTAAGATCCCTTCCACCAGTATTGCATCCCAATCCTGTTTCACACACCATACATGTAATAACATTGGGGCCTTCCCTCCAGCAGTCACCGACCTTTGCCCCCCCAAGATCGACGTTTGCAAGTTTTCCGAATGTGCTGTATTCTAGCCTGCCTCTCACTGCTTCTTTACACACCACTGCTTCTGATGTTGTGGGAAATAGGCTCTCAGGTGCCCCGGCTGTCCATATAACCAACACTCTGGCCGTTTAGATGGCTGCAATGAAGCTCTGTTATGCAGACCATGGAAGCGATGTCCTACACAGCCATCTGCAACTCCTTCAGTGTCTTCTTCATGCTGTCTTTGTTGTCTTCATTCAGTGTCACTGACCGTACTTGCTGACTCCACCTCCCGTACTCGGGCCAGGACATCCTGCATGTTGTGGGGTGCAGCCAGATGCACCACTTGCTGTAACTCCGTGTTGCCGATGGCATCGATGAAGAAGCCGACTGCAATGATGTCGCGCGCCTCTTCGGGGCACCCTTCCAGAGATAGGTGGAAATGCCGCATGATGTCTTGCCATAGCTCCTGCAGTTGCTCTCCTGGTCACTGGGAATGGCTTCGCAGTTGGGCATGGTGGGCATGTCGGAGGTATCGGTCGCCAAAACGTAGCTCCAAAGCCGACACCAGTGTCAGGTACTCAGTCGATGTCGCTCTGGCAGAGATTATAATATGCTAAGTGCGGGGCTTCTTAGTACAGCTGCGAGGTAGTAAGCTTGCTGTTCTGCTGACCAGGCATTCAGATTGGCGACTATTTTAAACTGGTGTTGGTACTCCAGCCAAGATGTCTGGCCATCATAAGGGGCGGGCTTAATTGAGACCCCCTTCCCCACTCCTGGCTGCACGACATGAATACCAGAGAGCTGGTGGCTATACTCCGAAGATGCTGTGTTGGTTACAGCTTGCTCTGCTTCCCCACTTTTCTTGGCTACAAATGTGGTGAGAGTATAATTCCGCTGCTGAAGATATTTCTGCTATTCCTTCTTCATTGCACTTATTTCTTGTTTCACTTCACTCTAGACACTGTCCATCCTGTTGTTTACACTGTTCACTATTTCAGTTACACTGTCCATCCTTTCATTCACACTGTCAATTTTCTAGCTACACAGTCAATTCTCATGTTCACTAACTTGCTAAAGCTTTCTATTTTCCTGTCTACATTTTCATTTAGTATCTATTTTCCTGTCTACATTTTCATTTAGTGTCTATTTTCCTGTCTACATTTTCATTTACAGAGTCAACTTTCTTATTTACATTCTTGTTTACAATTTCTATCACACAACTTATTTGGGAATTTACAGTCTCATCCATACTGCTAATTTTGTTATCAAGGCTATTAACACTTCCGCTCACTTGGCTACCTAACCCCTCAATTAATTCTTGCGGTGCTTCCAGTTCTGCAGACATTTTTCTAGTTAAAATTCACTGCGATAGTCTGAATTTTGTGGCCTACAACTATTAAAATTAATTAATTTCTTTAAATATCACTAATTACTTGCCTACTAACTTAATTCACAATTAAATGCCTTCATTCCACTTCTGACACCAGTGTTACAAGGACACCTGAGGGGCGTATCCGAGTTCGTGAGGGATGGAGGTCTTAATAAAAATAAAAACTAAATTTGATTTTTAATTTATTCACACAGCTATTATTTAGAGCATTAAATTATGTCCCCACTATTACTCTTTTTATTTCACAGTGAGTGCAATATTTTATGTATATTTCAATTATCTAATTAACGTGCTTATTTATATGTATGTTTGTTTATTGTCAATTAACTCATTCTCATCATTAACACACATTCAGTCTATCTGTTGCCATCATTTGTAATGTCTTTCACTCACGCATCTTGTCCAATAGTCCAGCCTGCAGTAGTACTATTCACTGCTCTGATGTTCGCAGTCACAGATTTTTCTCCCGCTGGTTACATCTGTCACCGTGCGCTTCTCTTCTCACTAGTCGTCTATTGCTGAAACTCATCCATTCAATAACTGCCGGCTCGGAGGCCTGACACACCTTTTATAGCCACTGGCCTTGACCTGGAAGGTTTGCCGCACCCCGAGTTTGGCTGAGAGACATGAGGTCAGTAATCCAGAGCATTCTTCAGATGTCTCACATACGTCCGATACCCAAGGCTGGGAGCGGCATGTGCCCTGATAGGAACAACAGGCACGCTTTGTAAACATCCCTTTGTGAAAAGTTGCTGTCTCTCCAGTTGCTACTGATAACGTGCATCCATAAATCATCTAACTACTCTGTACTTCACTTCCACTTGCTCGCACGGGACATAGCAGTGAGCGCATACCAATACTTTTAATTGGATGTTGACCATTATGTCAGTGTTATTATGTTATACAAATATGTGAATGACTAGTAAGCCACAAAGTGTTAGTGACAAAAAAACTATGCCAATGAACTTATATGACCTAGGGATCAAGTGACAGCAATTTTAACAGATATAATTTTCAGATTTATAGTGTTCCATTACATAATGGGATGAGTGAGAGTGACATTAGCAAAGAGAAAGGCAAATCAATTGGTAATAAAAGTACGATGGGAACAGTGATGGTAGTGATGAATGCTTTTTCAATATTTCTACAAAATGAGATGACCCAGAAGGAAGCAGCACTGCCACAGAAACTTGTTTTAAAGTCTTCCCAAATATGGGCAATCTTTACCTGACTTTGGAGGAAAGAAACCTAGATACCCAAAATGGAGAACAGTCCCCAGTAAAATAACTAAATAATTATACAGTATAGTTAAAAAGCAGTTATATTCTACCTTGGTATGTTTATATTAAATATATATTTGTTTTACTGGACAGTATGATTTGATTATGAATGACGCAATGTAGTCCCTTACAATCACTAGGTTCGCTGCCTATGGTAACTGTCAACTGTGATTTTTCATTACAAATCCAATACATAGTTGTTGGTTCAGTAAGAACACAAAGAAGGAACTATCAAAGTGTGCATTACTACATCCAGAATAACAGAGAATGGAGTGTGTGTTGTTCTTGACCTGCAATTGGTGTGCATTTGAACACAATAGCTTACAGATGCTGTATTGATAATGTTGAGCAAGGAAGAATTATCTGACAACTGGAGGCAGGTCAAAATAAGATAATGGTGTCTCAAGACTTTAATATTCTGCAGCATAATTTCCATTGTATGGATGTGGTTCTGAGAGGATGTAAATGTTGATAGATCTTTTAGCAGTGAACATCCAAGCAGTACAGTGCCATAAGAACATTATTTGGTCCTAATTGCCAGATAAAGATGTCTGAGTAAAGCAGTGAATTGCTCAGAACTTGAGAGCAGCCACAAGGATGAGTATTTCCAGGTTTATTATCTTACTGATGCATCAAGTCAGTTTTTATGCCTGGAGGCCAGCAAGATGGATCCTACTGACCGCTGGCTGCAAACATGCCCGGTATGTTTGGTATAGAAAACATTGAGCACAGATTAAAATGGGAGAGCAAGTACTCATGTCACTGAAGAAGACTATTATGTGGTGGTGATAACTTCATACGGGCTGACAGGAGAGACTCATGTACAGGTCTCCATGTGTTTGATCATGGCTTGTTAACAAACCACGTGTGCAGTTGTGTTATCCTCCAGCAGTCTATCAGACTTTTCAATTGTGCAATAGGGGAATATTTCTTGTTAATGGATGACAATGCTCATGCACACAATGTTCCATTGGTGTATGACTACCTGAAAACTTAGAACATAAACCATTTAGGTTTCCAGCAGGGTCCCTTGATCTCTGTGATCTTGAGCATGCTCGGTACACACTCAAACACTGTTTTGTGAGATGTCCAGTACCTCAACAAACAATCAATAAGTTTCTGGTAGTTTTGGGGCAAGAATGGGACTCCATGCCCCAATAACTGCTTAACAATATTTTATCAGCACTGAAGCACATTTTACTGCATCCAGAGTGACCATATGTCACACTGATTCATTACCACATCACCCCATGTTGGTGGTGTGACACTGGCTGTCTTTTCATGTTGTCAATCACTCCCAGATGGACTTTTGAAAGCAGGATGGGCAAAGATCTTGCCATTAATATCTTTAAATGTGCTGCAAAACTAAGATGATACAGTTTGTTCATGTTGATGGAAATGCACTTAGTTACATTAGCCTTAAATTTTACACGTATGTTACAAATAATGCATACTCACAAATCATGTGAACATCTTACCAACATCTGATTTAATAACACTCTCTATGCATAGCTAAGTGAGCGTACTACAGACTAAAATGTGTGAAAATACTGCAAATCTTAAAATTATAAATGATGATTTGCAATGATTTGCAATCGTCAAGTACAGTAGAATGTCAATTATCCGGACTAATAGGGACCAAAGGTTATTCGAATAATCAAAAATCCGGATAGCAGAAATACATTGAAAATGATGATAAAAGAATTTGTAAAAAAACATTTTCACACAACATAAAATTTATTACACATGCATAGAACATAGTACGCTTATCCAAAATAGAAACTGTACATAAAGTAAAAAAATCAAATCAATTAAGTAACCACACCCTCCCGGGCACGTTTACTGTGAACAAAACGTGAAAGGGCACATCACAAGAGCCAGCACAAGTGATTGTCTCTTCTAAGCAGGTAAGGGAAACATTGTGACGAGAGAGAATTTTTTAAATATTCTCTTTATTTTTAAAACGAGTCAGGATAACTGGTTGGCCGTATAACCAACGTTCGGATAATCAACTTTCTACTCTACAAATATATCAGAGCCTCGTAGAACATTGAAGTGGTAAGCACTATTCCAACTCAATGTATACACTACTAAAAGAAACTAATTTATGATGTGAATGTTTAAAGATTTACAATTCTTGAATATTTTTTTAATGTGATTCAATATTTGATTCATTTAAAAAAAACTGATCTGCAGAACCATAGTCTTATCAATATGCGAGGTGTTATGAATGCCCACCACCAAAAAATTCATTATTTTATATTTGTATGAGATATTGTCCAACTTGTAGACCTGACTTGTATGGACAGTTTCCTAACATTAAAAAAATGTAGATCACATAGTTTTTGCATCACAACACGTGAAAATCACAATTTTATAGTTTTTGGGATATAAAAATAAAATCAATAATAACATTTACAGAAAATTTAACAAGGCTACCTGAAAGGTCATGTCCTAATTAATTTTAAGATATGTTTAGCAAAATTTAATTTTAAAAAAATCATAGACTGTTGAAAATAAAATATGCCAAAATTTTTGTATTTAAAACAATTTTTCAAAAATTGTGAAAACATTTTATAGTGTAATTTTAAATATTTCTTGAAGCAATTCATAGTACCTTATTTAACTATGAATTCTCACATTTCAGTAATTGAGTTCCATTTTACGATTTGTACATCCCAACGACTGTAAAATTGTGATTTTGACATAACATTATGCAAAAAATTATGCTGTTTAAAATATTTTTACGTGAAGAAACAGTAGTTGTAAGTAATGTCCACATTTTGAACAGTATTTCCTGCAAATATAAAATAATTAATTTTTTGGTGACCAGCACTATCAAGTTTTTTATTCTCTATTGTTGGTCTTTATAACATTATATGACACATGCTTGAACTATTACTTTTCAGGCTGAATCACTCAAACAGCCTTGATTTATAATTAATTTAATTAAATTTTTTATGTAAATTTATTTTCACAAATTTTTTTGTGTACACGTACTTACTTCACATATTTGATGTTCATGTTGTAGCACTTAACTCCATCAGTTTTCCCCCAGAAGGCTTTCCATGATTAAAGAAAGGCAGGACATATAACTTGGATAGTGACGAATAATAATATAAAAATAATATAATTTTTTTAAAAATAAATTTATATGTTAAATTAAACAATATGATTTTAACATTCTCGCCAGATGTGATAAAAAAATTTCAATTTATTAATATTTTTATGAAATAGTTTGAATTTTCTATTGTTTTATCTTTTCTGTGAAACAATAAATTAACTTTGATAAATGGGAAAATGTGATGTACTGCAATGAATATCTTTAAAGGAACATCTGTAATAAACAAAAATATATTTTAATCATTTAAATACTGCTAATTGATGGCCAATACACAAATAAATCAAGAAAAGCATTTTTTATGAACAATACAGAAAACATTAAATAAAATTTAATACTTAAATAAATTTTCTTTAAAAATAGTCTATAATATAAGTTCTTTTTTATAACAGACTTACCGAATGTTGATAAATTTCGGTACAACAATTTAATTGACATATACCATACACAGCAGACTCTTTTCAATAATAAACAATTCAACATTTCACTAAATAAAATCTAAAACATAACATATGACACAACAAGAAATAACTAGATACATGCAAAATTCACACTTTTTTTTCTGACAACAGGCTAGACTTCAGTCTACAATACAATATGGTCAGTCTTTTGTTTTCGTGAGCCAAGTTTCTAGGTGACTGGTTTGCAGGTGAAACTACTTTCAAGCATTTTTGTTGGCTCAAAGTCCACCAGCAAAAACAAAAGAAACACATATATATGTGAGGAGTACGAGGTCTAGCATGTCATCAAATAGTACAATTTTTGTAGGTTCCTAGCAGTAACATCTTAAAGATGTTGGGTACCAATATATTAAATATTTTATATTTCTATTAAACACATTTCAAATTTGTAGATGATACATGTGATAATATTTCTGGTAAATAAGAAATATTTTTATTGTAAAATTTGGTATACACACAAAATATGTAAATTTACTGCTTATAGAGATTAAAAATCAAACTGGCTACAGAAATAAAATAAAGGAAGCTGAAATATATCTCAATAAATTAAGGAGTCACACTCAGAAACAACCCTAAACTTCTTCAAATTTAACAACTAGACAAATACATAAACACTTTAGTGTGCTTGACTACATGTGTGTCTTGAAGTAGCCTATAACGTCATTCCATATGAAATCACTTTAATCGAACTGGCCTGTAGGCCGAAGCTGAAGCGCTAAGTGCCCCATAGTGTGCCCAATAATGTGCAGCATTTTTGCAAACACATCAAGCAGCTTCATATCATTCACAACTATAGTCAGGGGTCTGTTTTATTGTATTAAGACCAATTGAGCATGGCAACCCACACCCCTTTGCCCAGGTGGACTCCTCCATCAACTCTCAAGGGAAAATTTTGAAATAGCTGGTTATGTAACTCTTTTACCATTAAGCACCTATTATGATTTTATGGACATAGGATGCGAATTAACAGTTGGCTAGGAGAGAGAAAAAATTATTAAATATAGAAAAACAAATGATAAGACACAATTTCAATATTATTTCAATTATTTTCTGAGTGGAAAGTTATTGTTATGTAAGTACACAGCAAAATTCTCTTAACTGAATCAGTCTTCACTCACTTAACTGCATATTGACAGGAACATTATAATACTCATATTCTAGAGTCAGTGTCATAATCTAAATTATTCACTTCCCCATTTGCAGATCACTGAAATCTTTGTTCCAGGTTTCCTACAGTTAAATGTTCTCTTTGTGCAACCTTCAAAGCATTTACATTAAGTTATGAGATATTCTGGGAGTGCAACTATCTTATCCAAGTGAATTAGGAATTCTGTTCTGAGTGACACACAATTTTAATATTTTAATTCTTTTTTGAGTGGGGAGTTATTGTTATTTAAGTACACACACTCGTAATTGTCATGAAAAATTTATTTCCCAATCATTTATGTACCTAATATGTTAGAAAAAAATGACTCTTAAAAGCAGCTTGTGTCTGAGAAAAGGAAACCAGATTAAAAATAAATTTTGTTTACTGATTTTAAAGAAGAGCAACACCACAACTCTGGGAGAATTTAATTCTCATTGCCATCACAGAGTTGAAGTAAGAATTTCCTTCCAGCATCCAGAGTTTCACCAGAAGCTGCTTTGTTTTTGAAAGTGATGCTGCTCAACCTGGCAAGATTATAAAGGGTGGAGGATAATTTGTACATAAAATCTACAATGGTAGTAATGATTTTCTCCCAGAGATGAGGTATCACTCTTTTACAAAATCACTGAGTAAAATTAAGTTCCACATGACATCTTTGCTCAGAAACTTCTTTACTGTATCATTGCTTTTGAACATAATGCCAGGGAAATGTATGGGGAAACAAACTATCATCAGCAGACTGAGGCTGGAAAGTCACCCCAAACGGGCTCATTCCTATTAAAACATAAAAGCAAAATATCTGTACCCACCATTCAGCTATAGGCAGGGCCAAATTAAGCAAGTACAGGGCACATAACACATGCCAAAAATGAAGTAAATTAAAAAAAAAAAAACTCTTTGAAATTAAAATAAATATGATATAGCATAAAACATTGATTATAGGCTGTCCATGGTAATTGAGCACTTTTGAAATCAACCTCTGAAAAAAATCACTGCTCATTAACTGCATATAAGCTACTGTTTACACTGACCCGCAGGCTCCCAATAAGTTGGCAGTGAATTAAGTAAAATAACTAAGTAAACTATATTAATGTGCAAAATTTATAGCAAATGAAGATGATGATCTATTTCTTTTTACTTATTAGATTATGAATTTGCATATTAGTCACACATTTAGGTTCCTAAAAAGTCACATTTTTATGTGATTGACAGATGAATTAAGTCATTATACCTGTGGCAATGTAAATTGTACATATGGTGAAAGGATACAACATGAGGTGAAAAGTAAAACTTAGGCAGTTCTTTCATAAGTGCTCATATTACCATGAACAGCATTTGGAAAGTTATTATTTGCTGGTGGTACAAATAATTATTTCTTTTTTAATGTTAAACATTTCAATAGTAGCATAATTTTTACTGCAATATCTGTTTAGGATCTCAAAACAAAAAAAAAGAGTCAAATTTAAACTTTATTTCTCCTTAATTAAACCCAATAAAATTTCTTGATCGAACCTGTAAATATAATAACTTTTTCTCTATTTACAGTGTATGTGCTCAATAATGCAGGTACAATAAACACAATACATAAGTCACATATGGAGTGGAAGTGGGAAGGTTTGTGCAGCTTTTAACAATGGGGTCTTGAGAGCCGATGAGGGTGAAGCAAGGTGAGTGTGGAGCAGCACCGGAATACAAGGGTGGGGGAAATGGGAGATACCCGAGAAAACCCGCTGGCCAGAGGCAACATCCGGCATGAATACCACGTGTGAAAATCTGGCAAGTGACCCTGCCGGGAATTGAACCCATCTTGCACTGGTGGGAGGGAAGCACGCTAGCTGTTGTGACAAACACTGTCCCACATATATAAAAACTATTATAAAAATTCAAAATATTTTTTGATAACATTTTTAATGTAAAATTTTGTACACAATTTTTAAAATTTATATTTATAAATATTTTTAAAAATGGTTTAAGATGTTGATTTAAGTAATAATCAATTATTTAATATATTTTGTAATATAAATTTATTTAGGAGGGAAGTGCCAAAAGTGTTGGCAATAGTAAAATTATATAATTTTACAAATTAGCCAAGAATGTATAAACTGTACACATTTTCTGTATTATTACACAGAAATATTTGGAAACCAGTTGCCACGATTATTTTTGTAATACTACAAGTAAATTAGAGCAAATTTCATGAAACATTAATATGAAATATGTAAAATTACTGTTGAATTTTAACAAGCAAGTAAAATTTATTGTAAACATGAAGTTAAATAAACAATTTTGTATGTTTTATAAGACAATGTATTGTAAATATGTAGTATTTTAGTTGAAGTGTAACAAGAAAATATTATTTGCTGTGTAGGTAATCTGGCATAAAAAGAAAAAAATTTATGGGAGACAAAAAATTCCCAAGAACTGTCAAGAGATGAAGGCAATAATTTTTCAACGAGCACGTATTAATTTACGTTATAGCAACAGTTCCTTACAATCATTGTCAGTGTACAATTCAAGCATTGCCTATATCTTGTTTTTACAAAAATTACTTTAAAACCGCCAACACACTTTTAATAATTTTCAGCCCCAAAACTTTGAATATGCACAGCTACAGGCACATGAAACTAATATTTGATTAGTGTAAAAAGCAATACGTTCAAGTAATTTTGTTTTACACATCATGGTAGGTATTTTAATTTTTTTTTAACTTGTATGTTATTCTCTTATTGCTCCAACTATATGCCTCAATCATTTTCACTTATAAAAAAAATGAGATGATAGTTGAAGATTTTAAGTGCTGTAAGCTTGATTTAAAAGACATGAAATTCAGAAAAATTTTGGGTGGTAAACTTTGGTTAAATCATCAGTAATCACACACAATTTATTTTGTATACATATCTGAAATAGTAAAATTGTGTTGTATTCTATTATTACATAAAAGCTAGCTGCCAAATTATCTATAAAAAAAAAAAAGGGCTATAGAAATAAATTAGTGAAGAATCTTTTTTGCTTGTTACCACAATTTTTTAATAGATTTATCACAGATAATAATTTTTGTAGAAACTAGCAAGCACAATTGCTGCATGCAGAAATATGTTAATTAAAGAAAATAAAGAGAGCTAATGGGAAGTATACAACTTGTGATATTCATTTTTTTATACATGCAAAATGAGTAATTTCTGACAATGTGTGCCCTGGGAGCATGCATACTAACAGATAGCAGAACAGTTGGTGTTGTATCCCATATTTTTAAAATCAATTTTTCATCTTGTAGTTGAAGGTGGGGCAAGATCAGGTACTTTTATGTTTGAACCCATTATATGACTACAATAAAAAATAAAACAAACAATTTTTTATCCCAAATCTTTTCATTGAAATCTTGCCTACACAGAGAGATAGTTAAAAAGTGAAAACTGTTTTTAATGATTGAAATATGACACATGTGAAAAGAGCTTTTGCTCTAACATTTTATCCTTAAATATACATTTCAAATATGAAATATTTACAACGAAACTTGTGATATTAACCATCACACAGGTACAGACATCAACCGCGTCCTCATCCTCACTTTCAACACCTGCACATCAATTATGAGCCCATTGCGCACAAATACTGCACTAGTCATTTTCTTCAGCACTGTCACAGGATATTTATTGAGTCACATATGAAGATGATGGAGGGATACTAGGAGGTTTAATTTGTGAACAAGTTGAGCCAATCCCCTTAGCTGCCTTCTTTGGTTAGTTTGGTTCTAGATCAACTAGCTTTTGTTTGGGTACTGCTTAACTTTTTTACCTCGTTCTTTCAATAATTGTACTTTGTAAGGTAATCCAGTTATGACAGAACTCTTTCCACATCGTTTGTAAAATTTTCTTCTGTTACTTTGATATATGTTTGATATAGGCAAAACCACTTCTAGGCTTTAAAGTTTGCAGTACAAACAAGTAGGTGTTTGTCAAAGCAGAAGAAGTTGCGGCACTTGACAGTAAGGATTTGTTAATGTCTTCAGATGTTTGATGTGTTCAATGCTGAGCATAGTCGATTGAAGTTGTTTCTGCTGAAGCATCATCAAGAGGGACCTGCATTTCAGTTGTTTCAGATGGCAAGAAATCCACATCACCGAACACGTTACTGTCAACTGGCCATATTCAACATTTTCGAAACACATTCAATGCATTGTTCACTGTTACTGATAGAATGTATGCAGAGTCAAAAATGAGGCAATCTGGTGCAAAGTTATAACTTTCCCAGGATTTATCCATAGTGATTTTTGCACTTCATCTCCATAGTATTTGCTCAAAGGTTGTATGTATGAAACATCCAGTAGCTCGAGGCAGTGGAAGCAATGGGGTGGTAAACATATTAAATTAATGCCATTTTGTCTAGCCAGATTAATGAAGTCCAAATTCTTCATGTGTGTCTTATGCCCATTGAGTATAAGGAGTATTGGTTTATCCTTTGATGCTCCAGTGCAAGTAAGAAATTTCCAGAACCAATTCATAAAAAGTTCTTTAGTGATCCCTTCAGTTTCCTGCACTTCTACTGCAGTGCCAGGAGGAAGTCCAGTTTGAAATTCCTGCTACATTCTTTTTGAGAGAAATATCAGCATCGGTGGTACATACGAACCAGTGGCTGAGAAGCAAATTACAGCAGTTACTCTCTCACCTTTTCCTGCTCATGTCACAGTGCCAACTTGTCAATATCCTCTTAATGCCACTATTTTAGTATGACCCAGGGTTTACAGTCAGACCAGTTTCATCTATGTTGAAGATCCTATCACTAGACTGTTTATGGGAATCTACTTCTTTAGAAAGGAGATCAAAATATTTCTGTATAGCAACTTTACTAAATCTCATAGACCGTACTGCTGCTGATTCAAGTTTCCTTTAAAGTTTTCTTACAGACAAGGTAGTATTATGAGCCATAAATTCTCTGACCAAGTCTCTTCCAGCTGAAAAGTCCTCTTTATTAAATGGGTGCTTGATTTTACTTAATTTGGCTAGTTGAAATGTACCAACACAAAATTCATTGACTGTTAGGCCAAAAAACTAACCTTCCATTTTTGTTAAATAATTAACAAGTTTGCCTTCAAATTCTTCTTCAAAAACACACTTAATAGTACCCAGCACTTTTAGAACAGAATAATCATTGTTGTTTAGTTTTTTTACAATATGGCGTTACAAAGTCATCTGAGGCACATTAAATTGACAAGCAGCCTTGTAGTAGCTTATAGAACCATTTACAACTGCTTTTACAGCTTCTTACAGTAACACCTGTAAACATTCTTGTTTGGTAGCCTTCCTTTTATATTTACGAACCATCTGTAACAATACAACACTTGAAATGTTATTGTTGCAAAACTTACAAATACCTGTACCTGCATAAGACAGAGGTATAACCTTCAAAATAAAGGCAAACATGAACTCGTGTAGTTGTTAATTACAAAGGGAAAAGTGGGGCCATACATGTACCCATCATGCCCCATCTTATCTTGAACCCCTCTCCCTCCAAAACTCATTTTGAGGCCATGGTATCATAGCACAAAAACTGTGCTTTGAAAATAAACACTATGTGAGTTATAGGAACTCAGAAGAATGTCCTGCATTAAAAATATTTATCACAATTCTACTTGAAACAATAATTAGAACCATCGCAAAACAGTGCAAAAATGGACATATCTTTAGAATATCTCAGAATGATGCAGGGAAATGATTACCGGTGGCCATCTAGAGAAAGGCTAGTGTCTACTTGTGAAGTTCCATCAACATCCATTGGATAGCACCACTTGCTGGATGAAAACACCTCTTACCCTGTCTTATCCTGCTACCCTGTCATGCTCCACCGTCTCCTACTGGCTCAAAATAACTTGGATTTAAAATGTAGTGTGTCAAATCAATGTAGAAATGATTTTAAAAATCCATTGACAGTTTTGCAGCCTCTCCAAATTAATATTAAAAATGTACATGGCAAAGTAAGCACTAGGAATAGGTGTTGGGATGGTGGTAANAGCAAAATAGAAAAATATACTGTTTAAGTTGCATTTCATCTGCAACACCTACATATTACTATTTTAGCATGAATTTTAGTTTGTCACACTAATAACTACATAAAATAAAATACATTGATAATTTGTCTAAGAACTCTTTCAACACTGTGTACATCTCTGTGGTCTGTTGTGTGTGGGCAGAGATGTCAGAAAAGATAACATAATATTTGGCACTGTTTTTCAAGTTTGTAGGCCAGTATGTTCACACATAATCAGAGGCATCACAAGTCAAAACTATGGGCTTGTTGAGATAATAGAGGAAGTGAAATTTCTCCAGCTGCAGCAGTTGCTTGGCTTCTTGAAATTCCTTACTGTGTTCTTCCATCCAACCACACATACAATTTTCAAATTATAACTGGTGTAATGTCTCCAATATTTCTGCTTTGGTTATGCAATCCATGGTAAAGGTCATTACAGTGTAAAACCCGTAAGTGCCATGGAAACATAAGTAGGAGCCTGAGATAATTGGTAGGTGCAACCGAAGGTTCTCTTCGGTGACTAATCCATGTACATGACAACTGTTCAAACACTCAATGAACACAACTCTCGTATACTTATTCCCTTCCTCCTGATTTAGACAAATCATCACTTAGGACAAAAGTTCCTGATATTCCAGCAATCAGCATTTCTATCACACATTTAAATATGGCAAGACCATTAATGACCCAAAATGTTAATAGCTTTAATTTTGAAATACTCTTATTATTGAGTTAAAATATATCTGTTGCTGTACAGGATGCAGCAAAACACCCACCCTAATTTGAAGGTCCAATAAAAAAAACTTGTTACATTCTTGGAAGTTATAGTTTAATTGGTAATGAAAAGAAAATCTGTCAATGCACTGTTGAAAGCGAGTTTTGAAGAGTGCCATTACTCTTGCCAGCATTTCTGGAGAAATAGAGGCTGTTAAATTGCACAGCGAATGCCTGCCCGAAGCATCTTCTGGAATTAACAGTAGAGAGTAAACCAAATGTCCCCCATTCAGCACCCACTCTGACAAATATTGCTAATGTCTCACTAACCATGAACAATGGACTGACTGGTTCTTCTCAAAAACTGGATTATATTCTTGTGGAAACTTGATTGTAGCCTGTGTGCAAACATATTTTCCTAGTTAATCAGCTTTTAACACTTCACTGTATTCGCAAATAATAACTGTTTCCAGATCATCTTAAAACTTATTCAGCCAATCAATTCCATTCCAAGTGTTGCAAACCAATTGCATCTCAAAAAGTTAGGCACTCATTCTTCCGCCATTACAAAATCCAGCATAACTGACTCATGTCAGTTGAATTGTTCTGCCATCTCCTTCTTCAAGGATAATTCACTAGATCACTGGGCCTAGTCCACAGGTCACCCATTTAGCATAACCATTTTAATGAACAATAACTGCATCTGAGTTGTTCCTGCTTATTGCATATTCTGTACTTTTACAATCTGTATTACCAACCTCAAAATGCTACATTTTTTTGTGCTGAGCACAGTTGCTTTTTGTCCAACATACCTAAACCTGCATTTCCCTTTTTTTATTCATGCATGCAGAATAAACCACTATTTTTAACAGAAACAACATTCAATGTTTACAAGTCAGCATTTGTCTATTTCGCAACTGTCATTTCAATGACAATACTACGGATCCCCTCTGGCTTTTTTCTCCATTACCTTTGCCTTTTCACTGCTGCACTGTTAAAAACTTAATAAGCCTAACCTACACAATTATGTTGCCTTGCAAGTTTGCTGTGCTTCTTCCCATCACTTATATTGCCATACCAAAGCCCATGGATTCTTAAATGATCTGTTTGTCCTTAGCTAAAAGCACCTGTTGTACAGCCTTATCCCTAACCCCATAAACCAACTTGGCATGTAATATGTGGCTCGGTTTTAGAAAATGATAACATATTATCACTGCAGCTCTGTGATATACACAGATGAGCATTTACATTATAACCACCCCGACCCAGGAACAGATTTTACATGGAGGGTTATATGTGATGTGCTGGCAGTATGGTATATATAGACACTCGCAACCAGGCAGCGGTTGGGGAAGGCTAGCTCTCCCCTTCTGGCCTAACCTTGCTACTCTTCAGGTAGCTCGGTCAGCTACCGAGGTCTTGGGTTGGTAGGCACACAAGGACACGATGGAGTCGACAGGGCGACAGGAAGTTGGAGGTGAGGAGAACAGGGGAAAGGCGAATGCTGTCCCTCCTTCCTCCGCTACTTCGAGCTCAACAACACAAAACACAGAATGGCACCAACCAAGTATGAAACATACAACACCACCAGGAAATAAGACACAACCTCGATCGGCTGTTCCAACCAAAAACGCCTTCTCATCATTGAGAGAGGAGGAAGACACTTCAAGCGATAGCTCAGACAGCTCTGAAACAGCTGAAACACACTAAAATACTTGTAAAAAATCATATGCTACCCCGGTGTACATCCCTGACACCTCAAAAGTTAAATATATACATCATAAATTCAAAGAAAAACACTTAATGAAAATCACAGTCACCAACTGACAACACCTGAAGGTACTTATAAGAAGGGGGAAGCACTCTGCTTTCTGCAAGTTCCTACGACTACATAACATACCCTATTACATACATACTAAAAAGAACGAAAGGCCAATTAAAATAGTCATCAAAGGACTAGCACACAACACAGACACACTACACTTAAGGAGAGAGCTCAAAGAATGTGGCTTTAGACCAATCTCTGCCTGGAGATTCCAAACACCAGCTAACACACCTGCAGTCTATGGGGCTGTAGTACATCAACAAGAACTTGACGTACTGAAAATGCCCACACTTTATTACACGTCAGTTTGCATAGAACTGTATAAACACCGTGCTGAAGATGTGGTACAGTGCAAGCAATGTTGTACACTGGGGCACACTCAGAAATACTGCACACTTCGGCCAATTTGCGCTCTGTGTACGGGAGAGCACACAAAGGCAGATTGTACCCTTACAGAACAGAACAAAGCAAAATGGGAATGTACATTCTGCAAGAAAACAGGACACTCGGCTGTATGGAGACAGTGCAAAGTGATCCAGAAGCCCATTGAGACACATAAACAAAGGATGGGACCTAAACCCACCAAAAAAACACAAGACACTAGGCAGGAAAACCGGGAAAACACGCGAACAAACATTCAGTCAAAGGCTGAATTCCATCTCCTTCAATCACAGAAAAAGCAGACTGTACAGGGAACAACCACCCTCACAACAAAGGGAAAAATCAGAACAATACAGGAGAAGGGACAACAACGCAACAGAAAATACGGCCATGTTAGCAGAAATGCACGAACGGGCCGCTTTTCTGCAAGAAACACACTTTGTAACCCTAATGGACCACTTTAGGGCCCATAATTACACAGGCGGAAGCAATGATAACGCTACAGGAGAAGCAGATGCTGCTTCTCACAGCACTTGTCACTTTAACTAATTAAACAAACAATTAGTTCTGGACAACACTAATTTATACTCAACATTTAAATAAAAACTATAATAAACATAGAAATAAAATAATCCATAATAATCTGTCCCAAACCGCAGTAAAACGTAAATTTTAACACATTACACACACTTTTTCGCTTCGGAATTCTCTGATCGGTCCGGGACGAAATTTAACACGTTTAATAAAACTACATGACTCTAGCCGAAACATTTCAGTCGTCCGCAAACAGGGCTAGAGACAACACCTTAGCTACTCTCTACACTACACCAAAAGGCCAATAGGTACACTCCACCTGTCACATAGGGCACCCCGCCCAGGCTGGTTATGTGGAAATTCGGGAAAGGTGGGAAATAGCCCTAACTACCACTCGTTTTCCAGGTCGAGTCACACACATGCCAGTCGAGGTAGGGGTCGGGGGGCTAACTAAACTAAATAAACTAAATTAAACTCAACTAATTAATAATAAACAAACCTTTTTTAAATAAATAAAAAATTAATTAAAAAAACATAAAAAATTAAAATATGTATATATGTACACATATATATATATATATACTATACTTAATACTAACTACTCATAATGATGCACAGACTTGGTAGTTTGTTGCAGGTCGGTAAAAAGAGGACTTCGACTTCAAGGAGGGGGGGCTCTACTGTTACTGAATTCTGTATAGATTCTGGTAGCAGGGGCCCCTCCAACTCTAGGATATCTACACAATGAAACTATGAAATGTACCCTGAGGGCTACCCCGGGAGACTACGGACTCACCTACACATTATATGCAAAATTAATTAGCACACTTGAACACAACAGGCCAACATGTTAGACAAACATCACGACACTGACATTCATTCCAGCCGTGAGGCTGGAGGGGAACTTCACTCTCCCGCCAAACACACGAACACGTACATTTTACTTATAATAGGCAACACTAATAAACAGCCTTAATACGGGTCCGGTGCCCAAGAAACCACAGCTACATGGCGCCCCGCCGCCGACCCAATGATTTGAGTATGTGTCAGGGTGCATTTGTTTTACAAACACCCTGTGAGTTATGGGAGTCAAGGCTCCCAGTCTCATGACACCAAGGCCATTCGGTGGCATATGAGGGTTTGGCGGCTGTATGGTAAATATAGGACAGGTTGTGACATTGTAGGTCACTAAGGGCACTGATTCAATTTTTATTTTTTTGCATCTCCAAAAAATAAGGATAATTATATTTAAACAAAGTTTTCTACAGATTTTGCAAATTATGCAGATTGCAAATGGTAATGCCTATAGACTTGTATAGGATATGAGAAGAACTGTCAGATATAATATTTGTTAAGGGTACGGTAGATTATATTTTGTACTTGTAAAAAACTAAGGCTGTCTGTATCACGAGGCACTACATTAATATTAATTTGAGGATGTATGTATTGTGATATTTTTCAGTTGAGGCATTTAGTTTGTTTTTCTGTGCAGGTGGGAGAAAACCAAGGTTGGTGCTAAGGAGGCGGCAGATAATTAGGTCGTTGGTAGGACGATACATCAGGCAAGCAGGCTGGATCCATCAGAAGTAAGCTTGTTTGTCTGTGAAGGTTGTTTTAGTAATGGCCTCGTGAATTTTTTTTTTTTAAGTAATGTGAACGGGCAGAACAAATTTACCTCGTGCAGATTAAAGGCAGTGCTGAGAAAGATTTTCTAATCATTTGGACTAACCTCAAGAAATTCATTTAAACATGTAAACTACTAAGATCTGCACAATGCGGCATCAAGGTCTTAGCTAGAGACTCACTAGCTCGTACGGTATGCATGTGCATGACTGGATGTAGTTTGCATCAGATCAGCTAAAAATAATGCAGTAACTTGGTGGTGCAATATTCAAGACTTGGCAAGTGACGCGCGGTAAAAGTTGGCCGGAAAAATACATTAACATAAAAACAACTAAATTTCTGGTCTTTTGTCACTTCATCAAACTTTGTAACATCTTTACAATAAACTATTTACCACACAGAGAACAGGTAAGGATTGCAATTGCAAGAGTGTTTTGAGTGTGTATTTTGTCAGAGCTGGCAAGCTGAACACTAGTCATAGGAAACAACTGTCATCCCTGCTATCCTGTCTCTTTTGTATACTCTGGCCAGGAGGCCTGGAGTGCAACAAGGTCCACAGGCTCACTATTAGTAGTGCTTGTGGCATCAGAATGGGAAAAGTGGCTGATCTATCAGAGTTTGACAGACGTCAGATTGTGGCAGCATGGCATCTTTGTACCAACATCGATGAAACGGCCCATCTTGTTGGTTGCTCTCATGCCATTGTTATGAGCACATATAAAAAGTGTTGCAATCATGGGGAAACAATTACACATCGTTCACCAATGTGTTGACCATAGTGCATTGATGCCAGAGGCTAGCAGAGGCTGCCATGCATTGTTAGGAGCAACAGCAGATACAACAATCCCTGACAGCTGTCTGGTATATAGGCATTATAAGGGACCAAGTTCATCTGTTCATGTCAACAATGTTCCCTGTTGGCAATGGCCACTTCCACAGGACACTACACCATGCCACACTGCCAGGATTGTGAAGGACTAGTTCAAGGAACATGGCAATGAATTTGAATTAATGCCCTGACTCCCAAATAGCCCAGATATTATCCCAATTGAATATGTTCAACTTGGAGAAGCAGGTTCATGCTACATCACCACTGCCCCATGCTGTACACCAACTGGAGAACCTGCTGTTGCACTTGCAGGATACCTTCCACCACATTGTTGAATTGATGCCTTGCCGAGTGGACGTGGTTCTGCAGGCTAAAGGTTGTCCTACATTGTATTAGGCAGGTTGTCATAATGTAAAGGCTCATTAGTGTACACAGCTATCATTTCCTTTACTTGATCATGCTTCATGAACATGAATGTCTCCAAGACTTGGCTTTAGGTGGAAATGATTTGTAAAAATAATAAACACATCTGTCAGGATATAGTAAGGTCATCATCAGGCGATGTAGTTATGACCACAGACATTGTTAATACAGGATGTTTAGGTAGAGCCATCTTTAATGTTGATAGTGTTTAAATAAAACTATTTAGTATAACTCTTCAGGTGGCACAAACTCAACAATTTCATTTACAATGGACTCCATCTGATAACTTTAACCTTGTCAACTAATATTATGTAAAATCACACATGCACAAAGCCATCATGACTGCCTGGAACTGACAGTACATTCAATTGCAGACTACTTGTTACCAATTCACATGTTGTCAACACCCAGAGACCAACTATCACCAAACAATATATAACATCCTTGTTTAGAGGTATATGAACTTAACCCAAAATTATATTTTGCAAATATGTGACCGAAAATGATTGGAGGAAGGCCATATCCAAATGTGATCTTTCCTAGCTGAAATCTCTTCTTAATAACAACTTGAGGTTCTGACAGTCTGATGAGACAGATTACAATCATTGCACTTTTCAAACATGTTTAAGAAAAGGTCAGAAAAATAATTTTTAAACGGTATTCAATTTTCTGTAAAAACCACTTATATCTGAAAGACACCCTTCTCATAATGATAATGCCAAGAGAATAACTATATTTTTCAGATCCTTTCCAAAGCCAAATTATTTTACTAAAGCAAAAAAAAATAACCTAGTTCAAAAAAATTCCTCAAAAATATTTAATGAAATTATTTTCAGCTACTCACCAATAGGATAAAATGAGATCTAAGATTTTATGTATATATAAACACACACCCACACCCTCATCGGCTCTCAAGACTTCGCTTTTAAGAGCTGCCCAATTCTCTTCACACACTCACTCACTCTTACACACACGCAATGCACGCACGTGCACACGCATGCACACAAACACACAGTGGGGCTGAATTTGACTGGTAAACTTCGTGAGGCAATTCCTTAAGCAAAATACAGTAGGAAATATAGAGGACATTTAAGGGAATTTAAATTATAACTCTCCAAACATTGTTTTGTATTACTAGGATCATCAACATAACTCTCATTAATACCTCCCACCATAATGAAAATAAAAGGAGTGGCCACCCTCTTATTGCATATAACTTTTTAAAATAAAGATTTATTAAAGTTGTAGTCTGGTTTATTGAGAAATATGACTTAATAACCAAAAATTTTCCACTTGTTACAACTGCTCAGGACCACACAAAACTTCAGCTGCAGTGATACAATGCCTAGCATATAGGCAATACAGTGTAATCATGATGCACTGTTCCTTTTTCTATTGTATTCCTGCAATTATTGTTAATTCTTTACAGTCTGGAGAAATTTCCTTAAAACAATGTTAAAGAAGTCTGCGTGAATCATTTTTTAAAGTGTAATTTTCTCACAGCAATATTTTTTTTAGAATCCAAACTGGAGTCTTTACACTAGCCTCCCTGCCTTTGCCCCAGCTGGATAGTCACAAAGGTCATCACATTGTCTATAAACATGGAAGTTGAGCCACTCTTTCCCTGATGCTGCCATCCTTTTGATTGTCTAAACTGTAGTATCAGAGAAACCGTGCCTCAATTTCCACCATCCCAGGTACCAAAGTGTATAGTTTTGTCCAAAGCATTCTTCCATTCTACAAACAGGGAGAGATTCAGATGTTAGTCTGCTCTGACAGAAGCTCTACAACTTGGCTGAAGGGAAAAAGGGTAGAGGAGGGGAAGGAACTGTTTTCATCCAGACCCAGGGAGGGAAGGAGAATATAGATGGAGACAGAATGAGGGAACATAGAAAAACAGTAGCCAAAATTTTTGTGCATCATAAAAAATATTTTAGCTTTGTCTCATGTCATCAGCTGCATTATAGCCAACTGTGTTAATTTGGGCTTGAACTGTAAACTGACTTCAACTTTTACATTCAGAATAAGATCTAGGGACAAGTCCACTTGCACACTTTGTCTGCATGCATCATTTTTTTTTTTTGTTCCTTGAAAAACAATTCATAGAGATTCCACTATCAGGGCTGGATTTACCACTTGGCCCACTAGGCCCCGGTCTAGGGGCACACAATGCCAGGGGGCGCACGCTAAAAAAAAATTTGTTTAAATAACAAAGAAAATGTTTATAATGAGTTAAGAAAATTCTTCATTTAATTTTCTTTTATACAGTTTATTGGTTTACGTAATTGTTGTTGATTGAAGTTGTGTGTAGTTTTGCAATGAGTTACAGTAGGAGTAGACACGTAGACAGTGGCGTAGAACGTGTGACTCGGGTCTATCGCATGTGCAATTGGTCACCATAAATCAGTCAGTGCTTTGTTCAAATACAGACGGTCTCCACGTCCGCTCTGACTTTTAACATGTAACTTTTTATGGTGTGGCGTGAGTTCATTAAAATAATTATCATTGTGTTTTTAAATTGTAGTGTTTGTGTCTACAATGAGCCATAAACCAAAACCTAGTGGCGCAGAGTTTAAGAAAAAGCATGAAGAAAAATATGAAATAAATTAAAAAGTTATAAAGCAGATTCCTAAAATAACGTCCTTTTCTTTCACGCACTACTGAGTGTGGAACTGTGAATGACAATATAAACAGTAAAAATTTACTGTCTGTTTTTTCTGTCACTTCTAAATTAGAAGAAGTTGCTTGTGAAACCAATCCGTCACAGGTTGTTTTTGAAAATCAACCTGGAGAGGAAGTAGATTTAGAAAGTGGGAGAACTGATGTTTTCAGTTCGGATCCGGCTTTATGGAATGTAAATGAACAACTACGAGATTATGTGTGTACTAAAGGGGTGATACAAAATAACGATTTTGACTTTAATCAGTCTAAAAGACAATATTCAGATAAAGTTCGTTGGCTGTCCAAGAGGTTGTTTTTCAAAAAACTTCAAAATGGTGAAACGAAAAACAGAACATGGCTGGTTTATTCACCATCAAAAGGATGCATTTTCTGTGTTCCATGTATGCTATTTGGACAGTCTGATACGACGGGTACATTTACTACCGGATTCAATTACTGGAAAAATGCTAATCAACGAGTGTTAGAACATGACAATGGTTTTAATCATAAAAATAACTTAGGAAAACTAAAACTTAGGGGTGGTTTGAAAGGTCATGTTGATGTTCAACTTAGTGAGGCACTCAAACAAGAAGTTCACTATTGGAGGGAGGTACTCAAGAGAGTAGTGGTGGCAGTTAAATATTTAACTATTCAAGGGCTGTCATTACATGGAACACATGAACCCTTAGGATAAACTTGATAATGGAAATTTCCTATGACTGTTGCAATTTCTGGCCAAATTCAACCCTTTTATGGCAATATGGTGACAAAGGTTTCGGAAGCACATCTTATCTTTCTAATACAACATATGAAGAACTTATTGCTCTTATGGCAGACAAAGTTAAAAAAAAAATTTTAAAAGAAGTTAATGAAGCTAAATACTTTGGTATAGTATTAGATTCCTCACCAGATATTTCACATGTGGACCAACTGACTGTAGTACTCAGATATGTTGCCAATGATGGCGTGCCGATTGAAAGGTTTATTTGTTTTGTGCCAAATGTTGGACATAAAGCTGAAGAAATTGTCAACACAGTCCTGGGACTTTTTAAGAAATTTAATTTGGACATTTCTAATTGCAGAGGCCAGGCATACGACAACGCTTTGAATATGTCTGGCGTGTATACTGGCATTTAAGCTCGTATCAAGGAACTTAGTCCTCTGGCGGAGTATGTACCATGTTTAGCGCATTCTCTAAATTTAATAGGGTCTTGTGCAGCAGAATCATGCACAGAGGCTGTTTCATTTTTTGGATTGCTGCAGGAACTTTTTAATTTCTTCAGTGCTTCAACACACAGAAGGGCCACCCTAAAGAAAAGTGTACTTTACAACTACAAAATCTATCCAAGATTCTATGGTCTGCTCGTCACGATGCCTGCCGAGTTGTAAATGAAAACAGAGAAGGCATTTTGGAAAGTTTGAATGAAATTGCTAATGACAGTGACGAAAGACCCTCAACAAGGAATGACGCCAATGCTTTAAAAGAAAAGTTGAGTTCCCCTTGAGACTAGCTAGATTCATGGCGATTTTATGGAGTACCATACTGGAAAGGTTTAAAAAGGTGAACATAAAACTGCAGTATGAAACCACAGAGCTAGGGACAATTATTACTTACTATGAGTCACTTTGTGGTTTTCTTCAAGAAGTGAGAAAAAATTTTGATGTCTTAGAAAGTGCAGCGAGAGGCAAATGTAAGAAGGAGTACGTAGCAGACTTCCGACCCAAAAGGAAGATACCTACACAGTTTGGTGAATATGGTGGACATAGCAGCGATGTTACATTTACAGGATCTAAGAACTTTCGTGTGAACACTTTCAACTTTATATTAGATACCTTATATTCCAAACTCAAAAAACGTGAAAATACATATACTCAACTCCATAACAGGTTTGGATTTTTCGAGGTTATTAAAGGACTGGAAGCCTCAGAAATCACTAAGCATGCAAGAGAACTATTGAGTTTGTATCCCGAAGATCTTGAGCCTGTTGTTGTAGATGAGTGTTTACATTTGAAACCCTTTTTGGTGCAAAATACTGACAAAGGAAAACCCAGCATGACCCTAACTGACATTAGCAAGGTTTTGCATCATTTTGATGCAGTTGACATATATCTGAACATTGACATTGTCTTAACAATGGTTCTTAGTGCTCCTGCTACAAACTGCATAGGAAAGAGATCCTTCTCCACCCTTCATCACGTGAAGAACTATTTAAGATCTTCAACCAGTCATGACAGATTGACATCATTAGCCCTGCTCACCATAGAGGGAAGGCTGACTCAAGAGATGCCATAAAATGACACCATAGACACATTCGCTCGAAAAAAAAAAAAAGCAAGGAGGAAGGCTTTATAAATTGACTTTGAAGGAAAATAGTATTACATTAGAAAACAGTACTCATTTTTATTGTTTCTTGAATTTTTTTGATAGTTTGATGAAGTGCAGTATGTTCCTTTTCAATCTTGTTACATGAGTAAACTTATTATTAAACTAATTTTAAAAACTCTCTGATATTCATATTTGAAGGAAACTTCAATATTTAATTTTAATTTCAGTTTAATTTTAATATGTCAATAATTTATAATGCATACATGTATTTGTGTGTTGACAGCTATCGAAGAGATTAATTTTATTTCCAATACCTTGTTGGGCTATTTCATTTACTTAACACACCCAAAATACAAAAATTTGATTCTCAAATAATTTTGATAAGTAATTTTATTATGCGATAAAATTAAAATTGTCATTATAAAGATTATTTTATTGAGGAAAACTGCCGGACCGACCACCCCCGCCCCCCCTCCGATGGTATGAAGAGGGGGCAGCAAAAACGCTTGGGCCTAGGAGCATCCAAACTTTAAATCTGGCCCTGTCCACTATACTACCTACATGCATCTATGGTATGCTGCTGTGTGGCGTCTGCACAGAAAAAATATTGGAGGACATTTTCAACACTTACTTTAAACAACATGTACCATACACTAACTTGCTTGTTTCTGGTGACAGTCTATGTGCAATTCCCTGCACAAAGTTTTGGTGTTGCCTATGTGTCTAGTACACTATCACTGCTACTCTGAAAGTTTTGTGCGCAATTTACGTGAAAACGGCGAGTCCTTGGCAGTTGCAACAAGAGAACTATTTTTGTTGATTAGGTCATACTGTGCTCAATAAACCAGCATCAAACTTTCATAAATTCTGACTGTAAAAAAAGTTTTATGCAATAAGAGGGTAGCCACTCCTGTTATTTTTTGTTACAGTGGGAGATATTAAAAAGAGTTTTCTCTCAGGTTGAAGATCCCAATAACATAAAACAGTATTAGGAGAATTCTAATTTAATTTAAATTCATTTCAGATATTTAAAAAAAATATGTTTAAAAACTTGCACTGGCTGCTAACATAATTTTGACTAACCCTGTGTTCAGTTTAGGTAGAAATTGTAGTATTTATTTCCCACTTGTCAGTTGAATTTAACCCAACTATGCATGTGAGTGTGTGTATACACACATATGTACACATATGTAAAAATATACATACATAAAACCTTATATATTCACACACATATATATACACAAACACAAAAACACACTATGGTTGCATAATCAGCATTTAACATAATATGTGATTTCATATGGAATGACAATACATACATTATTTAATTTTTGCAAGTGGATTGCCGTTAATTATTTGTCCATGTGGGAAAGAACACATTAGCTGAAAATTACGTAGCATGTAACATCTACAAGTAGAATGAAAATTGACAGAAAAATAAGAATTACCGTAATTTGCTACCCAACACTCTTGAGGGAGAGAATAGGAGTTATCTCCATTTGCCCCAAACAATAAGGATGACACTGAAGGCTTCATTTCCTGTTTCTGGCCAAAATTGATGAAATAATACTTGTTACAAAAATACTGTGCCAAATAATTTTCATACTGTTATACACGAGATCAGTTCTTGACATAGTCTACTGTATTGTAGTTGGTCACCTGATATCCTCCTCATTTTAAGTCCTTTAAGCTCACAGCCATGATCCTTGCACACCATCAGTTCAATTTGTATTCCCCCAGGATACTCTAGTGATAACCCACCCTCCACTGTATCACTATCCCCACCAGTGTCTGAAAATGTGAATCCTTGAGGTGGTGCACGTGCATCTATCAGTCTTTTCACAAGGCCCAAAATGTCTGCTGCAGTCAATCGTGAGCAGAAATCAGATAAAGTCACTTTAAAAGATCCACTAGATGTCTTTTGTACAAGGTCAGTACTGAACATGTTACCAGTTGAATCTGATTTAATGTTTGGAATATTCATTAAAGAATTGGTAAAAACAATATTTCTTTCATTCTCAAATGATACATCCATGGTGTCTGACCCACGATTGTCATAAATTTGTTGAAAACTTTCCATGCTGTTTGATGAATCATCACTAGCATAAAACTCATTCTTAGGCATGTAGGTTGTAAATGTAGAAGAATTGGGCTCTGTAAATGAAAATACTTGCTTGGAATTACTGCAAACTAGGTTTTCTACACTTGACAGTTCAGTGTTCTTTATATCAAACTCATTTTTACACTGTTGTACATAATTATGTGTAATGTCAGCACTTACTGGTTTATGGGAACAAACACTTGCATTTGGAGGAGTAACTTGTTGTTTACCTATACCTCTTACAATTGATGGTTTAGAAAAATCACATGGACCTGATATTACAAATGAAGGTAATATTGTTGGAGAATTAACTGACATTAGTGGACATGTGGAATCTGTGCTTTTTCCTGAACTTTTAAAAACATCTGCATTTTGCAAATGAAAATGAGGAATTTCTGGAAATTGTGAAGCTCGACTGAATGTTGAAGGAATCATTCTGATGAAACTAGAGGAATCATAGGTCATATTAATATCTGTAGCCATGCTGTGATCACTACAGTTACAAAGTGAAGAATCATTCACATCACTGGAAGATGAGCTTTTAACTAATGTTACTTCCCCACCCATTTCATCTGTGACTGAAATTTGTGGGTGTTGAGGGCTTAGCAGGCTTAGATTCAAATGTGACTGTTGTACATCAGGCCCATACTGCCTCAGAATGTTATCATGTTTGCAGGGAAGATCCGCATGATGTTCCTCTTGAATCATATCCAGCGCTGGGCTGTTTGATGGTGAATGCTGTAATGGTGAAGTCACAGGAGATCTGTTGTGAATATGTACACTCGACTGGATCCGAAGATCCAGTGGCATGTTGATGCTTGGTGTTCCATGAGCAATTGAACCTGTATTTGTAGACAAGCTACTCAGTCCTTGAGTAATTGATGTGACACTGCCACCACTTACACATGTGGTAGGAGAGTTACATTTCGGAGGAGATGGCATATATTGTTGGAAAATACTCATTTTTGGCTCTGGACTAATTTGTTGCTGCAGTTGTAAATGTTGCAAATGATATGCTAAAGCCATATTAGGCACAGTGCTACTTTCTGCAGTACCAGGAATCTGCTGGTGATGAACTGGAGAGTCTGAAAAAAAAAATACACACACAAAACTTAATGAAATTTAAGTAAAAAAAATAAATTAAAGATGACACACAAAAAAATATACAAATGTTTCAAAACAACACAGACAATATGCAATATATGATACAGGACATATCCTCTTTTTGAGGCCTTGTAAACTCCCTGGCCGGGTTTTACAAAATAATCAAATTGTTCTCTTTTCCAATAAGCAAAGTTGTACTTTTTTGTGAGTTTTTTATATGTTGTTAAACATTTAGCAATGGTGCCAATAAATTTTCTGCAAAAGTGCAAACTTTTTGGATAATATTACTGATTCCTTTGTCTTTATCAACACTCATATTTTTTCCTGGCCTCTTTTTTTACATGTCTAAGTTAAGAAGTGCCTAATCTATTGAAAATTTTAAGATTGTTTACTAGGAAATAGAAACCTGCTAGAACAAATAAAATTGTCAAAGAAATATTATCAAAATGTATCTGAACCTGAGCTGTGCAAGTGTGATTAACTGTCAATTAACAAAAACAGCTCCATGGAATCAAATTTTGAGCATTTCCATTGTAAAATTATGTCCCCTCTCTCTTCGTATATTTTTTGCAAGTGTCCTCTTTTTTTAATGGTAGTTACCTAAGTGTGTCCTCTTTTTTTAATGGTAGTTACCTAAGTGTGTCCTCTTTTTGAACACTAAAAAACTGACCCTATACAAGAAGGAACCCATGTCTGGAAATGCTTGGTTTGGCCGCTATGGGGCGTCAAAGTATTACAGGACTTTGAACAAAGGACATGCAGATTTAATGCAAAGTTAATCCGTAATAAACCTCCATCAACCCAACAAGAGCATGACATGAAATACAATTAGGGTTTAAATTGTTGCATTCCAACTACATTACAAAGCATGCAGTAAAAGGCACCTGGTTGTGTGCTAAGTATTTCAGCCGTTACGTGGATTAATGCATTAAGATCTTCCTCTGATATTACTAACACCAATATTTAACACAAACTAACTCCAATATTTTTCTGCAATGAATATCCCTATTTCTATCTAAGTGCACAGGAATTCCATCATGTTGCAGCCAATCTCTGCACTACTGATGCATGCTTTGTAATTAAGTTCAAGCTCTTGTTAGGTTAATCTAGGTGTTTTACTGGTTAAATTTGTAGTTAACAACATGCCTATGTCCAAAGTGTTCTGTAATACTTTGGAACCCCATAGCAGCTATATCATGCATTTGTGGACTTGGATCCTCCTAGAAAAATTTTCAATTTGTTATCCTGTATCATACACTGTAAAACTTCCCTTAACGGACACTTCTCAAAAGCGGACAACTCTCTTGAGCGGACAAATTCTGATTCCCCGGCATTGTCCCATTCATTTCTCCATATTAAATTCTTCTATAAAGCGGACACTCCCTATAACGGACGCGGACAGCTCTTTCGTGTATATTCTGACCCCAAAAATCTCCCAAAAGCGGATAAGAGCCTCCCGGAAAGGAATGTTTTCTGAGAAAAGCCTTCTCCCCTCTGTTTGGTTTGCCTTCCACTAACATCCTTTGTCTCAAATTCCTAGATTTCAATTGCGCCACACTGTACAAACATGTTTACCTCTTCAGTTTGTTTCCGATTTTCGAGCGATAAACACAGCTCTAATATGCCTCCCCGTGTGCGTTTGACACTTAAAGAAAAAGTGGAAATAATTAAAGCCAGTGAACGTGAAAAACTAAGTGTGCGATACTGCGCTGCAAAATTCAAAATAGGAAAGACTCAGGTGAGTGAGATTATAAAAAATAAAAAGGAACTTTTAGATAGATTCAGCAAACACGGAAATGACGAATCCCGTAGATCATTTCCAAAAACGGCCGGTTTGAGCATTGACGATGCAGTTTTCAAATGGTTTTGCCGTGCTCGGGCTGCAAACATTCCACTTACCGGTCCGATCATTCGAGAAAGGCCTTAGAAGTTGCAAAAAATTTTGGTCAAATGGATTTTAAAGCCTCTGTAGGATGGCTTGACAAATTCAAATCTCGGCATAAGATATCTTATAAAACCATTAGTGGAGAAGGGGCCTCAGTAGACACAGAAGTAGTACAAAATTGGACAGAGAAGCTTCAACAATATTGCGTTGGTTTTTAACCCAAAACCATTTATAACTGCAATGAGACCGCCTTATTTTTTAGAGCACTTCCGGATAAAACCATGCAGTTGAAAAATGAGCGTTGTCAAGGAGGAAAAGTTTCAAAGGAGCGTTGAACTTTGCTCTTATGCACAAATATGCTTGGTGAATTTGAAAACCCTCTGGTCATAGGAAAGGCAAAAAATCCTCTGTGTTTCAAAGGTATCAATATCAATTTGTTGCAGGTGGATTGGCATTCTAATTCTAAGGCGTGGATGACCAGAGATATTATGAACATTTGGTTGACAAAATTGAACAAAAAAATGATTCTACAAAATCCAAAAATAATTTTATTTATGGATAACGCAGCCTCCCCCATCCCAATACAAATTTCAGCAATGTGGAAATTGTATTCCTCCCACCAAATACAACTGCTACATGCCAACCTTTGGACCAAGGGATTATAAAGAACTTCAAAACTCACTAGAGAAAGTGTATTTTGAAGCACCTGTTGGCCAACATGGACAATGTGACATCGTCAAGTGATCTTGCAAAGAAAATTAACATCCTGGATGCGATTCATTGGATAAAGTCCTCCGTGAAAAAAAATAAGCAAAGAAACTGTGTTACATTGCTTCATAAAGTCGGGATTCGTAAATTACAGCGATGAAGATGCAAATCCACAAGATGTTGATGAAGATGGAGAACTTCAAGACCTGCTAACATCATACGACCCGCGAGCGAAACAACGTACGCCGACATCAATGGAAGTCTGGTCACAGAAAATAATTCTCTGAATGTTGCAGATCTTATTCGTGAAGGTAATCATACAGTTATACGTACACATATGTAAAAATGTTTTTGTCTTTAAAAAAAATTAATTTTTCATTTGTTTACATTCTAGAGGAAAGCCTAAATGACGAAGAAATTTTACGAGAGTCAGAAGTGGAGGACGATGACCCACCGATGGAGGCTGAAGAAGTCTTGATACAAATTAAGCGGGTCAAAATTTTTTTTATTTCAAACAGTGACGCTGAGGGACTCGACTTAGTATTGAGGATTCAGTCAAATGTTGAAAATCAAATTCTTACTAAAAGAAAAAATCAATAAAAAATAACAGACTTTTTTAAGTGTTAATTTTTGTCATAAATTTTATTGCTTCATAAATATTTTAAATTGTTTTTATACATTTTTAAGATAATTTACGTGTACATACAGTAGTTGTTTTCTGTGCTCTGTGTAGTGAAATAAATTGCCTTTTGCACGTAAATATGTACATAATTTATTATTTACCTATGGCACATCATGTATGTACAATTTAAAACATTATTTTCATTTTTCTCCCAAAAGCGGACACTTCTATATAGCGGACAATATTTAATTCCCAAGGGTGTCCGTTATAGGAAAGTTTCACTGTATTGCATATAATAAGTGTTTTTAAAAATGTCCCATAGAAAACAGTGGTTTATTTTAATCAGAGAGTAACCAAACACTGAAGTCTTAATTCAAGATACAGGATGCAACTATTATCATTTGTTTTAACTTATATTATGGAATTATTCATCTGCAAATATGCTAACTTTTCAATGCATGTCTCTAATATCAATATTATTGTAGGTATTTAGAGTTTGTAATTTGTAATATAAGTAGTTACCATATGACATGCAACAATTTGCTACTACATTATTAATAACCAATTGCTTTGATGTTCCAAATAAAAAAATTTCACACTTGGTTTGAATACTTCTATGAACTGAAAAAATTAATGCAGGAAAATGCACTTTCAAAAATTAATTTTAGTTTCTACAATTTTTTATAAATTGATGTCCTGTGTGACACACGCTAACAGAAAGAGGTGCTACAACAATACCATACTGGTCTCTTGTATAATGCACTAATGTTTCAATTTCAACAGTGCAGGATAAACTTCCATTATCATTACAATTCATTCAGTCCACAAAATAATCTTTAGTTCAACCTTTTGATTTACTGTACTATTATTATCAGAAACATGGTGACAAATTGATAGAATAATAAACAACATAATACATGAAGTAAACTTAAATTATTTAATGAATAGAGCTTGAAAAATGGAGTTAATCTGAATGGTGAATGAATCAGAACACACATGTAAAAGATTAACTTTTATCTATCTAGAATGTGGCCATAAAACTACACAAAAATATCACCATTAAAATACTAATAAATAGATGCACAACTTACTGAATGCAAGTAAGATAAGATATACTGCCACATGAACAAAATAATGGCATGGAAAAAAATATATTCTCTACAAAAGATATTGTCTACTTCCAGATATGTCCATTTACTATTTACAGTGACATGGGTAAAAATAACAAAAATACTGTTACTATCAACATGGAAAAATTAAAATAAAACTATTAGAAGCTTACATATGAGAAGAAAGGTTAATGAGATCATTTTATTGTATGTGCATGTCTCCTGTACAGAAATTGAATCATGCATAACTAATAGATACTTAGTATCTCTCAAAATAATAAAAGTATTGAACATTAAATCCAGCCACTGTGTGATGTACCATTGTTGCTTGTCACATGCCTGCTGTAGCGAGCGCCCCCTCTGCCTCCGGCATGCTACACTGCTCTCTGGGGTCACAGAAACTGTCTTGGTGCACATATACGAACTCTCCTGGGAAGGGGAGCTGGCAGCCTTGAAGAAGATCCACAGGGGTTTTGCTGATGGTGAGGTTTGTACATGTGGGCTAAGTGAAGAGTGCAACTGGCAGGTGTTTGGTCCAGGATGCATGGTTACCACCCACGCACAATCACAGTTTTTTTTCAGCTCTTGATTCTGGCATTCAGTCGGATTTGTGCGTGGATGGTAAACGTCAGTAGTATGATGCAGCACACCCCACTTGGTGCAACACTTGCACCACTTACGTTCTGTGAATTGTGCACCATTATCCAAGAGTAACACATGCAGATATCCCCAGCATGGGAAGAACTTGGTTTTGAGCACTTTTGCAATGTTCTTGGTGCATGCACTAGTTATGCCATAGACCTCAACCCATCTGGAGAACAATTCTGTCACTAAAATAATGAAACTTTTTCCCATGGCAGTTCGTTGATACAGACCTATTAGATACAATGCGATCGTTTCAAAAAGCTCAGTTGGTACACTGGGAACCTGTTGTTGTGTATCATCTGTAAGGTGGCTTTTCAGGGTACACTGTACACATGCACGTACATACTGGCAGGTATCATGGGATATACCCAGCCAGTAGAAGTGTGTCTGAGCATCATGTTGCATTTGTATAGCATCAAGAAACCTTGCTAAGTCCGCATTGTGGACAAATTGCAACTCTATCTCCCTGGCAGCGGGCTGCACATAGGTGATCCAGTGCTCGGTAGTTGACAGTGTGCACTCATCTACCCATTTTTGTGTTATGAGGTAAGTCTTTTGTGCCTGTATCACTCGCACATAAACATCCGTCAGGGTAGGGCTCGGAAGAGTTACGGTAATTTGCACGCACATGACACTTTTATTGTCCACAGCAGGGGATTCTGGTGGACAGGAGGGTAGAATGGCTTCCCACTCCTCCTCATCCCACATTATTGTATCCCCAGGTGACTTTGAAAGCATGTCTGACAGCTGATTTTCTGCTGCTGGTACATGATGCATTTCAAAATAAAAGGACTGCAGAAATATAGCTCAGTGCATAAGCTTACGGCATACTTCTTTACTATTATGAAGCTAGACCAACCACCTATTGTCTGTGAGTATGGTGAAGCATTGGTATTCAAAAAACGGTCTGTACCATTTCACAGACCAGACTACGGCTAAGCTCTCCCACTCATTTACATCATAATGGTGCGTCACCGGGCTGAAATTAGTGCTACTAAAGTCAATGATTTGTTTGTTGCCGTTATCACTGAGCTGGAATAACATGGCGCCTAGTCCGTGCTCACTTGTGTCTGTTTTTAAATGTATGTGGTTGTTTGGGTCGTGGCGTGAAAGTGCAGGGCAGTTGCAAAAACTGTTTTTGGTTTGTTCAAAGCGGTCAGAATGTTCCTCTGTACATTTAAAATTTTGCGATGATGAAAGTAGGTTAGTGAGTGAAGCTGTAATTATAGCGAAGTTCTAGATATTTTCACGTAGCGAGTTTACTAACAAAAAGAATTTATGTAACTGTTTACAGGTAAGAGGTTGCGGATAATCGTCAATAAGGCATAACTGTTCTGGAGTGGGGCGGTTACCGTTCTCATCTACAAGGTGGACCAGAAATTGCATGCACGTTTTGCCTAGATGACACTTTTTGTTGGCACAAGTTAGGTAGTTAATAGCGAGGCGCTCATGTACAAGTGTCAGGTGATGAACATAATCTTCCCATGACTAGGACCAAATCACATCATCGTCAAGATATGTCATTGTGAATGCACCTATATAGCTGTCTAAAACTTGTACCATCATGGACTGGAATGTTGCAGATGCTGTTTTCAGGCCAAAGGGCATGGCCCTAAACTCAAAGTGGCGTCCATCTGGGGCTGTAAATGCTGTCTTATGACCATCTTGTTTTACTGGTATTTGCCAGTAACCGCTGCAGAAATCAAGTGACATCAGCACCTTGGCACAGCTAAGGGTGTTGAGCGCATATTTTGCGCTGATGAACGGTGGTGGATCATTTTCATTAATGCGGTTGAGAGGCCAGAATATTATGCAGAATCTCCACGATCTATAATTTTTAGGACCTAATGTTATGGTGGAATTAAAAGCACTCTTGGTGGGTTCAATGATATATTCGTCCAGCATTTCCTGTATCTGTTCTTTGATTATACGGTGTTGGTGAAGTTGATATCGGTGAGGGGTGGTGTACACAGGTTTTGGCTGCGCTAGTGAAATTCAGTGTTCTGCCATTTTGTGTGATGCAGAGGGTCAGCGGCGGAAAAAACATCACAGTGTTCATTGAGCAGGCGCTGGATTATGTCACAGTTCTCTGCCGACACAGCGTGGTCAAGTTCGTCCAGCTGCACACCCTGTGCGCAACTCGTGGTCCACGAATCAAAGTTGTAAACAGTACGGCATTCTTTTTGACCAAAATGGATTCACATGGCAGCTGATTCTACTACTATGTTCTGCTCTGTAAGCAACAGTATCTCCAGTATTGTGTCCTCATGTAAATCATTGGAAACAACTGTAATTGTAGTGGTTTCTACATCCTGAATGCGTACAGTTATTTTCACTTCACCTATTCTCACCTGTATTCAGTTTTTGTGGCTAGTTGAACTGTTTGGTTTGCTGGTTTTATTTGGCACACATTTATTAGGTTCACAGACAAAATTATGGGAAGCAGCAGTATCAATTAAAGCATGGCACTGTTGATTATTTAAAAATACTGGGCTACTGATGACTTGGTTTTTATTGCTGCAGATTTGTGAAATAAGGATTTGTTGTGGAGTCTGTTCAGGATCACAACCATTTTCCTGGGAGTAAGTGATGTTTGGCTGCACTACCCCATTCCGTTGTTTCCTGGTGGCGGTATTCCATTACATGGCCTCTTAGGGTGGTTTAGACACCTGTCATGCCAGTGCATGCGCTGGCCATCACAGTAACAACAGGTGAATGGTGGCGGTCCTCGTTATGAGTGAGTTTGAGGAGAGTCTGGAGCATGTCTAACACTGGGAGGTGAAGTTTTTGAAAATTTGGAATGTTTGTCCGAAACTTTTGATTCTATTTCTTTGGCAACGGTATGCCCTTTTGCTTCATATTCTCTGTACCGGCACATATAAGCGGAATCACGGTCATGGCATGACTGCACAGGTGGTATTGTTATGGACGTCTGTTCCAGAATGACAAGCGACTGCATGAAGTCATCAACTGGGTAATGACATGTAAATCAAATATTTTGATTAATTTTATTAATTTGGCAGATTTAAGTTCAGAGGGGCTAACGCACAGCGGAATTCCTGCCGCACTGTATCTGCCACAACTTCTAACACTTCCTTTGTGGACATTTGAGGATTGTATGTTTGCACGAAATTGATCTTCCATGTTATGAAAATAGAGAGAAATTTGTCCAGTTTTTGGGTTTCGAGGATTTCGCAGTTGAGTAGCTTGAAGAGAGGTGAAGGTACCCGTAAAGTGACACTCCAAGGATAGGCAGAATTCTTCCCACATGATGCCATAGTGCATTATTCTGTGCCACTATTGCCTTGCATCACCACTCAGTCAATCACAAACGCAATTTGGCCAGCCCTCTTCCTCGATGCCATAGCGCTGCAATCTACTTGTGCAGTCATGAAAGAAGGCTGCTGGATCCTTTGTGGGTAGGCACGCAAAGCCTGGCAAGGATTGGAGGTGTGCTCATGTAGATGCAGATACCACTGCGGAGGAAGCATATGGCTGTGTTTCTGTTGTTCTTGCCGCAATAGGCAGGGGGACGTGCTTTGTGGCCAGGTGGAGTAGAGGTGTGGAATGCGCAGGCAGAGGGGTGGGCACACTAAGTGCTTCTTGCTGAGATCACACCAATCACTTGCGGTGATGCACTGGTGATGTGCTCTTATACAAAAGCTGTCACAGCACATCAGTTCTGAGCTTGTCCATCAGCAGTGCGTCTGTTGACACAGTTCTGGTTGGTTGAAGTTGGCAGCACTGAAAACAGCAGGTTGAGCTCACTGAGAAAGTGATAGGTGGGTGTGGCGTTACTTGGCACCAGACACGCTGGAAGAAATTTTCTGCATTCACTGTGGTAAGTTCCTGCTGTGTTACGCTCTTGTCATGATATACTCGGTGGCACTGAGTGCACGCAAGGGTGGCTTGGCTAAGTCCATCACACCAATGAACATAAATGTACTTTTGGATGTTGCAACTAAATTTTGTTAATGCTGTTGAAATGTTTGTACTCACGGCACACTTGCAGTATACCGCATCAGTTACAGGGTCAACGGTACACCAGACCTGTCGAGGTCTTACTCAATGACCGCACAAGTTGGCAGTTCGGCCCGTGGTGGTACGCGCCAATGCTTCAGCACACTGTTCCCTATTTATGTTCTCAATGTCTTTGCATAGTCGCAGTGCTCCTATGGGGTTGTCACACTGACAGGTGCTGGTTTGCAGTTGAACTAGGGTAAAGGAATCTGGGTCTGGCAGTGGGCGCACACATTTTGAACAGAAACGTTCCACTAAGCCATCTGGGGGGGTATGCCAGTCTATCAACCCGCTATCATGTTATGGTGGGCGGGAAAATGCCATAGTGCACCCAACTGATTTTCACCAGGGTCAACGGACCACCGGGCACATGTTAGCCTTCCCTGAGCCACGCATGGGAGGGTGACCCGTCTGGGAGGATGGAGGGGTGGTGTCCACCATGCATGCATGCATGCGCATGCACACGTTGCCAGCTGCCGCCTCCCTGTCTCGCCCGGCAAGGGTGGGGGATGGATGGTGCTCTCACAAGATGATGGCGATCGGTCCTGTTAGCAGGGAGGTCGTCATCCGGTGTGGCTGACTGATGGTTGCTATGTTGGCATTGGTTTTCCCGAGCTGGCACAGAATTTCTTGAGCTGATGTTGGCACTACTCCCTTGTGATGCTGTAATTTGAATTTAGGGTGCAGGAAAAATGCCAGGATTTGGTAGTTCTTGGCTTAAAGAACACAGGGTTTCCACAGGAAATTTTCAGACATAAAATTGCACTTACAACAACAAGGAAAGGATTACACTCTGGTCAGGCATAAAAGGCAAGTTTAGGTTTTACGTGGACAGTTAGGAAAAGTTACAGAAATTTTAGCCACATGGAAGTCAGGTGACACATAACCTCAGAAATGTGTCGTAGGAAATGGTTTGGCAGTCAGGCTTTTTAGGAAGGAATTGGCCACACAGAAGGGCACCACTTGATGGGATGTCGTGGTCTCAGGAGGAAGGAGAAGGAATTTAAAATTACATTTTGCAGGTTCCTGGATATGTTAAATAATTAGGATATGGGTGCCAGCTCAGATTAAGCAAGAGAACAGTGGGGAAGGAGTAGGCCATTGGCCGTCGTGGCTTCTCTTAAGATCCCCTGTTGCACCATTGATGCTGAAGTTGTTAGAATAATCCTGCCTACTGAGGGTGTTGGCCCTCTTATATGCCACTAACATAGGGTGAAATTACTCAGTCGGCCATCTCACATGCCCAAAACACAATAATTCAGTATTATGTCATGGATGCAGCACTGATATGGATAGATTGCTTACAAAGTAATTTATATGGTCGTGAGGCAACCGGTCATGAAATAAAACAATGCTATTTATAGCATTTGACTTTACTAATCAAACACAACCCTCTTTCGACATACTTACATGGGTGTGACAAGTATGGTCTGTCACCAGCCTACACAGAAAAATCAGAAATGCGGTTTACATAGTGATTTAAGTGGAATTGAACCCCTAGCATGTTGAATCAGTAGGGTTGGAGGCGGCACTGTTCACGGGAGATAAACAATAAATGTTAAGTTCCGGTACAAAATTAAGTTAAGTTCTATGGCAATCTACATGTTAGAATGAATAAAGTTGAAGACTTGGGAACAGAGGACATGCACATGTCTGCCTCCAGTCACCGGCGAAATCAGACTAACACAGCAAAACAAAAACACGTGTAACATTTACCTTTCAAAACAATACAAATAAAACACTTTCCCTTTAATTAAATAAACAATTAGCACTGACAAAAGACATGTGTTGGTATTGAAACTATGTAGTAACATATTTATTGATTTGAATGGGGCTGTCTTTCCCAGTCTGTTGCAAATTAGATTACTATGAAGATGCACTTTGCACTAATGAATATCACTTCTATAACTAATTGCCTCTTGGGTTTTTGAAATTTGAGGATGGCAACAGGGTGGCTCATAGTTGATGAATACACTATTCCCAAGCAGGGGTGTAGGATAGCCATGCTCAATTTCACGTAAAATAATGCTAACTATTGGCTTCTTCTTAATTTGTACGATTGCACTGTGGCACAATAAACAAGATTTTTGCCCACTTGTTTTGCACACTTGCACTTTGCACATAATACATGCACGGGGACATAATCACTGACTGAAGGGAGCACACAAGGGGTTGCTGGAAAATGGAAACCTTTGTGTCCCTATTGCTGCATTCATTTCTGGCAGTATTTCTACTGGCGAATCTTCTGGGTGCCATTAGTTGGCCCGAATTATCACACCCTCAAAAGTTACCTCTTGAGGGCATGAAAGCAGGATGGCCACTTGACTCCAGTTGTGCCATGGAAGTCTCATTGGTGGGGTGCACTTCCAACACGCCACGCTGGAGTAAGGAGAGTGGCCACCCACATTCGGGGCACGACTCGTCCCCAGTAGAGGGCACGTCGTAGCTGCACAGTGGCAGCGAGACGAATGGGCCAAGGGAGGAGGGATGCAGCACGCATCAGTTCGATAACACAAATATTCTTAAAAATGCCAGTAAAACTGGATAAACAACAAATAATATCCAAAAACAAATTATTCATGTTGACCCTAAAATTTCAACATATAATTAAAAAAAATTTTTAATGCATCACTAGGATACATCCCTAACATATAAAGCTACAAATTGTATCAATTTAAAAAAAATGTTATAACCTCAAAATTTATTAAAATTTATGTCTTTAGTAGATACCATATAATAAAGACGAATCACAATAATTAAAATTCTTTGATTAAGTATTTTTGAAAAGTTAAGTTCTATGTTTTCTGGTTTGGGTAGACGGTTTCTAGGTAAACAAAGGTCGTCATGATTTATCCTGATTCTGAATGCACAGCAGTGGAAAACCAAGGATGCGGAGGTGGATTCACACACATTTCTCTGGAAACTGGGGAATCAGAGGTGCATGCACGCAGTTTCACGAGTAAACAGAACTCTCAAAAGGCTGTGCATACCCACACATCAAGAAAGGGAAGCAGAGAAACTGAGACAAGACAGGACCCACATACCATTAAGTATTTAAGGGCTGGGTCTGGGAACCCTCACTCGTAACACATAAAAGAATCACAAAATTAAAAATGTTTGAATACCTGGTACATGATGGAGAATGAACAAAGAAACTGTGGTCATAGTCACTACAGAGAGTAAACAGAATAACATTCAACTAAAGACTTGCATGCACTATGACCCAAAAATTAAAAAAAATAAAACATAAGAAATAAATAAATAACACATCCAACAATTTCTTTCAAACAACTGCAGATTACAAGCTACCATGATGGCCACTTGAAAACTAAGACATTAAAATGGGCATTTAAGTGCCAAAAACACCAACTTGGTCACCACATAATGAGTACACGTCATACTGGTAGCATGCTAAGGTCAAACAAAAGACAAACAAAATTATTACAATGATGCCAATGTATATTGTGGGCTGTCCAGAAGAAACTAATTACACCCAGACAACAAGAGAGGGAGAAATAACATGTTAACAGAAGACAATTTTTTTCTTCATAAAATTACAAGGTGACCAGCACAGATATGCCAAGAAAAAGGGTAGAACTACAGCTGCAGGGAAGTAAGTGGAAGATGAGTCAAAAGGTGACAACTGAAGGAATTCGCAATGTTGCACTGCCACATCCGGCTGGTGAAGAAACAATAGTACTGAAAATTGAGTCCGCAGAAAGAAACTGAATTGAAATCAAAGTAACAAGAAAAAATATTTAAACAGTAAAATAGTGACAAGAAGTGATTAAATAAACTCAAATATGCAAATAACACATTATACATGCTTTTTGAAACAATGAAATAAAATATAGAAACCATTTATAAGATATAAGTTATGTCATAAATAAATACCAGACAAATAGAACTCAATTAATACTCAAATAAATCTTACATTGCTCAAATAGAGAATAAAAGCATTATTTACCACATTAGTACATAAGGTAATAAGACATTTAGTAATATTTCTCGCAATCGTTTGCACTGACGTAAGTACTGAATTTATGTTTACAAAGAAATTTTTAAAAAGTGCGGCATTTTAAAATGGCACAATTCCAAGCATTGAAAGTTGTAGATTGAAATGTCACTTACAGTAAGCAAACATGTTTGTAATACAAAACTGTGGAGCACCGTTTATGTTAGATGACTTATTTGGTTTAATGTCTTTAATAAACGGTAGTTGCAGATCTTGTGCAATAACAGTTTGGATGTTACAATATATGTGAAGCTGGAAATATTAGAAATTTCATTTTCATTCATAATAATAAAGTACCGTATGTACCTGAATCTAAGATGACCTCGAATTTAAGACGACCCTCTTAGTAAGCAGACAGATTTAGAAAAATACATTTTTCAATACTTTATTAGCAACTAAATTTAAAAAAACTAAAAGATTAAAATAAGATAACTAAAATGTCATAGAAGTTTTGAATTTAAGATCTACACATTTGAACTTACAATAACTTACTTGCCATTGATATACAGGACAAACCGTGGTTTATGAATTTTGCTTCTTAATTCATAGGTAAAATCTTCAGAACAGAAAATAAATCTCAAAATGATTAAGCACTTTCTTCAGTATCCTCTCCACTTTCACTACCTTCACTGTCTGTTTTGTCATCTCCTTTGCTTAATTTACTTAATTATGAACCTCTTTTCTCCACGTGATCAGCGATATCTTCCACTTTATAAAATACAGAAATGTGAATGTGGCTAAAAAAAACAGCAGTAAACAAAAGACGAGTCGCAACAAGCAGTAGTATAGTACAACACATCTCAAACTCAATGCATCATTTGTTGCTACTACCCAGTACAAAAACATGATTACAGACTGAATAAAAATTATTGGCAAGCAGAATCGCTGCACATGGAAATATTTTACTTTAAAAAATATGAGTTTGTGGAAAATATAACACACTATGAGTGTTTGTTCATACATTTTTATTTTACACATGCAAAAATAGTCACTTTGTGGGAGGATGTGGCTTAGGAAGCATTTTGGAGTGCAAGCTGGCCGACATATTTGAGCACAGTCACTGCTCTGCGTTCTATCCCAAAAGTATTATTTACATCTTTTTAAAAGTAAATTTTTCTCTTCGTATTGGCTTCAAATGACTCAGGTTTGAAATATACTGCACAGTGCAACAGATTTGCAGCCTCATCAAATAAATATGAAGCATGCACGCAGCCACGTTTGCACTAGCAAGAGCATGGCGAAAAAATCACGTATAATTTAAGTTGCATTTCATTTAAAACATCTACGTATTAATATTTTAGCACAAAAGTTTAGTTTATCACACAAAATAACAGCTGTTTTGTGACAAAATAAAATATTTTAATATAAGTACTCCAAGTACTCTTTCCTGTCCACGTATTTCTCCATGGTCTGGTGTGTGTGAGCATAACTGTCAGAAAATCATAGGAATCTTAATAAATGTTTGCCGTGCAGAAAATTAATCTAGTGCAAACCTATCACCCCCATATGTCAACCAAAGAAGTAATTGATGGTGTGGCAGGGGCAGTGCGACCTGAGTTCTGTGGTGCATTAGCTTTGCTCATCCACTACCCGGTAGATTATGCATTTGCTTGCTATCTTGGAACAAAGCTCTGCTCTGTCAGAACAGCCGTTCCACGATCGTGACTTCATGCATCCACTCCAGTACAAGGAAAGTGATACCAACAATCGTTCTTACTATAAATTCAAAAATGAAAGTAATTTGGACAAAGATTCAAAATCTACCAAAGTTTCTACCGGGACAAACAATAATAGTAATAGTGGTGCTCCAAGCAAAAGTGGCACAAGTGGTTCTGTGCAAACGCGTTCAGGATGTGGACCGCTGCTGTAAGCTTGCAGTAACTTTTACAAACAGTAAATGCATTGGCACAATGAGTGCCCCAAGCGTAACAGAAATCCTGCCAAGTCACGTGATGCCAAACCACCTCCAAGAAGCAACCGGGCAGGGTAGAGTGGCTGGACATCACCTACCCCGAGAAAATGCTGACCTTCCCAAGCAGACACCATAACAAATTTTAACTTCATAAATCTGCAATAGTGCCAATCAGGTAACTCGCACACCAGTGCTCCTTAACAGTAAACATTGCTATGCTTTAATAGATACTGCTACTTCTCACAAATTTGTTTGGATTAATTTGGTGGACGTATGCAAAATTAAACCAACCACACAAACTGTACAGCTTACCGCAATCACCCACACCTGTGAAACAGTCGGTGAAGTTCAAATTACAGTTCACATCAGGAACATTGAAACTGTCACCACTGCCCTTGTTTCCAACGACTTAAGGGAAGATGCCATACTGGGAATACAGTGGTTAATGGAACAAAATACTGTGGTTGAACCAGCTGCACAATACATCCATTTTGGTCAGAAAGAGCGCTGTACTGTCTACAGCATAGACCTGTGGCCCACTGGCTATACACCGGAGGTACTGCTGAATGACCTTGACCACACCGTGTCGCCTGAATACAGGGACTCAATCCAGCACCTGCTCAACAAGCATCACAATGTTTTTGGTACTGCTGATCCATTATGAAGTACCAACATGACAGAACGCAACATCTCGGTAACCCATGAGAAACCAGTGTATACACTGCCCTGCCGTTACCGCCTCACCAGTGCCATATTATTTAAGAACAGATACAGGAAATGTTAGATGAAGACATAATTGGACCTAATACCACCCCATATAATTCTGCAATAACACTCGCTCGAAAAAAAGATGATTCCTGGAGATTTTGTGTGGACTTAGGCCGCTTAACGTTACCACTGAAAATTCACCACCTCCATTCATCAATGTCAAGGATGCGCTCCATAGCTGCGGCTGAGCCAAGGTTATGACGTAACTTGACCTTGTAGTAATTACCGGAAATACCAGTGAAAACTGAAGATCGTCCGAAAACAGCTTTCACTGCACCAGACGGCCAACGTTTCCAGTTCAGGGCCATACTGTTTGGCCTTAAATGAGCTCCAACCACCTTCCAGTAAATGATTGTATAGATCCTGGATGGATATGTGGGTGAGTTTATGATGGCTTATTTTGACAATATGGTCATATGGTCGGTGTCGTGGGAGTATCATGTGCGGCACCTGTCCTTAGTGCTCGAATGACTTGCTGTCTACCGTTTTACATGCGCAAACAGGAAGTGCCACCTAGGTAAATCCTGTATACAGTTTTTGGGACATCCAGTTGATGAAAATGGTAGCCGCCCCACTCCAGAACAGTTAAATTTAATCGTCAGTTATCCAACCCCTAGCACTCGTTAACAGTTACGTACATTTTTCGGACTCATTAATTAGTTAAGAAAATACACAGAGGACTTTGTAACAAATACTGCTCCATTCACTAACATGCTTTCACCTGCTCAAAAATTTTGCTGAATCAACGAACATGAAAACAGTTTTAACAAAATTAAAGTACGTTTCTGCAACTGCCCTGCACATCATGACCTGAGCCGTCACCTTTATCTCCAGACTGATGCAAGTGAAAAAGGACAAGGTGTAGTGCTTTTTAAACTCAGTGAAAGTGGTAATAAGCACATTATAGATTTCAGCAGTGCTAAATTTGGCCCCGTAGGACACAGATACAACGTTAATGAACGTGAATGTTTAACTGTTATCTGGGGATTTAAATGCTACAGACCATTCATAGAATATCAGCGATTCACATTACTAACTGATAATAGGTGTTTAGTATAACTGCAGAACACCAAGGAAGTACGATGCAAGCTCACGTGCTGGGCATTGATTTTACAGTTGTTCGACTTTGAAGTTCAACATGTGCAGGGAGAGGAGAATGAGGTAGTTGATACCCTTTCAAGGTCATCGGGCAAAACAGTCGCATGCGACGAGCAGGTGTGGGAAGTCATTCTCCCCCTACTCTGCCCGACACCTGCACTAATGTCCCCTGTGCCGCTATTGCAGCGTCTCCCACTGAGTTCACTATACCGGAACTGTATACGCAGGGGATAAATGCGCAGCAGGCTTGTTCCTTATTGCAAAATTGGACTGAACATAGTGCCAACAATGTGGTCGAGGGCTGACGTGTAATTAATGGCAGTGTAGAAACACGTGTCAAAGCCAACAGCAACACATGGAGTGTGTACGTGCCACATGACATGCGTGAACTTGTACTGCAGCATGCTCACTGTAGTGAATGGACAGGACATCCAGGTGCCATACAAACACGGAAAAAAGCACAAAAATATTTTTACTATACAGAAATTTCCAGTGACATATGCAGTTTTATACGCGGGTGTATTCAGTGCAACTGCTATAAAAGCTGCCACTCAGACAGTATGCAGTAACAAGTACAACACGTAACATCTGAACTCTTTGAAACCATTGCTCTAGATTTAATGGGCCCGTATCCTTGCACGTCTTCAGGGAAACAATTTCTGGTTGTTGTTACAGACTTATTCTCCAGATGGGTTGAGGCATACCCAGTCTCGAGTGCGTGTGCTAAGAACATTTCAAAAGTTTTGGAAACTGAATTTTTCCCCTCGCTGAGGATACACACGCATACTGCTCACAGGTAATGGCACTCAGTGCACGGGAAGGAAATAACACAATTGTTGCACGAAGTGGGGAGTACTACATAGGACCACTGCTGTTTATCATCCATGAACCAAACCAACCAACGTAATCAGGAACTGAAAATGTAATTATGTCTGTGTGTGGATGATAATCATGATTACTGGCCTCACCACCTGCCTGCCTCCCTCTTCACCTTTCGCACACTAACAAACCTTGCTACAGACAAGACACGAGCTGAGCTACTTCAAGGCTGCCAACTCCCTCTCCCCGGCAAGTACACTCAGGCAGTGGACTGAAGAGCAGTGGAGCACACAGGCAACAAAAAGGGTATGAGATACAGGAAGCGCACGACCACCAGCAGCACTGTATCGCGCAGTGGGGGCCCCTATCACCTGCGGCCCTGGCGAGGGCTGTGACCACCACCATCCTGCTGCCACTAGCTGCATAGCAGGGAAACATCACAATCTGAGGTGGACGATAGGCCTCCAGAGGAGGAGCACGTATGATGCATGCCGCATCCCTTGCTCCTAGCATCTGCTTGTCCAGCCGTCACTGCTTAGCTCACACAGCCTCTATACCAGGTTCGACTAACCTGAACCGCAGATGGATACCATAAACACTGCAGACTAGAGTGACATTTGGGAAGATGTCCAGCCGAGTCACCATGCTGCCACCAGCATCAAGCAGCCGTCTCATCCCATCTTCATTCCCCAAGAGGTAACTTTTGGGGGGCATGCTCATTCAGGCCGGCTTAGCACCTCTAAATTAAGCCCCGTTAGAGGAAACATAGGGAAAATGAAGGCCACGTTGGGGCATTAATAGTGACTGCAGGCCAGCGACCTGATGTGTGCCCCTTCATCCAACAGCCCGTTTGAGTGAATCAAGTGACGTGAGTGTGTGTTCTGTACAACCCCTAATTTTTCTAACATACTCCCAGCAAAACTATGTTCATTTGGATAGGGATAGGTAGTGAACAGAGATCTATTACCCAGTTGTGTTGACTACATACACACCTTCTTCAATTTTTCTACTTAGACTCGCCCAGTGACATCAAGAGTCCTGGTTCCACATTTTGTGTTTAATCTATATTGTTTTCTGTTTTTGTCTTTTCATTAAGTAATAAGTGCTTGTGTAAATTGTCATGAGGGACTGAGAAAGACATTTCCTAATTTCTTTCCAGTGATGTAATTCTGTACCTTAATTGCCAACTAATGTATTTTTATAGTGTTTAATCTGTTATATAATTGTATCCTTAAGTGTATTGTGTAAATGTATTGCCATTTCCAAATTTTCTATGTTGTTGTCTACTTTTTGTAACACTTTACTTGCTTTTCTCAAATTTTGGCAGCAGGCTGCTCAGACCTCTGAGCAGTCTGTTGTTATGTGATTCAAACGCAAAAATGTATTTGTTCTCCAAACTTTTCACAAAGAATTTTAAAGGCACAATACAATAATGTACTCTATTCAAGTCATAAATTTACTAATATTATGTTTTTCATGTTAATTTTTGTTAGTGGTCATATATAATCACAGTAGTGTCATCTTGCAATAATAGATTTGTATAGAAGAATAAAATTATTTAATGGTGAATTTCTTGTATAAAATGATTAAAACACTTAATTAATCAAAGCAGAAAAACTAAAACTTACAAACAGCTCACATACATACTCATTTTTAACAAATTTTTAATATAAAAAAGCTGAGCTGTCACAACACAATCTCTATATTATCAGCAGAAACCTAAAAGGGAATACAAAAATGGTTGTGTATTTGGATAACTATTTTCAAAACTCTTGATTGGCTGAGTTACACGTAAATTCTATTTGAATGTACTTAAACATTTTTCTTGACAGCACATACATGTACCTTAACAGTAAGTATTATTAAAAAGCTAATTTAACAGACATTTTCTAGAATTTTGCTTCAAAACACAAGTGACAACCTAGAAAAAAGCATCACAGATCAATGGCATTGGTTTTGAGATTATTTTATGTGCAAAAATGGCATATAATACAAAGCAAGGCATTTGGGGAAGTGAAGAGAGAAAATTAACACATAATAAAATTATACACAACCTGGTATTGATGCAGGACTGTGGTTGATTGGTGGAGATGGCATTGGAGATATGTAGGGTGTATTGAGAGGTGACAGCATGTTGACAGGTGTCCCTGATAACATGTACTGAACATGTAGTGAACGCTGCAGCTGCATTTCCGAATCGGTTGAGTTCCTGCTGTGCCTCTGCAACAATTAATGAAATATTCAAAAAATGGATACCCAGCACAATGCACTTGATACAATTTTTAAAATTGTCAGTTCACGTTTGTCTACAGATATACTAATATTCATACAATGAAACTTTGTTAATTTGAATCCTGTTAATATATAATACTCTTTAACAAGAATAAGGCATCATTTCACAACATTTACAATGCATCTTGAGGATGTGGGCCATAAGAGAATGGAAGCATTGGGGTGCAGAATGCTAATTATTTTCACAATACAAAAAAAAAAAAAATTAAATGAAAAATGAAGCAAAAAATAACAAAAGGTTTAATCTGAGTAAAATTTTGAAGAATTTTTCATTGTGGATTACCATGATGATATTTTCTACCCATTGTTACTGTGAAATGATGTTGCCTGGATAGATGTCACATCTAAAAAAGGAGTAGTAATGTTGTTTCCACATAGTATATTTTTAGATATGGGACCTAGTAAAAACGTGTGAGCAGTCATTGTTATTTTCTAAGGAACATTATAATCTACCTCTCCTCCATTTAACTCCTTGTGAATATCGCTACTGATGAAATGATTCATAATGTGAACATTACTGGCGAAACAGTTCACAACACAAACCCAGCACTTTGTTGCCCAACAACTTTGTGATTCAGAAGGAAAAAAGTTTTTATTTATGATTTTGTGAACTGTTTTTCTATTTATATTTATCCATGCTCCTTTACACAATTTAACTACAAAAATTTTAACAGACTTTCAATATGTATGTTTATAATGACAATGCCTTTCCTTATGAACATATGTAAATAAAATTCATGAAGACTGACAGCAAACAAGATCCTTCTTTTATGGCTTCCTTTGTTGATGGTTATGCTGGACCTCCCTTTTGTGAGACACAGGGGAACTTGGACAAATCTGAGCAGTCAGGTAATATGAGCAACACAAAGCTCTTTAGCATATGATTTTGCACAAGAAATGTTTTCACAAGCAATAACTGGTGATAACACTGCTTTATAGCATGCTTTTGTTTTCCAAATAAGTTGTAGGATGCCAAATCAATATTTTCGTAATTTAAAGGCATGTAAGATTTGATTGTAATGCAAATTTTAAAGTCAGTAATCAAATTAAATTTTTAAAAAACACATTAAGCATAAGCATAACAAAATTCTAGAATACTTCCATGAAAACATGGTTATAATTCTCTATTTTAATATAACAGTTTTGAGGTGTGTTCTGTGTCTTGTATACTATGATCAAGGTTAGAAATAAAGAGTCAAAAGTGCAATATGAGCAGGCCCAAACAGTGTTATATGACCAACTGTTTTTCAATACAATTAATATGAGCAAGACATAATATTGAAGAATTTTAATGTGTGGGCAACATTTTCAGTTATCGATGATGAATAAAACACAACACTGTTAAAAAGTTCTTAAATTAACACAGTCCATAATAAAATAATACAGAATTGATAACATGCTATAAATTGGCTTCAACATACTAACAAATTACTGCTTGGGTTCCTGAAACAATTTATGAAGTTATGTGGCTTACAATAATTTCAAAGTCAACACAGAAGAGCTTTTACCAACGTGGAATGCACAGACCTTTTAAAGGAAGCTTGGGAAAAAGTTGCAAAAGTTGGCCTGGCTATTAAAATGCTACCTGATGATGAATTCATATCAGAAGTGATTACAGAGTCACACAAAGCTCAAGACTCCAGCACTTGTTTGTCAGGCTCTACAGGCAACAAATGCTACAACCAGTCCTAGGTACCTTTAACATCAACACCACAGCCAACAGCTACAGATCCCCAGCTTCCCTCCACCTCAAAGCAGGTTACTCCAATGAAATACAACCAAGATATCTATAAACATTTAACACCCAGAAGAGCTATTAAAGCACTTCTCTCCTTTCATTTATTAAGCACCTGAGTTCTTCTAGAAGTAAAAAATGTGACAGAGCAAATCTGATGTCAGAATCATAACTGTAGTGATTCTGAGATGCTCTGAAGTGGGATGTAGTCTTATAATGGAACTTAAGTTATTTATACTATGTAGTTTTGCAAAAATAAGATTGTAATAATGTGCTAGTCTAACAGTGTTCTGCGGCTGCAAGATGATATGTTATTGACAAAGTTTTTCACCTTCATAAGGTTCCTCATGAAAGATGTGTTACTTTTCTATTTTTGTGCCAGGCAGGAATTATTTCAGTAAACTCATTGCATAGGGTGCTAGACTCTGCATGAAGTTCCTGACCTTTTTGCTACTGTAGTATAATGCTTTTTAGTGGTTGAACCAAAGCTCATTTCTGGCTGACTGCTAACAAAACTAAATTCTGGGGATTGATAGTTTCCTGTGCCTCAATTTTCTTGGTTAAACACAAATATAACATATCTTCCATACCCATGTATAAGTAATCATTGCAGTAATGCTTAACTGAACTCAGTGTTTAGCCTACTTTCTGAAGGAAAGATAGGCTTATGAGGTCACTTTCCTGTATGTGTTTTTTTAATGTATTTGTGTGTGTGTGTATGTATATGTGTTCCTCTAAAAGCTTTTGAACCTATGACTTTAATTTCACCAAACTATGTACCCATATAGTACTTGGTGAGGACATCAGAGTTTTATAGTTTTTGACAATGTCATGTGCTTATTTTAAAATGGTGGCTATTTTAAAGTTTAGGGTACCATTTCACATGTCAGGAATCATTTAACCAATTTAAACCAAATTTCATATTTTAACAGTTTGTCATATAAATATTTAACTTAGAAGGGTGTGCCATTTTGAAAGATAGCACCACATGAAAAAATGAAGTTTTTGTATCATATTACGGGAAACAATAAATTCCTACCAAATTTGACAAACAAAAAATAATGTGGTACAACATGTAGACTGATATGTTTTAAGTGGATTACACACTTATTCTCAAAATGAAAGCTATATTAACATTTGGTTACTGTGTTACATCAATGAAACCATTTAACATATTTTTTTAACCAAACTTTTGTTTGCTGACAGTAGCCTATATTGCAACCATCAAATGTGTCTACACAAAGCCTCTTTTGTTTGGCTTTTTGTACTATAGAGCAACTTTTATATCATATCTCAGGAAACACTCGTCCCCGGATTTTTGCATGTGGGAATCGTGCTGGGCGATGCCGCTGGTCGGCGGGTTTTCTCGGGGACTTCCCATTTCCCCTGCCCTTGCATTCTGGCACTGCTCCATACTCGCCTCACTTCACCCTCATCTGCTCTCAAGACCTCGATGTTAAGAGCTGTCCAAATTTCTTCACTCACTCATTCAGGAAACGCTCAACCGAATTCCACAAAATTTGACAAACCAGTATTATTATAGGTCATGTAAAATTACATGTATTAAGTGAGTCAGACACTTATTTTCAAAATGATGCAAGTATAAATATTTTATTTTAACACATGTTTTTTTTATGTAAGTATGGCCTACTTCATCAAATTTGCTTGCATACATATGAAAGTAGGCTTATTAGATAAAATGGTAACATCTTGTTTTTAATAAAAATGTAATGATTAAAATATAAGACTGTCAAAATATATTAACATATATTCTTTATTACAGAGGTAAATATCCGTGTGATACTAATCATTTATAAATCTTTTAACAAAGTTTGTGAAGGGCCTCATTAAGACAAATAAAAATTTTAAATTTTATATTTGTTACTCATCATAATTTATATATTTTGTTTGCTGGTATGTCTTGCTGACATTGTCAGACTTAATATGAACATTATTCATTGTTCTCATGGGGTACTTATCTCTCTTGGTAGTATAACTAAATTATATTAATATCTTCTGGGCAAGAACTGGAATAAATTATTTTCATATTATCTGTTTAGTTTTATTTTGCCACTTCTTATTCCAGCACGCAAGTAATTAAAATTGTTTATCATTTTGGTATCAAATATTTTATTTATAGAGTAGCAGAGCAAATGGTGCCATAGTGTGCTCATCATTCACGTAATTAACTACTGCTCTGTGATACCAATTTATGCATTTGTTTACATTATAATGTTCTGATTCAATGTTTCTTTGGGGACATCAAAACATGTAAACATTCTTTGTTATCTGTATGAACTATGTCTTTTCAAATTAAATTTATCTCATATAACTCAGTTTTATGCTATGCTGGTTGTACCTTTGACCTTGAGTGTTCTGTTTTGCTGTGTGTGCTGTCATTTTGGTGCCCCTTCAGATGCTGTGTTTAAATGCACATCATTAACATATTATTAATTTTACGAGAAACATGGGGTTTTGTCCCTATTACATTTATAGCTAATTACCTCATTACTTAAATGATTAGTTTTAAGATATTTTATTGAGCAAACATACTATTTATTAATGGATATTAAATGCTGTGCATATTATTGCATGCAGATTAATTTGGGTTAAAATCCTAGTAATTTATTGCCCTAATTTATTTACTTTGTTTGTGGTAACTGCAGTAATTGTTATTGTACAATGGCATCTATGATACTTGGGTATCTCTCAAAAGACAAACTACTGTACAGACTCTCAGTTCATAATTTTGATGTGTCTGGAGTTGCACAACAATTGCGCAAGAAGGCGTGAGTTGCCTTGAATGACAGTATTCAGTAGGGATGTCATAATTGATTCCTTGATACCCTAGATTATTACAGGTATCGAAGAATCGAGAATCGAACGGTTAATTTTTATAAATCCTTGTCTAACTTCACATTAATTTTTGAGGTTATGTTGTACAGCAACATGTGTTTGGTTTTCCACATAGGCTAAACCTGTACCGAACTCGTGTTGATTGACAGGAATTAACGTATACTTTTCTCGGTCCCGGCAAAATTCCTATTTAATTAAAGCCGAAAATGTCAGCTACTATCAATTTTTGAATATTATTTTTTATTATCCGCCGTAAAAATTATTTATTCCCGTCACTAAAAATTGCGTTCAATGATGGTTAGACTATGAAATAATTAAGATAATATTCATATCTTCAATACAAACGACACTACACAATCTATTAGGGAAACATACTTAAAATGTTAACAAGCCAAGCTACAAATTTTCTAACATACCTTATAAGCGGCCTATATTTTCGTGAGTCTTAAAACATTAAACCCTATTGAGTTTTCTCCGGTTATAAAGGTTTTTCTTTAATTTTCCAATTACATACTTGCTTATCATTACATTGATCCTCGGACAACGAAGATGATGTGTTGTAAATGAAACACGACACAATAGGTATCATATTACATGAGATTGCCATAAAAGTATGGTCTACAGATCCTCACTTAACAAATGTATGATAAAACTGAATTAATTTTCAACGCACTCTCACTCACTGCCATCTGCTTTTACAGTTTTACCACGTAGCCGTGGAGTACTAAACTTGACGCACTGTAACCAGGAATTGTTCCAATGCAGAATTTGACATAGTAAATTACACACCATGTAGAAACGCCTACATTATAAGCAACCATTAAACTGCATATATGTGAGATGGAAACTGAATTATTTACAAACGGGTGCAAAATGTGTTTATTGTGTGGGAAAGCATCACATTTTGTACGTCGGCAGCCATGTTAGTAATGTGCGGACTGCGGAGTGTAAACAGTAGGCAGCAGTGGTGCCATATTTTGATGAAAGTGATTCGCCGCGCAACGTTTCCACACCAAAGACATACTTCTGTATGGAATTGGTTTCTTTCAACTAGTTAAAAATGTTAATATAAATAATAAAAAATTATCCATCAAAACAACACAGGGAAAGATTGTTTAGCACAGATGGTGTAATATGGGATAGTAAACATAATAGGTTGGATCCTGAGAGACTGAAAATGTTGGTCTTTTTGAACAAAAACTTGTAAAACTGTTCTCGAAATATGGGCAAAATTTAATTGCAAAATAATTTTTATAGTATTACTGGATATAATAATTACATTATAGTTACATCTATAAATTTTTCGTACATTTTTCATGTTTGACAGGTAAGAAACTGTATACAGCAAAAAATACATATTTGTGTAAAAGTTGATTTATATTTTTTGTATTTTCATGTTTCTATTCTTAGTAAGTAAATGTTAATTTTTTTTTTTTTAGTTCAACAGATATTATTGACAAAATCTTCTTGGAATTGTAATTGGAATCGAGGTAGATTTTCTGCATAGGTATCGAGAATCGGAATCAAGAAAAATTGGCATTGTGACATCCCTAGTATTCAGTCATTAGTCAAACTTTGAAAAGATATGGGCGTAACATCCAAAATGGACATGTGTGCGAAAAATGGAGATTAATTAACTGAGACAACATTCTCATTGCAAAGCAGAATTTGTAGCACAAGTCTAAATAATGTCTGACTAGACTTAACCAAGCTACACATAGACACAAAAATTTATACTTGTTGGCCCACAACCAGATTTATAATGTTTATTTGAAACCAATCAATAAGTTTTTGATTCAAAAAAGAAGTATGAAATTGTGAAAACACTGTTGGGCATTTTTGCAAATCAACCCAGCTTTAGCACAGTTACTTAACTTTCAACTGAATTTTCTAATAATTTTATAACCCAAATTTAAAAAATTTCCCAACCTCTCATTAGTCTTAAGGGTTTAGGAACAATTTCGCTGGTGTCTACTACTTCATATACGCTTACTTCAGCCTCCACATTACTAGTCACCATATTACCATGCTCTGTCATTCCATCCACAGTCATCCCTAAATCTTTGGTTTGTGTTGATTCTGCCAAGGCACAAGGCAGTAGGCAAGATGATATTTTAAGTACTGCTATGATTGTGTCCACAAGCAATATCACACTATTGACCTCATCTAACATTCCACCCTCCACTTATCTCCATCATATCTCAAATTACTGAACATATACACTGAAGAGCCAAAAAAACTGGTATAGGCGTATGTATGCAATCAACAGAGGTATGGAAACAATCAGAGTTACGCGATGCGGTCGGAAGCTAGATCGGTTACTGCTGCTACAATGGCTGGTTATCAATATTTAAGTGAGTTTGAACGTGGTGTTATGTCTGCGCACGAGAGATGGGACATAGCATCTCCGAGGTAGCTATAACATTTGGATGTTTGCGTACGACCATTTCATGAGTGTACCGTGAATATTGGGAATCCGGTAAAACATCACATATTCAACATGGCTGTGGCCGGAAAGAGATTGTGAAAGAACAGGACAAACGACGACTGACGAGAATCATTAAACGTGACAGACGTTGAACCCTTTCTCAAATTGGCGCAGATTGGATTTGTGGATTGCCCTGCAGGATTTATGGTGTGCATTGCCTCCTGCATACCTTCAGACATTAGTAGAGTCCATGCCATGTCGTCTTGCGGCACTTCTGCGTGCTTGGGGAGCCCTACCCGATATTAGGCAGGTGTACCAGTTTTTTTTGGCTCTTCAGTGTAGTTCTAAGAAAATCAGCTAGATAGTAGAACATTTCTAGCACTACTAGCAATGAAGGCACCAAAACACTTACTCAGTGATTATAATAGCATTTATTCCCAAGTTTATTAGTTCCTGCTTATTTAGGGAGAGCACAAGCAAACTTTTACGCCATTCTGCTGATTTCAAGGGCAGCATTCACTCCCCCCNTCCATAAATATTATTGGACATCCTTCTTGTCTAATGCATGCTATTGTTTTCAAATAGATTAATAATTTTTCTCAAATGTCACTCTTTTTTGTCTGAATTTTTCAATTTTTTGTTTTCTTCCACTTGTATCCTGCTTACTCAAAATTCTTCTCTTGCTTGTTGCACTGCACTTAAAATTAATGACATGCCTATGCCTAACTGCATCAAAAGTGGGTGCACATTTTTCTGTCTTGTAAAAATTGTATGTGATCCTTCTTACAATACATAAGTCAAAATTATCAAATGAAATCACATTTTTTTTTAGAGTTTGGTTTTTGATTTGTTGTCAAAAATTATGAATCACCTTCATTTGTCACATTTTTTGCTTCTTGTTTAATTTTGCAAACAGCTCTCTCTGAGATACCATTAGCACATACTGTGTGAACTTGTACTCTCTCGACTGAAATGCTGAATGTCCCATCCCTAGCTTCCTCTTACATAAACTTCCAAAACATTGTGCACAATTTTCTTTCGAAATACGTTGCTTCAATTTTTACAACACCTGTGTTATTTGGCTGTTTTTAACACATACTATATAGTTAGGTAATATTCACTAATAGAAATGACACTGTGAACAATACAAAATATTTTATACTATCTTTGGTATCAGAAAGCTGATACAACAAAAATAATTTTAGTATGACTAGTATGATACTGAATTACAGGAGACATGTGTTAACATGCTCAGGAATGTGACAGTAGGGGGTGAGTAGAATATGTGAAGGCAGGAGGCGAAACTTTTTTCCATAACATCCACTCACAGGCACAATGAGTTGGCTATCACTGTAATCTTATAACTAAGACACTTAATATAATATTGAAAACAATGTCAGTTTAGGAGAACTGAAGAGATTACTTTAAAAATTACTTCAAAAAATGTAATAACTACAAATATTGCAGATGATGTTTCCACCTGTCATAGATTGAATATATGTGGCAGATTAGAACCATAAACAAATGTGCGAGATAAGATTTGTGGCAGTGCTGGAAACAGATATTTTCAACAATAATTTGATGCTATATGGTGTGCCTGTTGAGCAAGCACTGTTGCTTTCATGACTCTTCTGCTTTTATTATAAGCTCTGAACAGGTAATAGAGCAGTTTAGAGGGGCAGGGGACACACTAAAAGGTATCTTGCTACTTGCAGTCTTCTGGGGTTATGGGTGCTCTGTTGTCCTTGGGTCAAAATTAATTGGACATGTTCTTCTGCCAAAACTTGACATTACAAACCTGTCATCAGTTGGGTGTATGTTGGTACATCGTCATTTGCGACATCTCAGAAGCCTGAATTTGGATTTTTATTGGATCTCCATTGCCGACAACTCTAATGGTAATCAACATGGTAATGGTAATCAACATACCAGTCACCACAAATAACTGCAATGTGATGTGAGACTGTTGGAAGGAAAATTTAAGGGCATACAAATTACTGCTACAATTAACATTACAAAATTTTTGCATCTTCCAGCTGCAAACAGCTGCAAATAAGGAGCCCTCTCATCACAATTCATAATTGGTATACAAGAAAACCGAAATGCCTTTAAAAAAAATTCAAATTTCCAGTTGATGAATGGGACTTCCTGCTTCTCAATATATTGCTAGAAAACTTGAGTCAATTAAGTAGTCTACATGTAAAAGAGCAGCAAGTACTGTTATTGGGATGACCAGCAATTAAAGCACTAAATCTTCTGTCAGTACAGGAAGCAGCAGAGATACGAAGAGAAAGGGAGACAAGTGAAGAGGAGAAAGATAAATCAAGCAGTTTCGTGAGGGAATTCTATACCATCTTTCAAGGACGAGGTGAGTTCCATCACGAATATCATATTGCGATAAATGAAGATGAGTTCCCTTTACATTACTAGCTCCGAGGCATGTAGCTTTGCTGCTTAGAGACAATATAAAAGATGAATTAGAAAGAACGTTGGCAGAAAGAGTGATTGCACAAATATAGGCTCCAATGGAGTGAAGCTTGCCGATAGTGGTGGTGATAACAGAAAAGATGAGCAGAACATCAGTGAGAGTTGTGAAATATCTGGAATTGAAAAGTTACAATAGTGATGACAATATTGTTAGTAAACACAATAGTTGCAAGAGAGAGAGAGAGAGCTGTCACAATTAATTACATTGAACTCTTGATAAACAACCCAATTGAAAACAAATAAAACATGTTTGCTTACTGTTTTTAAAAGTTGAGGCGTAACGGATATGGTAAATAGAAGCATCGCTGACACCCCCGCCCCCCCACCATTTGATCTTCCCCGTGATCGCCTACAAGTTGACACGTGCCACGAGACACACGTGACCAAGTCAGGCTGACCCGAGGGGACGTATAAGTCATTAACGCGTGCCGAGGTCAAGCCGTGGTAGGCTAGCGATTTTCGCCCACGAAGGAATTAAGACACGCACTGAAGAGGGATATACACCAGAGTAAAGGCTGACAAAGTTTGGCAATTGGGCCGCGAGTTCCCCCCGCCCCCCTTCCCTAGCAAACCTCATGGAAACTTGGACATGCGCCGCGAAAAGACCTGACAGGGTTTGTCAGTAGCACTGCAGCAGTAGCAGTAGCAGTAGCAGGTCACCAAAAGGTCATTCCATATATCCGTTAGGAGAATGGTTTCCAGTTTTTCAATTTTTTTGGCAAGGCTTTGAGCCTCGTTTCTTGTTTCTCCTGGTTGATCGGTGTTTCTGGCAATTGAAATTAAAACTTTAAAAAATATGACTGTAACCATTACGCAAAGCATTAAGAGCATCAACGAGTGTAGACCATCTGGTTTCAGAGAGAGACTTCAAAACTTTATTTGCACCTAAACATTCTGTCAAAATTTTCCATCGATTGTTCAAACCCGAGAAAAAATTGAACAATATTTGGATGAATTGGAAGTATGATACTGCTTCTGAAACACATCCAACAGCCTGAACACCTACTAAATTCAGTGAATTTCCATGCGGCACATGGGACCAAAATTGCAAATTCACATTTTTCTTTTATTCTTGCCTGAAGACCAGAATAACTCCCAGCCATATTTGATGCATTATCGTAACTCTGCCCGCAACAGTCCTTTATTGGAATATCAAGGCTTTCGAAAAAGTTTAAAACGGTATCTGCTATATATTGAGCCTTATGCTCCTCCATAGGTAAAAATTGCAAAAATCTATCAATAGGTTTTCTGTCTTTAACGTACCGAGCGATGAAAGTCAGTTGGTCAACGTGGGAGAGATCTGGTGTGGAATCCACGTTTATTGAGTAGTATTTCACTGCTTTTAGTTCGTTAAAAATCGCCGCTAACACTTGCTGTCCCATTATATTAATATATTCATTGCAAATATTTGCAGACAAATATGATGTCCCTCCTTTTCCACGGTTTCCGCAGTTTTGCATAAGATCAGCAAGAAAAGGGACAAATTCACTTATTAGTTCTAAGCATCCCAAATATTTCCCGTTATTTTGAGGCCCCAAAATTTCATTATCACCACGAAACCTAAGTCCCCTTGAAGCCAAAAATTTCACAACTGCAACAATTCTTTTAGGTACATTCTTCCAATAATTGACCTGTGCACTATATTGGGAAAGCAATCCACTATCACCTCGTCCAGTTCTTCTGCTTCTTGCAACATAATTCATCATTGATTGCTTGTCCTGTAAACTGTTCTCATGCTTCATTAATAAGTTACTTATATGCTTCCAATCTTTATATCCACTAGAAGAACTAAAACTATTGCCCTAGTATTATTAAAAAGACGGCAGCAATAAAAATACACAGATTTCTTTGACGGCGAATATAGGAGCCACTTTCTTTCCACACACTCACCATTTGTCAATTTGCGAGTGAAAACATTCCTAGTCAAGTTTATAGTTTTTGTTTTACCGCTTAGATCAGGAAAACTTGTGGAAGTTTTGGAGAAGTCATCATTTTTATTTTGGAAAAACTTCGGCCCTTTGCGAATCCAAATATTGTGTACTTCTTCCGTTAAAATCTCATCACAGTACGTACTAGGGTCGTAAGATATATTTTCTAAAATACATGTAGTTGGTAAGTCGCAGTAGCTTGAACTGGAAGATCCAGTCTATGATGTGTATGTGACTGTCTTTAAATCTGACAATGATGAACTCAAAGCACTAATTTGATTTTCTATGTCAAACGTGGGCCCTGTTTCTGAGCTTTGAGATTTAGAGACATCTTGAGATGATGAGGTCGAAGAATCAGTCTGTCTGTTAGTTTCTTTAAGTGTAAAAAATGAGGTTAATTTAGGTAGTTTGCTGATATTTTCTTTTTGAGCTGTAAGTTTTTTCTTTTTTCTGAACCACTTAAATATGTTCTTTTCGACATAATTAAACAAAACAACAAAACTACACACAACACTTATGTAAAGATACTTTATAATTTATATTAAGTTAGCAAGTAAACAAAACGAATAGTTTAAGTTTGAAACATCAGGGGAATCCCGATCCAATCAACAGCGTCGACATCTATGTATATGTGCGTGCATCACCTACAAATTATAAGCATGCACCATAGGTAGTGCTAACGTAGGTGACCGCTAGATGGCATAGTTTCGCCTTGATAACCAAGTTGACGGTAAGTTGACGTAAATCTACTGCCGCACGCTACCGCAACCTGATGTTAAGATGACTACAAAAATTTAACGTGCAAGTTAAACGACGATGGCGGCATTTCGAGGCCCCCATCAGGCCCGGAGGCCTTGGGCTCGTGCCCCACGTGCCCTTATGGAAAAGACAGAACTGCATACAATGTGATACCGAACATCAATGAAAAAAACTGTAAGATTGTAAGATGTATCTCGTCAAAAGCGGTACGATCACCTGCAAGGTGACATTGCCCGCTGGCTCTTACGAACTAGATGACATTGCACGGTACATAGATGATTTACTATCTCCTGACACAGACTTTGAACTATGTAGAAATTCCAATTCTCTGAAGAGCATCTTCAGATGCAATGAAGATGTCGACTTTACGAAACTGGATTCCATCGGAATGATGCTGGGATTTGAGCCATGCATATACAAAGATGGGAAAACCAGCGAATTGTCGCGACCCATAAACATCTTGCATGTTAATGTGATATGAATAAACTGAACTTTGGCGAGCAGCACATATCTCAATGCTAGGCCGAGTAATACACTGCACAAGTTTTCACCGATGGTCCCTCCAGATTTTAAATTAGTCGTGGTACCGCAAAGCATCATTTACATTCCAGTCATCACAAAGAGAGCACACAAAGTGGTCATGACCATCGTCAAACAGCACGGAGAGTTGGTGAACTTTCAAAACAAATAAATCACCCAACACTTGCTTTTGAGAAGATGGGAATAAGATTTACGGCGACCAAAAGCAATAAAACAAAGCACCACATCAAACCGGCTATCAATATGCAACAGGTCACCAAAACACATACTAACACGTGCTAACAAGATTTTCCTTCACGTTCTTGGCTTTAAGATCGATCGTCATGGAAAATTACATAAACGTCATTGAGCCAATAATTTTTGTAGACAGCGTCACAAAAATGGAACTTCACCTAGACACTGTGTGTTTGCATCATATATTTGCTAAACAGTGTCAAGGTGGACCAGACGAGAGATGTTGAGTGATGTCCACATAATGACTGCGATAAAAAACTACCTCTCACTCATCCCAAATGAGCTGTCTGTGTCCAAGATGGTAGGCTAGGGGATAGAAGATGACTACAGTCTTCCTATATACCCTGGAGGGAAATTTGAGGTATGCATTCCTTTAGCGATGTTACTGGGATTCACCGAAGACTGCAAACAAATTATTATCAATTTGAAGTAGGAACTGGAACTGCTCCTAGTCAATACGCACACAGATGCCATCATGGGTACTGGAGAAAACCTGGAGACAGTGGAACTGAAACTACAGCCTTATCGAATAGATGCTGAATCACGTTCAGCTGAGTACTACTGAACGTATCAATATGCTGAAGAATGTGGAAGATGGCAAAAACATTGTTGTGGCTTTCAGGTTGTGGAGTAGTCTCGAGACCCACCCCATATTGTCCGCAAGCTAGCACATCAACTGGATGGTGAAGTCCAGCTTTGCCATTGAGAAACCGAGGTACATCATTGTTGGGCTATAGACAGGAATACAGCACAATGTGAGAGTGAGCCATTTGCAGTTCAACACATATCAAATAGAAAATGTGAAAATATATTTGAATAGCGAAAGCTATCCATACGTGGACGTGGACATGGAAATGAACTTTGAAAATGGTCAGTACCTGCTGACATATAAAATGTATGCTCAATTTCAAAATGCATATTATGGGTGCCCCCAATCCCTGATACTGAGCCCAGATATCTTCAAGAGTTTAGTCCTGCTCATGGTGTTCAATGTGAGTAAACAGGACGAGCGTATCAGTTTGAATGTGATCGACTGCAGGATTGAATCACTACGCATGGAAATATTCTTCCAAACATGTACACTTTCTGCATAATACTTCACGACCAACTTGCATCATATAATTGTGAAGACAAAGTCGTGAAGATACTTTCATGAATGATACAGAGAATATAAATATGATAGGCCATACACTATATCTGTTTAGTTGTCTTCAAGCATAGATGGCACCAGGATGTACTTTAATCTACAGGCCTTCCAGAGCCAGAGTGGCTTCGTGCTCAAGAAGATCGCAGTGTCCTACGACAATGATGGCAAAACACGCACCAAGCCTGACTACGGCAGTGTTGAATATAGTTTCATCGCAGAAGATGGATATCTGCACACCTAGATTGATCACAAAGATTTATGGAATGGTGGATTAATACCATGGAAGATGAAACTTACTATCACGCGAGTTGGCCTATTACATTCTAAGTTTCAAGGGCTGACTCTAATAGTTTGTGAATAGCATGATTGACAACGCAGACAGTTGAGCTGAAGTCATTGATGGTACCACCAAAGATGAAGCCAGGATGCCGGTCGCAGAAACACCATTAAACAAATATTTCATCTTTATATCTACACTCCAGTAGCTCACTGGTCCAAACAGATCTTTTACTTTCGTGGGGAAATGTACGCACACTTAATAATATCCTAAGAAATTTGATCGAGGAGTCATACATAAAATATCTTAATCAGACTGAATGCTGTGGAGAGGTGAGGTTGTAGAGAGATTTGGGTGGCTCTTCGCATTGAGGTCTTGAGAGCAGATGAGGGTGAAGCAAGGTTGGTATGGAGCAGTGCCAGAATAAAAGGGTAGGGAAGATGGGAGGGAGATAGCCAAGAAAATCCGGTGACCAGCAGCATCATTCACCACGATTTCCACATTAAAAAATCTGGGAGCTACCCCACCGGGAATCGATCCAGCCAAGAATTGAGCCCGGTTCGCCTAAGTGGGAGACGAGTAGTCTAACTGCTACACCACCGCGACCCCTAGACTGAATGCTGGAAACGACAAGGAAGAAAGAACAATCTGTCACCTCTTACATCAGATGAAGAACTGTAATGTGGGCATGCCTTTGGCTACATTAATTATCTGCAGAAGATGAGGTATCAGGTGACCAACAACCAATCACGAGTGAACAATGTCTTATTGTTAAATCACAAGCACAGTCTAGTGGTGGTGGGTGGGTGTTGGTGGGGCTTCAGCTTTAGTATGTAAATGATGGGTGTGAAGATCAGGAGGTTGGGGGTTAGGTGTAATGTAAAGCCAATGATTCATTGGTGGAGGGTGTTTGGAGGGTGGAGATTGGCTAGATAACCAATGGAATATAGTGGTGGGGTGGGTAGGTTGATAAATAACATAAAAAAATTGGAGGTGTTGGTGGTGGGGGTAAGTCTTCTGCTGGTAATCATGCAGGGATGATGTGTGCTTTACCATCTTTATGGCAATCAAACCCTGGAAGAAAGAGANGAGGTGACAAATACTGCATCTAATTCTTTAAAAATTTATTTAAAAAAATTTTCTAAAATTTCTTGTGATATTTTAGATTTTATAAATATTCTAAAATATTCTTTTGAGTTTTTTTTTTATGTTTAAAATTTTTCGTATTTGAGTTGACCTGATGTCAAAAGGTCAAGGTCCGGATATCCAAGATGGTGGTTGGGGTCAATAACGTAATTTAGCCCCAGAATTTTACTATTTTTTACGAATTTCTGGAATTTGTCTCCGTTTTTTGACTCCAGTTCACCTGGCATCAAGGTCAGGGGCATGGTAATCCAATATGGTGACCAGGGTCCATAATGTATTTTCCCTACAATTTTTAGAATGCCTTATGATTTTTCTTGATTTTTCACATCCAAGGTCATTCAGGATTAAAGCCAAAGTCATGGAAATCCAACATTTTGGTTGGGCCAATAATGTCATTTTCCCTGATTTTTACTATATTTTTTACGAACTGTAATTCTTTATAATTTTAGGGTTTCAGGTCATTATAAGGTCATGGGTATGGGGCCAAGGTCAAAGGTGCAAAGTCAAGGTAACCCAGATCCAAGATGGCAACCAGGTGACATCACAACATGGCAGGCAGCCAGCCAGTGCCGGCGCTGGTCTCGGTTGTGCCCAATAGGCATTTGTATTCTCCTTTTGCATATAAATATACCATTAATTTAAAATAAAAAAATACGTGAAAACAAAAAAGAGAAATACGTTGGAATAAAATTATATAATGTACAAATGTATTCCATATATTACAGTATTTCATAAAGGACATGTTTCCAGCAAATATAGAAAAACCAACACTACCATAAATTAAAAAACAACTACAACACAATAATGTACAATAAACCATTACTCCACAAAAATAGGTAACAAGGTGTCATAAACCAGTTTGACAAGGAGTAATGCAAAACAATGACGATGAGCATAAAGAAACAAGTACCATAGTCAGCTGTAACATTTTAGAAACTATAATCTATTCCCATCTGCAGGTGAGTGGCCTGGATGAAAACATTGAGATAAAATATTTTTGTTAACATAACTGAAAATAGAGTAACATCAAGTGGGTATACTTGGGACACTGAGGTAACTTGGGACTTTTAAAGGAATTTTATTTGTACATGCAACAACTTTGGGTAAAATAAAACATCATGTGCAATACATTACTGCCAAAAACCAACTTTATGAAACTGCATAATTCTATTTCAGGGCCACCACATGTCTAAACAAAAAGTACTTTAATTTGTCCCAAGTTACCCTAGTGTCTAAAGTACACCCAGTTGACGTTACATTACTGATTAATATTTTGTAGTTTTTATGTAGACCAATTAATTTTACTAACATTGAAACTAACCTGAAGTTGCTGATACTCATGCTGCAAAGCCTTGACACATGCATCTTTATCAAGAGACATTTGTGGTTGCTGAAAGCAGCTGGCGTTATGTTGAGGACTACAGCGATACTGGCTGCCAACATTTGATGTGCTCCCTTCACTAGCTCGTCTCACAGGGCTGTAACGTTCTTGAGTAAGATGGAGACTGTTTAGTTCTTTGAAACTTTCCCGACCACCTGCAAAATATTTTACATATCAAGAGTCACATGTCTTACACTGCAAGGTACGCTACTATTATAAATCATGCTTTAAACAACAATCACAAGATAAAAATTTAGCATATTTCTCATGTTCACCATTAATGTTTTATGGTCAAGAAATACTGGACAAAAGTAAAACTGAAAATCTTGGCACATATCTATTGTGAAATTACTAATATCCCCAGTTACATAAATGTAAAATTTTTATTTAACTGTATGTTATAAAATTGTACCTTGGCATCAGAGATGTCCTGTCACTAACTGAAACAGTCTCATTAATTTGAATAGCATAAATTTAAACGAGCCATATTATTACTCAGCAAAAGCCAAAAATTGCATATTACATAATAACTACATGGAAAGGGTTGACACACAGATGAAAATGTTCCTTGCTTTATTTACAGTAGCTTCTATCTTACATATAAAAATAACACTGTGTAAATTTCAAAGAAACATAACTCTACAATCACTTCATGAGTAGAAAAACAGATAAGTAATACACAATAATCTGATGTATATGTTTGAATACACTGAAGAAAATAAATAACAGATCTATACTTTTTAAAGGTTACCTGTTCTTCTGAATTCCAATCATATAAGTGCTAACTGAATTACTACCCTTCATGCTTATGTAGAAACAATACACTTAACTGCCCCACTTTGCTGTGTTCATAATGTATTGGGAGCTGTGTGACTTAATGGCTGAAAATAAGATAGTTATTAAAGTGAGTGAGCTAGGAAGAATCAGATCTACTTTCCGAAGGAAAGAAAGGCTTATGAGATCACTTTCCTGTCTGTGTGTGTCTGTGCATGTGTGTGTGTGCCTTTCAATTTTTGAATGCATGAACCAAATTTCACCAAATTCGATACACATATACAGTAGAGCACCCCTCAACCGGAATCGTTGGGGGAAGGGCTATTCCGGTTGTGGGAAAATTCCGGTGATGGGAAATGAGGGTGGGATGGTGTGAAACTTGTGTATATGTTGCACATAATTTTAACTTAAGAAATCTATGAGTGTAAATTATTAGTTTTATCTTTAAAGTTACAAAACCATTAAAAAAAACACTACGTACTGTTTATGAAATGTGAGTCATAAAACTCCCGGCGCTGCGTTAATGACCTTCATTCTCAACCTTTTAGGGGGGGTTCTTATCTCTTCACGCACATGTCTGCGTGAGTAAGCGAGATCTGGATATCGTGTTACTGTTTGTGTTGACGTGCATCTGATAAAACTTCCTGAAGTATAGTAAATTCCATTGACAGTCTTTCCCTCACTGCATGGCACGTCGGCACAGCATACATTTACAAGAGCGGGGCTGATGTATTATATATAGACCAAGGTCACAAAGTACCGTATTTTGGCGTGTATAGGCCACACATTTAAATAAAAATTACAAAAAGTGGGGTGCGGCTTATTTAAGAGATATTGGCATTAAAAAAATTTGACCCCTAAACAATGTTCAGAAATTTGTCAACTAACAATACGCTCTAATGTTTTAACTCAGTTTATAAGGAAGTCAAAAAAATAATAAGAAATGAATAGCCCATCACTTTGTTTAAACGCGTATGGGTCGCACCATACTTTAGCCTGCCTGTCCTCGACTGTTCTGCTTTGTATCACGTCCAGCCGCCATCTAGCTGGCGCACTTTTTTTCTCTTTTTTCTTTCACCCTCTCACTTGGCGTCCTTCCTTTCCACAAGCACCACCCCCTTAATCTAGACTAAACCATAGCTGCCCAGCACCAAGCAAGCTTACTCACTCCCTTTCTTTTCTTTCTCCCTCCTTCCTCCTCTTTTTTGTTTGTCACGCTGTGTCTCTCTCTCTGGTCGAATGAGAGCCAGCAACAGCTGTGTGTGTGTGTGTGTGTGACGCCGCACGGATACATGCACCATACCATTGCCTGCTCGGCAACAGCCGGCCGAGCTGGCAGGCTACGCACGGCACACATGTTTCACTATTTAAACGCAGTGTTGAGGCATTTTGACATAAATACAAAAGTTTGATTTACGCGGAATATTGCGCTGTTACCACTTTTCAGCAGGCGGAGGCCAGGCAGCGTGGCAATGATAACATTCAATGGCAAATTTATTAGTTTGCTGTTGCCGCACTAGCACGATGAGGCCCGGAAATATTTACGGGAATACAAAAATTCAATGCGGCCTATACTTGAAATATTAATTATCCCTAATTTTTCATTAAAAACTTTTGGTGCAGTCTATACACGCCAAAATACGGTGCATGTACACTAACACCTTAGAACACTAAATTCTGAAAGTCACACCACTAAAACCAATGGCATGTGTCGCACATTGCCATTAGTCACTGTCACTTGTGTCATTATGCAGCATAGCTGTAGCTGTGCCACTTGGGCCGGCTGTCTCTTCATCGTGCTGCAGCTTGTTACCAGCTAACGGGCATATGTACAGTCTGGTGTGAGCAACGGAAGACCTCTTGCGAGGGCGGGAAAGTTATGGCACAACTTTGCGACGTTTGAATTTTTTTGGAAAATTATTTCCGGATAAGAGGAGTTCCGTTAGAGGGAATTCCGGTTAAAGGGTGCTCTACTGTAGTACTAAGTAAGGACACCTGACTTATAGTTTTCGACCAGGCTGGGCACTTACTTTCAAAATGGTGGTCATTTAAAAATAATGGGTGTGTCATATCTCGGAAACCATTAAAAATATTTAAACCAAATTTTGTATGCTGACAGCGCAAGTTGTAAGCATTGAACTCAGAGGTGAATATTGTTGCTGGTGTGCCATTTTTGGAAGATACCGCCACATAAAAAAAGAAAGTTTTTATGTTATCTTGAAAACTACTCAACCAATTTTTGCCAAATTTGGCACATATGTAATACTATGATAGGACAGGTAAATGTAAGTAATTGAACTTAATTAAGCAATTATTTTCTAAATGGTGGCCATACAAATAATTTAGGTATATTTGGTATAACTACCATACAGTTTGACCAATTTCAACCAAATTTTGTACACTGACAGTATCTATTACAATCATCACACAAATAAAAAAAAAACCAATTTGTTCATCATTTTGTAAGATAACGCTAAATGAAATAATAAAGTTTCCATGTAATATCTCGAGAAACAACTGACATATTGCTACCAAATTTGGCAAACGAGTAGTAGTACTACGGCAGTTGATATGTAAAAATAGGTTTCAAGTATGTCAAACACTTATTTTCAAAATGGCGGCCATCTAGCTATTTTAGCATAGTATGCTATATATTCTAAACAGTGTAATAAATTCCAACTTAACTTTGTATGCAGGAAGTGTATACTACAAACATCATATCTCCTTTAACAGAGCCTCTTTTGCCCTCCATTTTGTATGATAGTGCCCCTAGAATAAATATAATTTTTATGTAATATCTCAGGAAACACTTGCCTGATTCCTACCGAATATGGCAAACTAGTAGTACTGTGGTAGGTGATATTAACTGAAAGGTTTACGTACGTCAGACCTTTATTTACAAATTGGCAGCCATATAGCTATTTTAGTTTTGTATATTATGTCGTTGAAACTCTGTATGCTGGCTGTATCTATTACAACCATCAAATATGTGCACACAAAATCTCTCTGTTCTGCCATTTTGTAAAATAGTATCACATGAATTAAAATTATATGATATCTCCAAAAAACAACTGATTTATACCAAATTTGGCAAATAAGTAGCACTATGGCAGGCATTGTAAACTGATAAACTTTGAGAGGCATTTCAAAATGGCATCCATATAAAAATTTTAGCTCAGAATTTTTTATTTACAAAACTACATAACAAGTTTCAACTTAACTAAGTATGCTGACAGTATCAATTATATCCATCAAAATTGTCCATGGAAAGCCTCATTTCTTCGCCATTTTGTAATATAGCTCCACATGAAATAATACAGTTTTTATGTCGTATCTCAAGAAACAATCAGCCAATTTCATTCACATTTGGCGAATAAGTTGTACTGTGTTAGGTCATATTAATTTATGTGTTTTAATTGTCAAGTCTCTTATTTTCCGAATGGCGCCTATAGAGACATTTTAGCTTAGTGTGCTACATCTATGAAACTATGTAACGGATTTACATTTGACTGTGTATATTGAATCTATGATAATCATCAAATGTGATAATATGTAAACTTTTTGTCCTCCATTCATGAAGATCATCACATGAACAATGGAGGGATGTGGCAACTTCTTCATGAGTGGCTTCCCGGGAAATCGTTTATTACAATCTGTCACAGTGCCACACACTGAAATGAGCAAAAAGTGCAGTGACAAAAAGAGCTAAATATGGAGCACTACAGCATAAGTGCTACAGATTCTAGGGAGAAAAATTCAATTATACCAAATCTTTACAAAAATCATTATATAATAATAAATTATATAGTTATATAATAATTATGGTGCAATGCAACCTAGATATAATCATGCTAACGAAAAAAATACTCTGCAGAAGAAGTTTATCCTAAATAATGAAAATTGTTTAAGATACAACAAAACTGCTTCATACTGTACTTATCAAAATATGGGACAATCTCAAAAATAGGATAAACCCAATAAATCCATTTTGGTCTAGATGAAAGAAGAATTTTCCCACAAATATACAGAGATTATAAAAATATAAATTAGAAAGTTAAGAAGAGAAATTTCTGCTGTAATTTAATTTTTTGATCTACAAAATGCAAATTTTTGTCCACCTTGCATGCATTTGTCTGGGAATAACAGTATTGTATCCTTTAATAAATGTTTAATGTAGCTTGAACATAATCATTATTCTAGAGTTCATTACAGAGCCTCCATGTTCTGACTGCCTTTTGCAGGGCAACCGATATACCAACACTCAATAAACAATACTAACATAATAAACCTCACTTCCCCCTACTAACTGTTGATGTCACTGCTAAAAAATATGCAAGAAACTACTATAGGTTAAATACTTTTTTGGGAACCAGATCTGCTTGGGGTATTTTGACTCTTTTTATCAACTTACACTAAAAGACTCATTCCTACATGTGAAAAACCACAAAAACCCTCTTTTGCCTCCCCACTTGATCTTCCTTTACCCTGTGTGTTGACCTTGAGTCTCCCAGTACAAGACTATGCATCATTTTCCACCCACGACATTCCATCTCTCAATCCTCAAGAATCTTTGGCAGGTTCAACAGGAAAAAAGTGAAGCTGATCAACGTAGATACTACATACAATCCACTTCCTGTACTCAGTACATGAGGGGACCCAAACATTGAGTTATCACTCCTTACTCTCATCTCTTCCCTCTATGTGTATACACTGTAAATCTCACCTGATTGTTACTTCAAAGGAACTGGCACAAATATTCAACTTGGAAATCACAGAAAGTACTTTATGGGCTGCAACAGTCACAGACACTGACAGAGTAAACAATGAAAGTCAAATGCAGAAAATACTATCAGGCATTAGGTTGCTAGGCAACTCCCCTGTGACTGTGTGTGGAGTTACATGGTAGTTCATGAGGAAATGGGGTACTGGAATGGTTGAGGGAACACTGGACTGAACCAGCACCTTTAGCTTCCTTTTCACATATTTTCTGCAGGTCATTTGTAGCTGGATGGTAGGGTAGTGAAAAAAGTTCTTGATAGCATTGCATTTACAAAATCTATCAAATTCTTTGCAAGAGAATTGAACCTCATTATCAGAAATAAGTGGTTATGAATGACAAATTTAAAAACACAAATGTAACTTGGTTACGATAGCTTTGGAAATAACACTGGAGAGCACACAAACTTCTGGTCATTTAAAGTGGCTGTTAACAAGCACATGAATGAAGTTCCCCATGAATGCTTTAGCTATATCCACATGAACTCTCTGTCATGGTCTCTCAGGCCATGCCTAAGATATCTACTGTAAATTGACTTGTCAGGCAGCAACTTATTTTGGAAACATGAGTAGCAGGCCAGCACAACCACTTCAGGGTTCATGTCTATTTGGGGCCACTACACATATGAACGTACCAGTACCTTCATCTTGCAAATTCCAAAATGGCTAGTGTGGAGCTTTTGCATGATTGTGTTGTGCTACTCCCACTTTAAGACTTTATAGTGGCAATATGTATGATGCTGGTCCTCTGTGTGTTCATGTGTATACTCTGTTGCCTTAACCTCCATCCTTCATCTGCCTTAACTTATTTAGATCCCCCTTTCCCTGTGCATGTGCCTGATGACCTGTGTCTGCAAAGCACCGAACACCGTCCACTAGCCACTCACTTTATGTGATCCGTTTCTGTTGGGGCGCCATCAAACTTATGAGTCATAAGCTGCTGTATCAATAACAACTTGTGTTTTTAAAGCAATTTTTATAAATGTAGTTAAGAGTTTGCTTGAGGCATGCTGTCATGTAGTCACTTTACCAAATTGTTGTTTCATCTGCTATTCGAAACTGTAGTTTGTTGCAACTTAAGCCACTACGCAGCAGTTATGGGATTGATATGTTTTTGTAGCTGCCTATTTAGTACCGTCAGTTGGAGCTGGGAGTGCTCAAGGGTGTAATGTTAGTTTTTGTGACACAACACTAATGGCCCAGATTTAATAAATTTCTTATTGCTCAACATAACTTGGTTTGTAATTTACCTCTTGTCAAGGGGCCTAATGACCAGACTTTTTGCTAGTATTGCATTTTAAAATTTTAAGGGCTTTCATATTTTAGTGTTGTGATTAGTAGTTTAATTAATTTTTTTACCTTACAATGCTTTGAATAGGCCTGTTGGTCGCCCCTCTTTTAACGTGTTTGTCTCCAAGGTTTTTAATGGAATTTTTAGTAAGGCAAATTGGGCAGCTTTGATAGGCTTGCCATTTACACAACTGCCTGCTCTTTCATTCCTTGTAAATTTCTAATTGTTTTCTTTTCAAGCCCCTTGTATTTGTAATTTTTAATGTGCTGAGGCATAGTAACTTTCAATTTATAATATGGTTTTGCAAAATATGAAATTGTACCAAGTTCACAGAGAATAATTCTATGAGAATTTTGGTTAGCCGTGTGGCTGTATTTAAATGTAGAATGTTTCTGCAAAAAGCGAAAGTTGAGAATGATATTTTATTCTTCTTTTCCTCAATAATTAGTGGTATGCCACATTGTCTTGCAGTGTAGCTTGTGTGACTTTGTACCTCCATAGTAAAGAAATCTTCCAATGCCAGTTAATTTCTTTTTGCATAAAATGGCTTCATTGAGCCTGTAAATTGTGTGGGCCAACCATTTCTCATGCACAGAATCACTTTACTTAAAACTGAATTTCTTCCAGGTGCTACACTTATAACCTTAAGGATTATAGGCAAAAACTCTGATACCCCATCCTGCAAATATGAATACTGAGCTACATAATTTTCAATGCTTGGGAAAGAGAGCCTGGATAAGTTCATAGCATTACTGTTTTCATTACTCTTAACATACTCCATTGTATAATCAAAACCCTGATGAAGCACTCCCCATTGTTGTAGCTTGTTAGCAGCAAACTGTGGGATTCTGCAATTACTGCCGAGAATGTGGGTTAGTGGCAGATAATCTGTCACCAAGGTGAATTTATAGTCATAAAGGTACTGAAATAAATTTTTTACATCAAAAATGATAGTCAAGGCCTCTCTGTTGAGTTGCAAATTATTATACCCTACAGAAGACAACGTATAAGATGTAAATGAAACTGATTTATCCACATAGTCTGGAAACATATGACTGAGAACAGCCCCAACACTGTATGTATATATATTGCATGCAATCCTAACTGGGATATCTGGAGTGTAGCAGGTGAGTACATGTTTAGACATAACCAACTGCTTGATTGTCTCAAAAACATTGTTACATTTTTGTGACAAGTGCCATTTATATTTATTTTTTAACAGTTCATGTAGAGATGCCAAAACTGTTGCGAGGCCTGGCAAAAACTTTGCATAATAGTTGACCATATCCAACCATGACTGCAATTTCCAAAGATCCTGCCAAGGTGAGGCCCTTACAATGCTTTCACATTGTCACAAATATATAAAATATCCTTGTCTATCATATGTCAAAGGAATGTTGCTGATGCACAAAATAATTCACATTCATTTTGTTCAGCCTGAAACCATTGTCCTGTAACCACTGCTGGAATTTGTGTAGGTTTCTTCAATGCTACTCCTTGGTTGCACCAGTTACCAAGATGTCATTTCGAAAACACACCACCCCATCTAAACCTTGCAAGACCTACTGCGGTGTTCTTAGGAAAATGGTGGAGCATATGATTTCAAAAGGTAGTCAGGTGTACCAAAAGAGTCCTCTATGAGTATTGATTGTGTATAGCTCTTGCAACTATTCCTTGACTTGCAGCTGTTGGAACACTCTGGACAGATCAATTTTTGAAAACTCTACTCCTCATAATCTGGAGAAAAACCTCATCCACACGAAAAGATGGATAGTGTTCTATTAGTACCATAACCATAACCATAATTTTATAGTATGTGCAAATAAAAACAATGCAGTCTTGTTTAGCCAATGGCAATATGGAAAATGGATAGGGGTCCATTTGCTGAAACTAACTTTGCAAAGGATATCTAACTTCAACAACCTATACAACTGCTCATCTACCTTACTTTTGAGCACAAAGGCAAGTTTCTGGGCAGAGAGACAGACTGGTGTCATGTTTTCGTTTACATGCAACAAAACCTTATTTCCTGTGAATGTTGCATGTCCCTTGGCAAACAAAGAAAGGTACTTATATACTATGATGATGTTCACTGACCTGTTTTCCCCTCCTGGAAAATTTTTGATGTAAGGACATGTTATGGCAATGCCAAAGCGTCATACCAATCCCAGCTGAGTTGTGGAGGGCCAGTGTTTGGCCCTACAAACAAATTTAACTCCTTTAGCCCTTGCTGGAACTTCACCTGCATTTACACTTTCATTGGACTACAAAAATGTATAGCACCATTAATAATAGAACTTGAGGCTAACTGTGGTTGGTTTCAAATAATGGCTTGTAAAAGGTTTCTGTATATTCTCTCTAATATAGCCAATATGGAAACCCCACTTTCTATTTACATGTCAAGCTGCACACCACACACTGAAGTAAACTCTTCTTAAACTTTTCTGAACCCAGGTTCTCTGGATTACAGACTATAAAGTTGTGATGGGCCGACCTTTCTTTGCCAGTTATCTAAATATTTGAATACATTCTCTTAAGATTTCCCAGTTGTTTACAGATGTTGCACTTGTGCTTACGAAACTTGTAATCATACACAAAATGGCCTGGAGTACCCGCAACACTTGTACACCAACTGAGAGAAACTTTTGGTGTTATGCACTGTCTTTCTGCAGACACATCATCACTATGTCAACAGATTTGTCTTGGAAAAATGTCAGAGATAAGGGAGATAAGGCCATGGGCCGAGGGCCCATGGCCTTCCCATATGCAAGGATGCACTGCCAGTGGCTGTCTCATATGAAAGTGGTAAACTAACCACTTTTTTAAAAGTAAGGTCGTCAGAATCTCGACAAATTCTTTGTGTAATGTTTTTATCTTCCAGCATTATCACAAACTGGTTTTGCAGTAACATGTCTAGGAAAGTTCCAAAATTGCAAAAGTGTGTTTGTTTACACAAGCTTAAATCAAAATCAGAAATAGTTTCATGGTCCTGCTGCACCCTTCTGTGAAAATTATGATGCTTTGCTACACAGAAGAGCCAAAAAAACCGGGAACACCTGCCTAACTAATATCGTGTAGGGCCCCCGCGAGCATGCAGAAGTGTCACAAGACGACGTGGCATGGACTTGACTAATGTCTGAAGGTACGCAGGAGGCAATTCACACCATGAATCCTGCAGGGCAGTCCACAAATCCATAGGAGTGCGAGGCAGTGGAGATCTCTTCTGAACAGCACTTTGTAAGGCATACCAGATAGGCTCAATAATGTTTATGTCTGGTGATTTAGGTGGCCAATGGAAGGGTCTAAAGTCAGAAGAGTGTTCCTAGAGCCAGTCGGTAGCAACTCTCGACGTGTGTGGTGTCGCATTGTCCTGCTGGAATTGTCCACGTCCGTCGGAATACACAATGGACAGGAATGGGTGCAGGTGATTGCACAGGATGCTTACGTATCTGTCACCTGTCAGAGTCGTATCTAGATGTATCAGGGGTTCCATTTCACATCAACTGCACACGCCTGACGTGANGGACAGGAATGGGTGCAGGTGATTGCACAGGATGCTTACGTATCTGTCACCTGTCAGAGTCGTATCTAGATGTATCAGGGGTTCCATTTCACATCAACTGCACACGCCTGACGTGAACCGCACGTTCACGAGTCCTTTTGCCCACTGACTGCCGCAGTATGCCCACACCAGACGCACCACACCGACAGGCTTGTGGGCACGAGTGCATTAGTGTTTATTATTTATTCAGTTTATTTCGTCAGTGTATTTGTAAATAATGTCAGTGTGTAATTCATTTATAATTTGTTTTGTCATCAGGAGACAATTTGCCCAGCCACAGCCAGAGACATGTGACATTCTACATTTGGCAATGCTGTGGCTGGTGCAATGAAAACATTTAGAATAAGTATTATCATTTTTATTATGTATTTGTGTAATTGTAATTATGTTTTGTTGTGTTAATTTAGTTCATATCATTTTTCATCCCATAATCATCTTTTAGTGTATATTATGTTTCACTGTACCACCGCATGGCGTCGGCGGCGTCTAGGCGGCGGAAGCCGACGCACATTTCCGGCAGTATTAGCCAGGACTTGGACGAGCTCGGACGTTACGCTCTCCCCACTCCGCAGAAGCCCTAGCAAGGACATCATCTGTCGAACAGTATCGAGTCGCATCCGGAACATTATAAGTCATTATCATCATCTCTTTCCTGACTTAACTTGCATAGCGCCGAGGGGAGAGCGACGTTATTATTTATCGGGAATCAAAAGTGCATTTCGAGCTTCACATGATAAGACCACGTGGTCGCTTGTAGTTCCGGGCCATTCAGGCCACGTGTCTTCTGTATAGTTGAGTGTACATAACGGGGTAATAAATACCTTAACAACCAGCACCACTGTTTTTATTGATAATCAAGTAAGGCGTGCAAGGTGGCCCACAACCTCGGCAACATGTGTATGACGGAGTGTTTACCAGAGTCCCTAGGCTGTCGGCCGAACGACCCTACATCTCATCAGCTCACCGCAGAGCTGTGGCGCCGGGCACACACATATTACTTCACAACTCTGGAAACACCGCAGATCAAGTTGACTTTATCGTCGTAGCAAAGCTTGGTCACGTCACGCCCCATACCATGGCAGAGCCTCCACTAGCTTGAACAGTCCCCTGTTGACATGTAGGGTCCATGGATTAATGAGGATGTCTCCATACCCGTACACANCACGCCCCATACCATGGCAGAGCCTCCACTAGCTTGAACAGTCCCCTGTTGACATGTAGGGTCCATGGATTAATGAGGATGTCTCCATACCCGTACACATCCATCCGCCCGATACAATTGGAAATGAGACTCGTCAGACCAGGTAACGTGTTTCCAGTCATCAACAGTCCAATGGCGGTGTTGGCGGGCCCAGGCGAGGCGTAAAGCTTTGTGTCGTGTAGTCAACAACGGTAAACGAGTGGGCCTTCGGCTCCGAAAGCCCATATCAATGATGGTCCGTTGAATAGTTCGCATACTGGCAATTGTTGATGCTCCAGCATTGAAATCTGCACAAATTTGAGAAAGGGTTGCATGTCTGTCACGTATAATGATTCTCATCAGTCATTGTTTGTCCCGCTCATTTAAAATCTTTTTCTGGCCGCAGCGATGTCTAAGATTTGATGTTTTACCGAATTCCCGATATTCACGGTACACTCGTAAAATGGTCGTACGCGAAAATTCAAATTTTATCGCTACCTCGGAGATGCTATGTCCCATCTCTCATGCGCCGACTATAACACCACGTTCAAACTCACTTAAATCTTGACAACCTGCCATTGTAGCAGCAGTAGCCGATCTAGCAACTTTGCCAGACGCTTGTTGTCTTATATAGGTGCTGCCGACCGCATTGCGTTACTCTGATTGGTTCCATGCCTCTGTTATTTGCATACGTTCGCCTATACCAGTTCTTTTGTCTCTCCAGTGTACCTTTCGATGAAGTGCTTACAAAGCTTCTGACCATTTTGAGCCAAAGCCCAGCAAGGTTGTATAAACTTTTAGTTTCATAACCGTAATCAACAGGAATAAGAGACATTCACCATGTATGTGGCACAGCTGTAGAGGTTGAGCACTCACTGCAATTTTCCCAACCTGGAACACATGCTGAGAGAATGGCTTGTGTGTGGAATTAGGAACAGAGTTGTTCAATATGTGCTATTGTCCAAGGACAAGCTAACCTTCAAAGAGACAGTAATGGCAGCAGAGGCAACTGGGAAGAATATGGCAGATTTGTGAAATAACACAAGTGAGGTAATCCAAGATGATATTCATTGAATGTACACTAAAAATGTGAGGTGAACAACAGATGGAGCCCCCATACCAGAGAAAACAGTTCAGGTTACTCGTTCCTGTTTTACGGTGTAGTGGAAATCACTTGCCTGACAAGTGTCACCATGTAAAGATCATTTGCCAATTTTGTAAGAATCTTGGCCATATTAAATGTGCCTGTATCACAAAGAAAAAGAGCCAGTCATCTGCTGATGCTACAGGCAGGGATCAACAGCTAAATAAGTCAGGAGTTGCAACATTTACAAGTGGATACACCCAGAAGATGAAATACCTGCAGATGAAATGTTGGTGTATGTTTTATATAGTATGCGGGGAAATAACTGGAGGGGGTCTTTATGCATGGAAGTGTACTTAAATTATAAATGCTTGGTCATGAAAATAGATTCTGGGGCAGACCACTCCATCATAAGTTGGCAGATGTTTAAATCCTGTTGCCTAGAGCTAACCTTAAAGACTGCAAGGGTAGTGTTGCATATATGGTCCCAGGAACACTTAGCCATGTTGGGGGTGATGGATGTGAAAGTAAGAAGAAGACACAAGGAGGGTGTCCCACGAGATTTTGGTGGTGCAAGGGAATGGCCCCAGCTTGATGGGTCGTGATTGGTTAGAACCACTGGGGATTGAACTGGTAGGCTTGCATTAAGCTCAGGACGACCATTTGACCAGGTTGATGTATCAACCTCCTTAGGTGTTTAACACTGATGAGCTAGGGAAGTATGTCGGACCACAAGTATCAATTACAATTGATGTAGAGAGCAAGTCAATTGTTTGAAAAAGTTTTCCTGTGGCTTTTGTGATGCGAGAAAGGATAGATGCAGAAATAGATCAACTGGTGCAGCAGGGAGTATATGAACCAGTCTCTTACTCAAATTGAGCTATGCCCCACCAATGCTGCCAATGAGGGAATCATTCCAATCTGGGGTGTTACAGATTCATCCAGAGACGGGGCAGCAAGGGTGAAACCTAGTTCTGCAAGTTTCAGTGGATCTTCACCATTCCGAGGGTTCACCACCAGTCCTGAGATGGATCAGGGCGAGACAGAGGCAAGCTAGCCAGCAGCACCATTCCGAGAGTCGCCAGCAGTCCTAATATGGATCAGGGCCAGACAGGGGTTAGCCAGTCAACAGCAGCATTATGAGGGTTTGCCACCAGTCCAGAGATAATTCAGGGCCAAACAAGGACAGGCGAGACAGCCAGATGTTGGAAACGGTTCTGCAAGTTCCAGTAGTTTATTCCCAGTCCAAAGGGGTGTCAATTGTCCTGAGGAGGATCCTGTGTCTCGACAAACTTCAAAACAACAATATTTTCCTCATAGAAGACCAGAAGTTTTTATGACATTCTTAAAAGGAAGGGAACCTGTTATGTATGGAGACTGTTAGTGTAGTTATGTATGGGGACTGTTAGTATAGCATATTTCATGAATTGTTAAGTTGGTAACCATGTACCACAAGGTAGGTTCAAAATTGAGAACTGTGTGTGTGATGATGTACATGGAGAAGCCGGAAAGACAATAGTGGCCAGTTGAGAACAATGGCGAACTGTGTGTGGACTGGCAACACCCAGTCTGGTAGTAAAAGGTTTAGGACATAAAAATTTTAAAACAGATGAGCTTGTACTAAAATACGAATTTTTTAATGTTATGTATATTTGAAACCACCTTAAAAATCTTTTGATTTTAGGTTAAATTACGCAAAATAGGATGTACAATTGACAGATTTATAACCTTCAGCCCACAATCACAAAGCTGGTAAAAGACATGTTAACTTCATCATCGAACAGTTATTCTGAAATTTCACTGAAAACAAGCTATTTTTCTACTGCTGAAAGAAATGATTAATTTTTTGTATTATACACTTGTAACTGGTTGGCCACGATTTGTGTTATGTTAAACACCACCCCTACACCTTGGTAGCTCAAACAAGGTGTACAATGTTGGTTGCCAGCATGCAATGGGACCCGATCCCACACACAGTGGCATGCCGAACAGTAAGCTGCCAGGGTTGAGCTCCAGTGGCTGGGCTGGCAGGTACAAGAGGGCTGGGATGTCCTTGTGTGGCCTGGGTGCACTTGCCTCTTCTGAGTCGCAGTGTGGTTTATGACCCAACTATTATTGTGTGGTGTGTGTGCACCTGCCTATGGATGTAATCCTGAGAAGTTGCGTGGTTCCCTCTCCTGCAGCAGTGTGTGGTAATCTGTCTGGGTCAACCAACATTAAAACTAGTCTCAAGGATCTGCTCTCCAACCCTCCTCCACATACTGTATCTCCTCTTACCCTGACCTGTATAATGCATTTTCCTTTATATGCCCCAAACTCACAGTCAAGGCCGGTGACATGCCAAGTGCTCAAATCTGAGAAAAAACTACAATGCTACCTCATTCAGGTCTCAGAAAATTGTACCTTGCCTCCATACCTGGACTATATAGTGGCGACACTGGTGAGGGGATATACCGCTCTAATGGAAACCAGGTTTCCTGAGAGCTTGGTTGGCAAACAGCCAGGTTCACTGATTCAGTGCTCCTCCCACCCATTCCTGTCACCCAGACATAAGCACCAACATGAGGAAGCTGCAGTGCAGCAACAGAACCCGTGGGCTGAACTGGAGGACGCCCACTGCTACATGGATCAGGGACCTCGTGATTCTAACTCTTATTCTTCCTAACCCCAGGATCAACAGAGGTTGCTAGGCAAACCCTTAGAACATGACACACCATCCAGTGTCTCCTGTGGGGCCAACCACTGCAGCACAACAGTGTCAGTCCTTTGTGTAAACCATTTACGTGCCTGGGAACCAACCTCATGGAGAATTCCACCAGTCCCCACTCTATAAAGCGTAACACCCAGAATAAACCATAACACACTCAACACAACATTTAGTATAATTTTTTTAATAAATTCAAACACTCAGATGAGGCAGTCACTACTACTGCAAACATGATTACACCACTTAGAAAACAAAACAATGGAAAAAAAATTAACATGAAAACGGAAAGCTTAAATATCAATTTTAGTTCAAATTATCACTACTCACAGTGTTAGCTGTATATTGAAAATTCTGATCCTGTTTCCATACTATATACAAATGTATGACTAACCATTTATTTGCAAACAAAATACATACAAAGTTGAGTTGATTTGAGAGATTTGAGCAGCTCTCAACGAGGTCTTAAAAGCAGATGAGGATGAAATGAGGTGAGAATGTAACAGGGCTGGAATGCAAGGGAAGAGGAAACTGGAGATCCCCAATAAAACCCGCCGACCAGCGGCATCGTCCGGCATAATTCCCACTTGCGAAAATCTGGGAGTGACACGGCCGGCGATTGAACCCGATTTACCTTGGTGGGAGACAAGCTGGCTAACTGCTCAGCCACAGCAGCCCCAAATACATGCAAACGCATAGTGAGATGAAATCCACGATATTCTCTCGAAATCTGGGAGTACATTGTAAGGTATAAAAATCCACACAAGTTGATTAAATTTTTTAAAATTTCAGACCTAGCCTAAGCTCATACAAATGTGTTTCTTACCTGTCTCTTGATATATGCCCCTCTCCCTGCTTATAACTTCTTAACCGCAGCACACATTATAATAAAATGTTGTTAGAATAAGACGCCGATAACAGATATTGCGAGGGAACCTTTCAAAAAAACATATGTACTAAATAGATACAACTACGACTGTACAAACTTCCTAGTGCGGATGCGTTGTATCAGTTCAAAGATGGCGTTATCAGTCTGTCTGGGTGTGTGCTCATATATTCCTCACATTTAAGATAATTGTTAGCAGCCTACAAGTCTTTCTGAAATAATTCTTCCAAAACTACGTTAGTGTGTTTCCAAGACATAAGAACTGTTCCCAATAAAGTATCGTGCAGATCTGCGGCATCACATATTCAAAAAAGTGATGAACAGAATTTTTGTTTTAAATTTTTTAAATGGTCAACAGGCCACTAGACAGACCCATGGAATTCAAAGCTCAAGTACTGAACTTAGGATTGCTATCTAGTACCACCGTTTTAATATCTTATACTCGGTCACAATTTTCCATCACATTCCTTCTAGATGTTAATTAATACCATTAACCTTTCACTTGGCACACTAAGTGGAATATTGGCTCTTTTGGAATTACAAGCTATAACGGAACAGAGAAAAACCTCTCTAAAATATAAAAAGTAAGATGAGAGATGAAACAGTTTTCATTATACCAATGAATATAGTATTTGTTGAATCCCAAGTTACATACTATGAAATTAATAAATAACATCTACAACCATGTTTTTCACCTATCATATTTGTTTCAGAAAATAAAATAAAAACATGGAACTGATATCTTTTATCAATTTATTGTTTAAGTAACATAGGAAGATAAAAACAAAAATAGGTTTCTACACTCATTGTAAAAAAAGTAGTTGCACCCACAAGACAAGAAAGTGTCGAATTGCAATACTATTCGGAAGAAAGGCAAAAATGATCAAGAACAAGAAATTATTAAAAATTGAGAATGGTATTAGAAATATTTATTGCACTTACATGTGTGTCTCAATATGACATCAGGCAGCCATGTGTGTGAACACATTCCACCAGACATCATGGTATGGAGTTGTAGAGGTCCATGATAATAAATCCCATGAAGCTAGAATATTCACTTGCAGTTCCTGCAGATTTTGTGGTAGGGGTGGAGTCATGATAAAGTGGCCCATAGCAACCCATAGATTTTCATTTGGGGATAAGTCTGGTAATGCAGCTAGCCTTAACAGAGTATCCATGGCTTTAAAGCATGCTTCTGAGATAGCAGTAATACGAGGACGAGCATTGTCCTGTTAGAATAAAGCTTTGGTATGGGTATTCACAAACAGCACTGCCACTGATTACAGTACCTCATGAATGCACTGTTGGGCTGTCAAAGTGTCCATGGTGAAGATCAATTGTGATCGGGCATTGTACAAAATTGCATGCCACACCCACACACCATGACATCAAACTGTCTGAACATGTGACAACAAACCATTTATCTTGGCGTTTCCCATGTTACCTCCACACACCAGGATGTGTTGGTCATTGCCACCAAGAAAGAAGAGGGACTCATCACTGAAAATAACCTGCTGTCATTCTTTATGGATTCATGACAGTCAGTGGCGACACCATTGCAGTCTGTGGCAATATTGATGTGGTTTTAAGGGCAATTGTTATAATGGTCTGTGTGCAAGTATTCTTGCATCACACAGCCATTTGCCAAAGATACTGACACTAACAGGATGCTTCTTGCTGAATGTCCATAACTGTGGTGGTTGGGGTACTCCCTGCATGTTGGATAATGCATTGTTTTCTCTTGGTGTGGTTCATGATGATCTCCCAGATCCTGCAGGTCATGTGTGCATGCCTTTCTCTATCCACTAGTGCCCACAGCATGTTATGGTACTATCCACATGACTGGTATGGTGTGCAATGTGATGAAATGACAATCCCGTTTCCTGCAGCCATACAATTAGACTTCTCTTGAACATGTTCAACTGTTAGAAATACCGTTGAAATCATCTACAAGTGGGTACCATACTTTTAAGGAGTGCTACACACACAATAACAGTAGTCAGAATGGAAAACCTGCACAATGGGACAATCTTGTATAGTCCAGCAAGTATGCAAATAAGGCCCACCCTTGCTGATGTCACTTGCATCGCCAAGCATGAAACAAAAATCATCTGCATATTTCACATTGTCAAACCTACCCACTGTGTTTCATTCCTGTAGGATGCTTCCTTGTGGGTGCAACTATTTTTTTTTCCGATAAGTGTATTGTGCTATTATTATTGAAATGTGCATAAAAATATTTAATTTTACAGGAAATACAAACNCCCCCCCCCCCCGGAAAGAATGTGGCTTAAAGTCCACTTATTCCAAAATAATGATATTTAAAAACAACATACAGTCTGGATTAAAACACTTAACAATGTAATCTGGATATAACATTTTAAGATTTTAGCCATGGAGATCACTGTATAAAACCACACCCAACATAGCACTAGTTCATGAAACATTATGATATAGAACTTCTTTTGCTGATACACAGCCTAAACTTCTGGGAAAGTTCTCGTCAATGTCTGCATTAAACTCTATAATATTTTCTAACTATTTTGAACAAGATCAATTAACTGTGAACCAACAATGCCAAAACTATGTATATTGTCTTGAAAGTTACTTGAAAATATACCAATGAGTGGTGGGGTGATAAATAGGGAGTTCGTAAACTAAGCATGGCAAACATGTCAGAAATACAGGCTGTTTGAAATATTGTTTACTGCAGCATCATGTTGGTTTGGAAACTTGCAAAAGTACCAACTCATAGATGAATTGATGGTTTGGCAGTTCTGTATTGCAGAAGAGTTTATTATGTTAAATGACGAAAACCCTAGATTACAAATAACAAATACATATTCTGCTGAGTGACAGATTTGAGTAGTGCTTAACTGATGAGGTTTTGAGAGTTGCTGAGGGTAATGCAAGGTGAAGATGGAAAAGTGATAGAATGCAATGGCAAGGGAAACAAGGGTGTACCAAAAAACCCTAACAGCCAGTGGCAATTTTTGCAATGTTTCCTAAAGTTTTCTAAATATGAAAAACTATATTTGACACCAACAGAAATAAAACCAGTTTCACAATGTGGGAAGTAAGTGGTCTGGCCACTAAACTACTATGGCCCCATTATACTGTGCTGAGATTCTAGTATATAATCTCTACACAAAAACTAATCTCAAAGGAAAATTTATCTTATAAGCACTGTTTCTGCGGACATAAATATTTTGGGAACCAAAGAAAACCGTTCTTCCATTCAATTTTTTCTTTAGCATAAAAAATATATGTGGAAATGATGGTTATTTGTTCCTAAATTTAATTGTCGGTAATAAAGATAGAAAATGAGCATTGAGTATAATATTAATAATTGTAATGTTCACAGGTGCTACATTAACCTGTTGAAAACTCTTAATAATAATTAACAATTGAATTAAGAACTACCCAGAAGTAAGCAACTACTATCCTGACTTTCTACAATATTGTGGAAATGTAAACACCTAGTTAAATTGAAATAACTTCAGTATGATTATGAAAAACCCAATAGTTACAATATACACATTTGCATTCAATTCTGATGCTTAAAATATTAGACACAATACACATATATTTAATTTTAAAGTGACCACAAAGTTTTTCTCATACACTGTTAACTATTTTTTAATTTGTGCCCATCAGTAGTGAATTATCGACATACAGCAAGAGAGATATTTCTTAACTATTTTCATGTATGTATTACAAACAGTAGCTCCATTTATAATGTTGAAACCCAAGTTAATCATGAGTTTGTTGAAACCCAAGTTAATCATGAGTTTGTTAAACTCATTATTCCAATTTTGTGTTGATTTCTCAAAGATCATAGGTGTTTTTTTTTGTTTCAGGACTTTATGGTTCAATTTAATTTCTTTGGGGTTTCTCAGTATATACATCTTCATAAATTATTTCATACAAAAATGCTTTTTAACATCCAACTAATACACCACCACTCTGGAATCCTTTTGCTACCAGATGTGCCTTACATTCTACAGGAGCATTTTCATTTCCAGGTTAATTTTTTAATACCCATTTACTTTGAAGTGGTTTTACACTTTTTTGGTGACCCAACTTAACTTTACATATTATGTATTTTGAGTGCACTTATTTCCCTGTTTATAGCATACTTATATTGTTACCCATCACTACTTCTGCCAATAGCTTCCTCATAGGTCAAAGGGTCACATAAGACACCAGTTAAAAAAAAATTAGTTGTCTTTAAATTTTCTGGGTCTCTTCAACTGAGCTCTTCATCTTGAAGTTTGGCAGAACTAATCATTCACTGGCTGCACTTGACACTCAGTGTCTCACTCACATTCGAAGTCAAAATCCAGAAAATCTTCATTGTTGAATCTTCTTCTAGCTCAACAGAAATGGATTTAAAACTGGCCATTTTAATGTACCTTAAGACTCGCTTATATACATTCCAGTGAATTACGGCATCTTGGGCAACTACATTATTATTTCTGAAATGTAAATTCAGAACCATTTAATGCTTTCTTCAAAATCTACAAATCCTCTCTTTTCACTCTTCATGTCTCATCTCTTGTGTTTGTGTTTTGGATCATGCACATAAGCATTACATGCAAAGACTGGGAACTTATTTGTTTTGCACCTTTTGTTTTTGTTTACAGCTTTTGGCTTACATTTTAGGAAGCACACTTAGCGAAAGTAATCTGCTTTAAAAATAACAAAATACTTAACTCCACCAAAACTACTCACTTCCATAGGTCCATTTGAGTCAACATGATGGTTTGGTGGTTTCTGCATCACCTTTTCCAAGAGGTAACCCATGTTGTTTACCACTGACACAGTCTGGGCAAACCATTTCATTGTCGCCTGTTACTGCTACGTTAAATTCATTCAGCACTGGTTTTACATATATATGAGGTACTTTGGTATACACATTTCTTATGACAAGAATCCAATGTATTATCTAATTTTACTGCAAGTACAGTTTTCATTTTCACTTTAAGTTTTACAACATTAATTTTTCTGTGTTCTAAGTTGCTACAATTTTTCCGTTAAACACTGGTTGACAAGTTTATTTTTGGTTTGTTTGTAGCTGGAGCTGTTTCCCACTAAGTCTGGAATTGTCTTCGAGCCATACTGGCATTCAGAACTTCTAACAGGTTGGCATTATAGGGAACTTCACTTTCACTTAGCCAACCATTTGACAAGTGGACACTCCACGAAGGCCACACACACCCGTCAGCCAATTATCCATCATGCAGTTTATGCTCTACAGCTTCCTGTGCCCATGGCAAGTAAATTACAACATTGTGAAATAACCTAAAAATTTTCACTAAATCCCAAAATTTTTGGCAAATTTGGCAACTTGGTACAAAATAAAACCTCTTTCTGGAAACATGTCCCATGTCACAGGTGACATCACCTGACCTCCCATCTGACATCATGATGGCTGCCTTAACATTCATTGTTGAAATGTCTGGCACTGCACATCTGGCTGGATCACTTCAACTGGTGGTGGGTAAGAGCGATGACATCCTAATGCTATGTGTAGACACATTGTTCTCGCCACACAACACCAAGATGCCATCATCGTGATTCCACACGAGATGTCTTGTGGCACACAGATGTCCAACATCAAGATGCCACTGATACTTTGTGTAGAGATGCTGCCCCCAGTACTTAGTGTTGCGACACCCAACCACAAACCAGTCTTCACCACTTTCATCAATCCAGCTGAAGAGTGGGTTGCCAGAGTGGGAGCTGTTATCACCCAGATGCTGCACCCACACACCCCAATGCTCTGCGTCCAACCCAGCCCAGACACCACCTCGACACAAGAGGTTTATCTGTCATCTGCCTAGGTGCATCAGGCATGTAGCAGCACAACACTCCCATGGCTCATGCCAGCCACCCAACAAGTGGATTGCAAGGAAGTGTCAGAATCATCACCAAAACAGAGATGTGTCCACAACAAGGCACAAGGAACGAGATGCCACTCATATGCCACCAAATCACTCAACAACAAAGTCACCAGCAGCCAGCAAGTCCAGGTAAACAGTGTGGTGACAGCATGAATGCCCTGTATTTATAACCACTGTCCTGGCTGTGCATAATACTTCACGTTACCAGTTAGGCTATTTTTTGTTGATAAAATTTGCTGCTTCACTAGTACTTAACAGTGCTACTAACAGCTGTACAACCACATCAATAAACATTTTGTGCCTAGGCCAGTGCACAAATAAGCAGCTAAATGCATTGCTACTTCCAGTTTTAAACTATTATGCCACTCACACGCCTAGCATCACGGCAATGGTACTGTGTCAAATCCGCACCTGGTCATCACCTTACATGCACCACAACCTCTGTGGCTCAACACTGTCATTCGGGCCACGGAGTTAATCAGCAGGAAGCCCTTGTTGCAGCCAAAGTCACCCAAGGTGTATGCTTCGTGCCAACCACCGTGACTCGCACCAGAATTTCCCCCCTCCAGCATGAGTTTTGATCATCATGGCTGCCATGCATCTGGGAGCACACTGATAGGTCTCACTTGTCCCCTCCCTGTGGAGTGCGAGGGAGATAATCAGCAGGTAACAACTCCTGCTTCCACTCTCCATCTCATTCACTCTGCACAAGGGAAGGTGCTTTATGCAACCCTCTCTCCCATAGCATGCTTCACTTCATTCACGAGCTGGCACAACACCAGTGCTGCACATAGCAGTTTCACCAGCCTACTGCCGCACCAACTACATCACTACATTTCTGCTCTTCAGATTCACCATTCTCTTTGTTTCCTCCTTCGCCAGTGTTTACAGTTCAGTGTGATAGTTCTCCTTTTTCTCTTGATTTCTTTGAGTGTTAATGTAATTTGACTAGCATTTTGTGTCTTATTTCCTCTTTTTTCACATCATTTTTGCCAGTGTTTTAGTGCCACGTCCTCTCATTTTGTGTGATTACTATTTTATTTTCTAATGCTTTAACTATACTTCCTTGCTATACTATGTCAATTTAGAGAGTTTCATGTGTGCTTTATTTTGTAATTTTGTATATTCACTTTTTTCATGTGGGCACTCATTTTTCACATCCATTTAAAGAATTGTGCTTGCATGTTTTGTGTACACCTACTACAACTCAATGTCCAATTACTATCGCCCCCTTCTTCTTCCCAACTGATGGATGTTTTTTACGGCCTAACATTGCAATCTCCTGTGTTGCAGCACCCTCCATGAGTATTCAGCACACAGCATGCCACCAGGGACATCTGCCATCAGCCTGGACCAGGTAGGCATGTCTGCTTAATGTGATGGGGTTGCTCAGCCATCCACCCTGTGCCTTCGCCAACTTCATCACAGACCTCACTATTCTAGAAGCAGTGATGATGAGATGGAGACGACGGATGGCTGCTTACCACCCAGATGCTCCAAGTGTCTTTGCCACTCACTGCATGCACCCTGCACGGCTTGCAAAGCAACCTGCCTCCCAGTGCAGCTGCCCATACTCCACATCACCAAGGCTTCCGCCCCGCTCCAGCTACACAGCTTCGTGTCCGATGTCCGCTCTACCTATGGCCTCAGAGAAGACTGCGACCACTGCCATCCTGCTGCACCTGATAGCGTGGTGTTTGAATGCTGGCTTGTGGTAGATGAATGGCCTCCAACAGCATATGACATATACTGTAACTCTTCTCAAGTCTGTCCCGCAACCTGCACCACTATCTAGATGTGCCCTCAAGGACAGTGCCATATCCTGAATAATGGACAGTCACCCCAGTTGGGGCCAACCTACAAGAATGTCCCCTCTTGCCTGCCAGCCACCACCAATATTAAACAACTACAGTAGAGCACCCCTCAAACGGAATCGTTGGGGGAAGGGCTATTCCGGTTATGGGAAATGAGGGTGGGATTGGTGTGAAAAATAACACATTATTAGTCTGAACTGGTGTATATGTGGCACATAATTTTAACTTAAGAAATCCATGAGTGTAAATGATTAGTTTTATCCTTAAAGTTACACAACCATTAAAAAAAACCACTATGTACTGTTTATGAAATGTGAGTCATAAAACTCCCGGCGCTGCGTTAATGACCATCATTCTAACCTGCTAGCGGGGTTTCTTGTCTCTTTGTGCACGTTTCTGCGTGAGTAAGCGAGGTCTGGAGATAATCTAGGACTGCAGCAGTGACATCATGTTACTCTTTGTGTTGACGTGCAACTGATAAAACTTCCCGAAGTATAGTTAATTCCGTGGACAGTCTTTCCCTTACTGCATGGCACGATTTACAAGAGCGGGGCTGACGTATTATAGACAAAGTTCAGTTTCTGCGTGTATAGGCCGCACATTTTTACAAAAAGTGGGGTGCGGCTTATTTACGAGATATTGACATAAAAAAATTCTTCCCCCTAAACCATGTTCAGAAATTTGTCAACAAACAGTACGCTCTAATGTTTTAACTTGGTTTCTATGGAAGTCAAAAAAATAATAACAAATGAATAGCTCATCACTCATGTTTAAAATCATATGGGTCGCACCATACGCTAGAATGCCTGTCCTCGACAGTTCTGCTTTGTATCACCTCCAGCCGCCTTCCAGCTTGCTCGCTTCCTTTCTTTTTTTTCTTTCTCCCTCTCGCTTGGCATCTTTCCTTTCCACCTCCACCCCTTCCCCTTAACCTTTTTTATACCTCAGCCTACCAGCACCAATCAAGCTTGCTTGCTCCCTTTAATTTCTTTCTCCCTCCTTCCCCCTTTTTTTTTGTTTGTCACGCTATCTTTCTCTCTCTCTGGTCGAATGAGACAGCCAGCAGCAGTTGTGTGTGAGTGACGCCGCACGCACACATGCACCATACCATTGCCTGCCCGGCAACAGCCGGCCAAACTGGCAGGCTATGCACGGCGCACATGTTCCGTAATTCAAATGCAGTGTTGAGGCATTTTGACATAAATACAAAAGTTTTATTTACACGGAATACTGCACTGTTGCCACTTTTCAGAATGCGGAGGCCAGGCGGCACGGCAAAGATAACACTCAACGGCAAATTAATTAGTTTGACGTTGTTATACGTAGTTTGCTGTTGACGCACTAGCATGATGAGGCCCGGCAATATTTACGGAGATACAAAAATTCAGTGCGGCCTATACTTGAAATATTAATTATCCCTATTTTTTCATCTAAAACTGCTAGTGCGGTCTATACACGCCAAAATACGGTACATTTACACTACACATTAAGACACTAAATTCTGAAAGTCACAACCCTAAAACCAATAGCATGTGTTGCACATTGCCATTAGTCACTGTCAACTTGTGTCATGATGCAGTGTAGCTGTAGCTGTGCCACTTGGGCCGGCAGTCTCATCATGCAGCTTGTTTACCAGCTAGCAGGCATGTACAGTCTGGTGTGAACGAAAAACCTCTCGCTAGCACGGGAAAGTTATGGCACAACTTTGCAATGTTTGAATTTTTTTGGAAAATTAGTTCCGCATAAGGGGAGTTCCGGTTAAGGGGTGCTCTACTGTATAGTGAAATTACGCCCCCAAGAGGTAACACTCATGTGTGTAAATATTCAGGGTGGCGGAAATATGTAAAAAAAAAAAAGTCCCTACGTTGCCAACTACCATGGCAAATAAAGGACGTGCCAAGGGACACCGCATCTCAACACTCAGCATCTCCTCACAAAAACTCCTTTCATTCCCCGCTTACAGCTGAGTGCATCCAATTTTTAGTGAAGTGAGTGTTAGTGTAGTTTACACAATGAATCCCATTCACAGCCCATGTGTAATACCTTAATTAATCTCAAGAGCCTAAGGTGTGATATGCGGGCATGTATACCCAGCTTCATTGAAGGTGAATAAACTCGTTTAAGAGTGACATGATAAGCTTCACAAAACTAAAAGAAATAAATTTATTTATGTTATTATTAATTAGATAAAATAATTTTTTCTATTTACAGGCAAAAAGACTTGAAAAGACAGCATCCACACTCGCTGCACAAAAAAAAAAAAATTGTTATTGCATGTCAATTTCAGTTTATTTTATTTTAATACCAATTCTCTCTCTTATTTTAAAGGGTTAATTATTCTGTAGTTTGTCTGTGAGTGCCTAGGTATTTTATACATCCTTCCTGCATTTGTATGCTATAAAAAATTTTTTTCTGCCTACTTCACATGAATAAATACTTGTCTCTACCATCGCTCGCACCAAGGCAGTCAATCTTTATTCAGACTGCGTGCAGGGTGGGAGTGCTGTACAGCCTCCTTCAGTTGCTACTTTGTTTCCATCCATTTACTTCTCTATAGATTAATCATATCATAACCTTTTCAGCTTAGCACCCAAAAAGCGGAACCCCTGCTAACTGGTGGATTTTGCCTGTACATGAGATGTAACTTCACACGTTAACCTTCAATTGGCCTTGTGCTATTTTTGCACTAGAGGTGGCCAATGTTCCTTCACCTCATTGTTCGACAATGTAAGTGCCTCATATGAGGATTTAAGTATGGGAGTACAAATAATTCACATGTCGGTTATGCATTTTATCTTTAATTATATGCTCTGCAGCTTAGGGACTGAACTCTCTTCCTGGATAAACTGTCATGACATGATGTGATTTGAACTCTACCTTTCTGCAGTCGTACAAAATAGACCTGAACAACTTCCTCTTCTGGCTTTATTGGCATTTAGATGTTGGGCCCACTATCTATCATCCAGCTCATGCTATACAACTTCCTGTACCCTGGGCTAGTCATTTCTGACATTTTGACATAACCTAAAATTTTGCTATGAATTTCTGTGTTGCCAAACCCAGTAACACTGTACATAGCGAAACCACCACCTGGAGACCCATCCTGTCTCATGTGCAACAATTTTCAAAAAATGACCATTACAAATGGTGAAAGAATCCTATTTACGATGAAAACAACACACATGTGAACTTGTAAAATTTCAACATGTAACACACTAACAACCAATGAATTGTTCCTGACTGTATTTGGACCCATATCCTGTTGAAATAGTTTTATCATAATTATGAAAAACACATTGTTTTATCATATACACATATGTTTATTTCACAAAACCAAACAAGGAACACCGAACACAATACCATACTGAGTACTATAAAACAAAATTAGCTGCAAAAAGTTTTGCCACCTCATGATGTAGAAAAAAATGGACAACAGTAATATTTTAGAATTACTTGATTTATATTTTTAACCAGTTTGAAGATAAAACACTTTAATTTATAATGCTCTATGGAGTGTAAACAAAAAGATGAGCAAAAATATTTTAGCTAAAGAATATTTACTGTTTCCGTAAAATTATTCAATATCCAATATAATAGGCTTACACATTCAGCCATTTGTATAGACCATTTTAGTAAATTTAAGGTTACAAGGTAATTTTAGAAATGTCAAATTCTTACATACCTAGAAATTTATAAACTATCTCATCTCTACAAGTTTTCCTCAGTATATAAAACATCCTTAATATCTGTTATAAATTCAACATAAATTATGTGGCAACAAAGGATATAAAGCAAAAATTGGTATAAAAAAAAATTATCATTGAAAACATTTAACAAAAAATAAGATAATCATAGAAACAAATAATAAATAACAATGTAGCTTCTGTTGCATTTTTACCTTCATTCTGTTTCACAGATTAAATAAAATATCATCACCAATCTCTGACAAAAAATGTTTGCCCTAGCTTACATTTCAGCAATAGCAAGAAATGTAATTTCATAGGATTTGAAAGAATGCTAAATGCCAGTGACTGGAACTTACTGAGTATATTCATTTTGGATGTAGCATATTCTGCTAAAATGTAGGGCGTTTTACATGTCACTTGGTTATGCACAGAAATACTACAAACAGAACTTTCTAATTATAATGGATTCAATACTGCTAAATACTGAATAACGGTTGCTTTGACGAGATTTTGTTCTACTTTGATTGTCTTCTAAATTAATTTTAATTATTTTTTAGCAACTTTTTTGTTTCCTAATATATACTTAAGATAAGCAGATAGGCTACCAGACAATAACCAATGGTTATCTTGAACACAAGAAGAAATATCAGTAATGAAGGTCATCACAACATTCATGTTATTTTGTTTTCAAACAATATACATATTATTTGAGGTAAAACCACAAACGTGCAAAATAAATTTAAAAAAATAATTTATTGTTTTATAATCTACTTTAAAATTAATTATCATATATATAGAAGTTGTTTATGGCAGACAGTTTGAATATTTTCAAGATGACGAAGAAATTTAATAAACATAAATAGACCACATATATTTTAAGAATGGCTGAACCACTTGCAAATAGAAGACTGAGTTTTTCTTGACGTTCTGGCTAAACAGAACTACCGTCCAAACAGTGCTGGAAAAATGTTACATAAAAATTTTTCAGCTATTATTTTATTTAGTTTTGTAAAATATGTTATATATTTAACTGCACTAAAAATCTTATGTTAATTTAAATGGTAGGTTAAAGGGCTATGTTTCTTTTGGTTTTTCATTATTAAATTTTTTTTAACAAACTTACAAGCAACATTGATGCATCTCTGCTTTCTTGTTTGACACCACTTTCAAGTCTCTCCAAAAAAATATTGCCATGGAAAACCAAACCTAACCAAATCATTTAAACAAACTTTTAAACTAGGCTAGAATTTTTAAATGATGGCAGGTTATAAGAATTCAGTAAACTGTTTGGGCTTGAAATTATTAAAACCATATTCATATTGCAGCTTCTGTTGGAATTCTTTCAACAAAGCCTCTGGTTACATATCAAGGGAATTTTGAATGGTGAGGGCTGTCAAGACCATCTTGGACCTAATTTACACCCATTTCAGCCAATGATGATTCACTCCAATAAAACAATTGCCCTATGTGATTTTTATTAATGAGTAACACTAACCTTTAGTAGTCAATTAAAACTTCTGAAATATTAAAATGTTAAAGATACTTTTACACCATTCTTACTTACCTAGCCTGTTTGTTTCCTGAACTGTAGCTAAACAGGAGGGTTTCTTGGTCCTGGGATATGTCTTGGTTCTAGATGGTATCAGACTTATATTCTGGGTTGGCAATTTTTGGGGAGTGTGTTGTCGATTCATACGTGCTTCTACTTCACGCACTATCTCTGGACTAATTACTGTGGTAGGCAAGTGCACACAATGCCAAACCAAAACACCAAACAACCAACACAGGCCACACAAGCAGAAATGCAAAAAAGAAAAAAGAAAAAAAAATTAGAAAACACACACACACACAAATCAAAGAAATAAATATAATACTAAACAAACCAAACCTAACAAAATAAAACACACAAAAAATAAAATAAAAAAATTAGTTTATAAAACACAATTACAGGGGTTAGGACACCAATAATAATTGACAAAATATGCTAGACAGCACAAAATATCTGCTCTAATGTGATACTAACATATTAGTTTTCATCATCCTCATTTCAGTGCCATTTCAATTTAAGCAAGCAAAATGCATTAAGTTAACTCAGTTGCCATTAACAGCTAACTTTAACATACTCCTGTTTAATAAATTATGCTCTCTCTATAAATTCCGTCGTACCAACAATCATGCTTCTTTCTGAATAGATGACAGAGAGAATCAAAGCAGATTTTCTCAACTCAAAGTAAATGCAAATACTACTTATAATATGTTTCTCATTGTGACCTCAGTGTACTAATTTCAAATGTTTATGTGTCCGTTACATTGTGAATATTCATCTAAAATTGTGCATTACTCTCACTGCTTTAAAGGACTGATGGATTGTTATGTTCACCCAGATTGAATGCAAAATTATGATTAAGTTAACTATGGTGTCAGTAGTCACAAAGGACAGCAACCACCCCACCTATCTGGTATGTGTTCATCATTACCAGCTGTAATGTTGAAGTCAGTCTCCTTATATATTATCGAATGATTTCAATGACTGCCATGTTCTAGCTAACTAAGCTGGTTCATTTATCACCCTTTCTGGATTTAGAGTGTTCAATGAATGCACTGTTTGTTTTTCTTGACATACTAATTATGAAGTTGTCGTAGTACCTTTCCCCCTCAAATTTAGCCCAGTCCTAGCAGCTACCCAGCAGCATCAGGAAGACACTCTAAGTGCATATGCAAATGTGGGAGCAAGGGCAAGGAAGCAGTATGAGATGATGGTATGGAAAGCAGTGGCCAGTTCTAAGTGTGCTGCAGCAATGTGACATCACACACTCTCGAACCCCTCAAATGGTGACGTCACATAGTCTTGGCCCCCAGCCAAAACAATTCTAAGTGCTTTTAATTTGGAGATAATGTTTAAAGTAATGAAGTGGTTATTTTGTTATAAAGTATTATATTTAAAATAATTATCATTTAATTGTTTTAATTTTGTCTTGGTTCTGGCTGTTTTGTGTAACAATAAGAAGGATGCCTGGAGAGGCTGCCTTCCAGTCGCCATGTTGCCAATCGTGAAACAGCAGCGGTAAGGGATGGACATGTGTCCCACGGGGGCCTGCATCTTAAGTTTTGTAAACTGAACATTTTAGTTTCTGGCTTCTGTAATTTAGTTTTTGGAACCTTTTTTGTCACCTCCACGCCTGCTCCCACCACTCACAGACCAGTTTAATTAGTTTTAGGCCAGAGCTGTGATGCCCCCAGCCAGCCTCGTTTTTGTAGATGTACGACACCGGCAGAATCGGATTTTCTATCCATCTGCATCCTGGTCAGCGGAGATTGCAGGGACTCAAATTCTGTTTATTTCCAAGCCACACAACTACACTGGCAGCATCAGTAATATTTTACAGTTTTTAAAGGGTGATGTGTTTTGTTTTGGACTGTGGTTTGTGTTATGTACCACGTGGTGGCTATGACCATTAAAACTGGTAACAAGGATTAGTCAGAGCAAGTGTCATTTCGTAGAAGGGTATGTCCACTCTCTACAGGTGTGCAGTGTAACCCAAACAGCAATGGCTGTCGCGAAAGCATAGGTGAAACCTCTACCATTTTTGCTCATGCCTACCAGCCACTCTAGCAGAACATTCCACGCCACCCTGAGAATTCATGTACACACTTGTGTTAGTCGGCAGAGGCTAACTGGAACCCCTGGTAATAAATAAACCTCTTACTCATAGTGTGGCAGGCACATGGTCAGAATATTCCAACCACCTTGGATGACAACAAAGTTCTTGTTACGGCATCTTCCAAAAAAATAAATTTAATGTTACCATATCAGCAATCTCCATGATCAGTATTCATGCCAACCACTTGAAATGTAGAACCTGTGCTACCTTAGGTAAGCATCAGGGTGAAATTAGTCTTATATTTTTTCATTGAGTCAGTGACTGAAATGTTTGGAATACATAATATACTCACTCTCCTCAGGTGCGAAATTATGTTAGTGTCTAACAGTTCTTATTATGCAAGTGCTTTCAACTTTTCCTCAATTTCTATGAAGATATTTTGGCAGGAAAACATTCTTAAACCTCAGTCTTGCTGCTGCATTATTTTCTGGCCAATCAGCAAGCATTTTGCTTATAACAACCTCACTATAATAACCCGTCATGTAGTTTCCTGTACAACTGCACACAATTTTATGAACTCAAATTTACAATCCTGGTGCATATTCATAGAACGCACTTCAATGTTGACATTAAATTCTTCCTAATAATAATAATAATAAATCACACTGTCCTCTTCCCATTATGAACAATGCTTGAACTTGAGGGAAAGAATTGTGATTTGGGGGAAGGGGTGATGATCTCATCCTCTCCCCCTTGTGGAACACATGTGCTCTGCTGAAAAATTGTATGCCCCATGAGACAGATGTTTACACCCTTGGGGGTCGCCCAGTTACTGCTACCACTTTTTATAATCAGCATTGCCATCTGCACACGTCAATTAATCATAAATGTATTGTTTATTCTTGTACACTAGCATTACAACAGTCAATTAGGTATCAAATTTGGCCTATTTACAAGAAAATATATACTTAAAACATTATTTTAATCAGGGGCTTTCAACCATTTGAAATCCCTTTCACACTGGTATTAAGAGACATGCCCCCTCCCCATCCTCTGTGATTTACAATTGAATGTTAATATACATATGTATATATATTGATACATTTGTGTTTCAGGAATAGTGAATTTTTTTCATTTGTAAGTGTGTTACCATTTGGACCTTACAGCCAATGTTCAGGACTAGGAACTCCCTTTGGGCAGATTCCACGAGTGTCGTTTGCTGTGGTTGCCGGGATAGAGCGATGACATGACTGTTATCACCTTACCTGGGGGCAACAGCCTGCCTTCGCATTGGTTCTGCGTTCCGACAGCCGGTAAACTACTTCTGAGTGTCCTTAACAGGGGGCGGTGTCCACCCCATGAGCACTGACCAGCCTTTGACAGTTTCACCAGTCCTAGTGGCTAAGAGCGCAGGGCTTTGCTCGCCCACATTTNTCTGCCTGCAGGAGTTTCAAGGTGTGGGAGAATGGAAGTTGAGGTCAATCAGTGAGCCAAGGATACATTCATGGGTATGAAGGTGTTAACTACAGTTAAGGTGGGTTTGCTTGTGGAGGCAGAGAAAGTTTTTTGGGTACTTGAGAAGCGTGGGTAACAAGCCATCAGTATGTTGGAGTCGGCATTGGAAAAACTTTTAAGTATTAATTTTTTTATTCAATAATTTTTTTTCAAATTTATTTTAAGCTTGAAATAAGTTGAATTGCTTTGCCTGTGGTTAAATACAAAAACATTTTAGTATTTGTAGCTTGAGAGCAGGGTGCCCTGGAAGGGAATTAAAATTTAAATGGCATTATGAGAAAGCCTTTTTATGCAAATTGTGTTCAAATAATGACTATTAGTTCTTAAACCTAACACATGATGTTGAGATAGTTACTTGATTTAATTTTTATGTAGTGTCAGCTAAGTATTTATGTTTTATTTTAGTAAAAATCAGTTGAATTGAATGAGTGAGTTTTCTTTAATTATTTATCACTAATCATCAGTTCACATGTCAAGGTGTTTTTTTTTTAATTGGTACGGTGTTTAGCATCTTGAAACAGAGTGCACTGAAAATCGATGGTATTACACCCCTGAATTATATTGTTTTAACTGTCAGGGCCCCAGAGACTGAGTGGGTATAATTGAACATTAAAGTTTTTGTATGTTTGGTGTGAACTGTGATAGTGGATAAAATAAATAAAAGTGAGTAAATGCTTAGAATTTATTCAGTGTTTGGAGCACTTTCACAACAATGGATGAATAAAAAAAAGTTTCAACCATGATATACATATTCACTGGATTTAAGTAAAGCCCAAAAAACTTAACTATGTGCTCATGAGACTAGTTACTCCCTTTGATACACATGAGCAGTTATTCTTTTCCTGTCACAACAAGATTGTTTACACAGCATATCTGGCACACTGTCACATTGTTGTGTGCATTCACAAAGGTACATTGCAATTATACAATTGTGGTGATTTATACTAGAGATGAATATGATGTGGTGGCAGTGGTAGGAAATTGGACAAGGCCTTGTTTGGTAAAGTTCAATATAATAACACTGTTATTATGGACAAATCAAAAGATCCAGCTGTCAATTCAACTAAGAAAAAAAGATTGTCAGAAATATCTTAATAACACGCCAAGTTTATTGGAATGACTTTGAGTTCTAGTGGGGTTGCGGTAGTGTAGTGGTTTAACTACTTGCCTCCCACCAAGGCAAACTGGGTTTGACTCCCAACGGGGTTGCTCCCGGATTTTCGAATGTGGAAATCATGCCGCCCTTTCATTCCGGCACTGCTCCATACTAACCTTGTTTCACCCTCATCAGCTCTCAAGACCTCGATGTTAAGAGCCACCCAAATCTCTTCACTCACTCGAGTTCTGGTTATCTACAAAATGTTGAATTACGTGAAGACAGGAGGGAAAAGAAAGTGATGTAAATGCAACATGATACAAACCAATAAAATTATAGTAGTGAGTAAAGGGATTGAACAGAAATAGTCATTATCACAGATTATTGTGTTCTGCTAAGTTCCTGGAAGTTCTGCAGTAGGAACAAATTAAATTGTCTCTGAAATGAATACCTCAGATATTAATGTTATTGATGAAGCACAAACAATGGGACAAACATCAGGAAAAATGCTGAAAAAAGCACTACAGTATGAAGATGATGAAACTAATTATTTATATACTTCACATTTCGGGTTACTGTTATTTTAAAACAGCTACAATTTAATAAGATGAAGCTATCAAAACTTTCAGTTATCAATCTACTGGAACACTGCCAGAAGATGCTGGTTATAGTGTTGTATTATAACAATACAATTTTTAAAATGTATTGTGTTTGTTTACTCTTGTTATGTATTACATTCCATAAAGAATAAATGTAATACAACTGTAAGAAATAGAAAAAAATAAATTACAAAGATAAAAAAATATAAAGTATAAACAAAAGAATAACAAAACATAACAACATGTCTGCCTAGCTGACATGTGGGTACCATTCATGATTGTGTGTTTATGTGTTTGTGCACCAGAGAGCTTATGTGTGTCAGTTAATTTTTTTTACAATTATTATTATCTATTCTTGTTTGGTTTTATTTAAATTATTTTTATGTTACATTCTGTACTTCATTAAATTAACTAATCAAATCAGTACGGGATATAAGGAGGACTTTATTTTATAGAAAAACATAATACACATAATTTTTGCTATTAAATTAACTGTCAGTTAACAGTCTACTATATCAATATTAATTTTTTAAATATAAATAGTCTGATAGTTTTTTTGGAATTACACACATACCATTTTTAGAAATTTATTTATGCTTTTGATCCCCTTGTAAATTTGTTGCTTTATTCTCATGATGGGATCATCTGAATATTCTTCACCATCTTTGGGATATTCAAATGTAAAATACATAATTTAAATGTTTCACTACATTGTGTAGTACACCACAAGAAACAATTAATTTTGGCACTGTCCATGGAAACACATAGTTATCTAGAATTGGGGATCTTTTTTCCACTGTCCAAAAACTATTTCTATGACCACCACACTTTCCCTTGGGTGAATTAGGGAAAAAATTCACTGATGCTCATTGTGAACAGGCTTGCAAGGTGTAATAAGCTATGGTGAAACACCATAACATGAATCCCCAAGTAAGCAGCCCGTAGGACCAATCTACAAAGTAGCATTTCTGACTGGACTTTGCCTCCATATCCTTTCATATACTAGGCCATTCTGCACTTACGACTAAAATTTACATTGCCATCATATGTCACCTGCAAGTCATCCAACCTCTTATCTTGGAATGGTGAAAGTTCATTAGGGTCGTGCATGCACGAGGTGCAATACCAGTATTACGGTCATTGTGTGTGATGCAAGTTCAGTTATTGCATGTGATGCATGTGCTTAATGCATCAGCATGTTGTGCATGATGCACCGAGGTTTAACATAGCAAGCTCACGTGTGAAGTGTGGAAGGGCTTTATGTTAATTTCTAAGCGTTTCTATATATTTGTTCTGCTCATGCACTCCTGTGCACATCTTTGTAAACTTAGTGTTAATATTGTGTTTCCTTCCATTTCGATCAAACTTCATCCCTCATACACACGCTTGACTACATGGCCACCACTTCCCATGCAGGGGATGTGACCCTGCTTTCGACGGCCTTTGGACAGTCTCATTTTTGAGCTCAAGCTGGACAGGTGCATGCAGTGAGGTCTGCAGGGGCTTCAACTTTGCTTTCACTGATCTGGTAATTCTGTTTGTGTAATTTATTTTCAAACTTTTTTTTGATACCCCTGGGCAGATAGACCATTCCATCGAACAGAGGGCACATGTTGTCTTATGGCCTTTGACTGTCTAACATTTGTGTTCACTTTTAGCTAGCTCAGATGAGGCCTCAAGTAATTTGGTTTTCGCCTTAGCACTTTGGTAATGTTATTCTTTATTTGGTGCATGATTTGTGCTACTAGTGAGTAATAAATACCAGATAACTCTGCATGTAGTCGCCCTTAATTCTTGTACCCTTGTAATTGTGTTTGGCGTATTTCACGGCCAACAGCGGAACAGAAGAGTTTAAGTTATTTGCCATCAATTTAAATAGCCACATGGTGACGTCGTGACCCTATTAAGAGTTTTTGTTTACAGCGTGGCAAGCGCACAGAAACACTGGCTGGTGGTACCCTGGGATTTCAACTACAACTTAACATCTGAAAACTCAATACCACTACATGCCCATCACAATGTGATGCCTGGAAATATGTAGTTTACACAAACTTCGACCAATATCTCAAGAATAAATGGGAGTACAGTGGACAGTGTAATGCAAACTTTTTTCTCACCCTGCGCAGTAATATTAAAGATGCGCGGGAGTGTAATGGTGCTTGTGACCATCTCCTTACCTGGTTGATTCCTGGAAACTTGCAGTATCGGAATAGAAATTAGTATCGTCCCATATGTGTGTGCTGTGTGTGTGTGCACCCTTGCCAGATGCCAGTGGACTACACAGTAGGCATGGACAGAAAAGTTTGCGTGTGCACAGAGAAAAACAGGGCTAGTGGATAGAAATTTTGCCCGACCACCAAACCGCGGGAACAGTGCACTATGCTAGTCTGCATTAGCTTGGCCGGCAAGATGGCTTGTTGTGTTGTGTGCCACCATCGTAAACACAGGGACTGTACTGATAAAAGTGAGTGCTTATCCTTCATGTAAGAGTTTTTTGCATGCAAAGCATGTTTTGCTCCATGTACGAGTTTGGACGGAGCAGTGATGAAACTGGACTTGTCACTCATACCGTGTGTGATCAGCAGCCACGTGTCAGGTTTCCCGTTTTCCAACCTTCGCGGGCTGCTGTGGGAAGCGTTGGGAGAGTTCATAAGACAGTGCGAGGGGAAGTTAACCAGACATGGCATCCCTACAGTAGAATGGTCGAGTCGTGTGGCGGGTCAGTTCCATGATGGCACATCCTCTTGGGGCAAATCTTGGTGAGCAATGAGGGTCTCCTACGCATCCCAGTGGACATCAACAGGCAGCCGAGGGCAGCCCTGGATAACAGAGTGGTGATATACAACTTCATTGCAACGTACCTTGTGCCCGCCCACCAGTTGGCACCAGAGCCAGGGCTGCTCTGCCTCACCACAGGGGTCTGCAGACGTAGACATGGGGTCATACCCCATCATCATCCAGATATGAGACCTAATCATCACCACTGCCCTTGTGGTGGAGGGGCTGTGGGATGACATCATCCTGGGTCAGACTTTGCTACGTGAACAAGACGCCATCATTGAGGTAAGAAAGAATAGACTCTATGTTGGCACTGCCAGCCGATGTACTACATATAGCAACAAGAAACCCCTCCCAAACCCCTTCAGAGGGCCTGTGTTGCTGGACGAGTCAAGTTACTGGGTCCCACCCAAGCATGTAACATTGTTTGAGATTGTGTTAAATCATCATCCTGCTGTTTTTGCTGTATCGGACATGTTACGCTATATCACATCATTCATCACAAGATCCTGACCATCAGAGATGCACCAGTTTTCGTGAGGCCCATCACTTATGATTGCCCAACATGACAGGCAATCCTGGACATAATCATGGTAATGCTAAGGGATGGAGTGATTTTGAACCTAGCGAGAGCCCCTACAATTGCCAAGTGGTTATGGTGGATACGGACGGTACACTTCAAGCCTATAAACAAGCTGACTGTGAACATGCACCCACCACTGGTAAACATCTTGGACACGTTGGCAGGGCTGAGACAGGCTGATTTTTTCCATGCTAGACATGAAGTCAGGCTTTTGGCAAATTCCTGTGAGACTAGATGATAGATTCAAGGCCATGTTCACCATGCCGGTTTGGGGTTGGTTCCAGTTTTGTTCTGTGAGTTTTGATGCTCCCAGGACATTCCAATCACCCATGATGCTGTGCTGGAATGCTACGCCTGCCTATTCACCGTGGCGTTTCTTGATAATGTGGTATGGTCACAGTCATGGGAGGAGCATGCCCACCATCTTGCACTGGTAATTGAGGCACTCGTGATTCACAGCTTCACATGCGCCCCCCACAAATCCCACATTGGCTTTATCAAACTCTCGTACCTGGGGCACATGTGAACATGCAAAGAAACAGCCCATCACGAGAGCAGTTGTTGCTAATCAACTAGAAATCCCCACCCCAAATACATAAACAACTTCAGAGGGTCATAGGACTAGTAAATTTGTTACGAAACTACAGTCCAGATTTTGCCACCCCTCACTGAACAACTTTTGCTAGATTATCAGTACTGCTAGTCAAACGCAGAGCACGCCTTAGACGAGCTGTAGTGCATGTTCTGTTAATGCCAACTACTCGCCAACCCAATTACTTCCGCCACTTCTACATGCAGATGGAAGCGAGCCATGAGGACCCGGGTGCTGTATTGTACCAGCTGAGTGACCATGGAGAATGCCTTGTTATTAACTATGCAAGCCCAAATTTCCAGAAGGGTGAGAGGACCTATGACATGAATGCCTTGTGGTTGTGTGGGCACTGAAGCACTACCACCACTATCTGGAGGGCAGCGAAATCACAGTGCGTATAGACAACCAGTGTTTTCTCTGACTGGAGAAAACACAGGGGCGGAAGCTGAAATTCACCCATTGGGCACTCGCACTTCAGGCCCTGAACTTTGTCATCAAGCACGTCTCCAACAAGTACAACACACTGGCTGATGAGCTTTCCCGCTGTCCAAACCTGGGTCACCAGGCATGTGACGAAACCACCTAGGATGACATCGTCCCCCCGCTCTATCACCAGGACCACGTGAATCAACCCCTAAGCCAGCCCGCAGAAGCATCATGCACAATGATGCAAGTTGACCCTGGTCATGCATTTGACAAGGTGTGGCAAGAAGTACTAAGGGTGTAGGAGATGGACAAATTAGTGTAATGCAAGTGGTCAGTATGTACAACTGAACCGCTAGAAAACTACTGGCTGGTTAATGGCATCCTCCAATGCAATGCACGCCATGCCACTGCACTCTGGAGATTGTTCGCTCTGTAGCAGGCCCACGCAGCTGTGCACAAACTGCACCACTGACACCTTGGCAGGCCATCCAGGCGCTGATAAGGTGAGGTGGGCCATGGGCAAACACTTTCACTGGCTGGGTATTGACAAGGAGACCCACAAATGCATGTGCACATGCAATCAGACATGCGAGACCCGCCACCACGACGGCATAGAACAGCAGCATTCGAGAGATCCCACACAGCAGTTTGATACAGTCTCCCTCAATGTTATGGGCTCCTACCTGAAGACTACCCAGGGTAGATAGTTCATCATTGTTGTGACTGACCTTTTCACTTGTTGGGTGGAGGCATATCCCATTCGTAACACACAAGCCTGCAAAATCACATAGCTGTTAGAATCGTAGTTCTCTCCCCTGTGGGGTTATCTCTCGGTACTCCTTACAGACAATGGTACACAGTTTGTGGGTAGGAGATAGCAAGCGAACTACACCCAATATACATGAAACACCATACCACCCCTGTCTACTACTCACAAGGCAGCCCAAATCAGCACCATAATTAGGAGATCAAGCCCCATTTGAGTGTACATATTGAGGAAGACCATATGAAATGGGACATATCTGCCATGGTCACTGATCAGTTTGCGAAAGTGTGCCAATGCCATAACTGGGATATCACCTGCATAATTGTTGCAAGGACCAGACCTGTTGAGGCCAGGTCAACTAGGAGTGTAGGGCCAGGAGGACCCAGAGGAAAATGCCCTTCAAAGAGAGGAAAGGTTACAGCATGAAAGGAATGTGGCACGCAAACATCAGGCAACATACACAGCGGGTCAAACGCCTACCACCTCCTGCCCTCTCCCGAGTTAAAACCAGGGCAACTTGCGTATGCACTTGCACATACCCTGTCAGCAGGACAGACATTTTTGTGCAGAATTTGTACCATGCTAGACATCACACAGGATTATAATATATCACACTGGTACATCATCCTACCTCGCATGACTGGGCAATGACAAAAAAAAAATCCACCAAGATGACTTGTGCGCCATGGGTGAGCCAGTCAAAGACCACGCCAAACTGGAATGTCATATTGACAACTCCCACCCGCACTAATCTATGGAAAAACATGGTTAATGCACCTGTTATGCACACGGGCTTTGTGGGATTTCCATCTGAGAGTTCCACACAAAGGACACCAGGTTTACCACCCCCACCCACTCTGGGACTCCATGTGTCACAGACTGTTGGCTGAACACACCTACCAGTTTCATGGGCTTTCCTCCAGGGGACTCCATGGCCAATACTGAGCAACCACTGACACACCTGGAAACACCACAGGAACCCTGGCTCTACTGGCCACTGGGCATTTGCTTGAGTAACTCCACTTTTACTGTGTGGTAGATGAGTCGGGAGATGAACCACACCCAGTCAGAATGAGCAAACTGCAGGATGCCTGGATCACAGACGTTTAGAGAGTCATAGGACGTGTGGTGAGGGGGAACCACGGCTAGAGACGTATGACATGAGCCCAACCCCACTCCAGCATAGGCTTGACGGCCCGGAGACACTCAGACACGCAGAACAAAGATGGCACCCCACCCCCTACCTCGCAGATCACAACACCAAGATGCTACAACCTACATACTTGCTGCAGCAGGCGAACGCACACCTGTTGCGACCCATGCCCCCTCCTCACTCTTTCATGTTACACACGAGCGGACAGTCCGACATCACACAGCCCCTGTATGTCATGCCCATGACAGTCTAGTGGGGGGGGGGGAGCATTTGTCATCTAATCTCATTACTCTACCAGCGATAGCCCGTCACAGGTCGTGCATGCACGAGGTGCAAGAGCAGCACAGTCACTATGTGTGATGCATGTGCAGTTATTGCATGTGATGCATGCATTTAATGAATCAGCATGTTGTGCGTGGTGCACAAAGGTTAATCTAGAGGGCCCAAGTGTGAAGTGTGAAAGGGTTTTATGTTAGGTTGTAAATGTTTCTATGTATTTTATTTTCTTGTGCACTCCTGTAAACATTTTTCAACTTAATGTTAATATTATTTCTTTTTGTTTCGATCACACTTCATCCTTCATACACATGCTTGATTATGAGGCCACCACTTCTGGTGTAGAGGATGTGACCCTGCTTCCAACGGTCACTAGGCAGTCTCATTTCTGAGCTCAAGCTGGATAGGTGCATGCAGTGAGGTCTGCTTTCATTGATGCACATGTTTGGTTATTTATTTTCAAACCTTTTTCGCTACCCCCATAGCCAGCAAGGCCTTTACATTGAATGGAAGGCCCGTACATAATTATGTTGTCTTATGGCCTTTGACTGTGTAACTTTTGTGTTCACCATGAGCTGGATCAGATGAGTTAAAGTAATTCAGTTTGTGCATCAGGGCTTTGTTACTGTTATTCTTTAACATGGTATATGTGTGTAATGCCTCATGTGGTTTATTGTGCTTTTTGTGAGTAGTAAATGCTGGATGGCTCTAGATTTAATGTGCACATGTTCACCCTTAATTCTTACGCCTAAATGTTAATCCTACCCTTGTACTTGTGTTTGGCATTTTCCGTGGTCAGCTGCAGAACAGAAGTGATTTATAAGTTATTCAGCATCAATTTAAATAACCACGTGACAATGTCACGACCATAGTAAGAGTTTCTGCTAGCCATGGGGCTGTGTGGAGAATCACGGCTTGACACCCTCGGATTTAAACTACAACTTTAATGCCTGAAAACTCACTAGTACATGATGCTGATAACATTTCTATGCTTGTGCATCCAATATGATTTACATATTATGCACCAAATAGGGAGGGCTTATGCATTTCAAAATGTTTACAGTCTAGAGCTTTCATGACTATAGGCATCTGAATGTGAGGTTTCCATAACAATACTGCTTCACTTACCTCTCTCAAAGTATTAGGAAAATGGACCCATTCTAGAGCTTTCTCTATTATTTTATTCACCACTTAATTAACTGTTTTTCACGCAGTTGCATGGCAAACACCAAGATCTTTAACAACTCCTTTTTGGAAACCAGAATCACCAACAAACCTTAAAATATTTCCAGCTTTTAGTGTGGGGAAAGAGTACCTCCACATGTTTCATTCCTATTTGGAAAAAATTCTTGTGTGAAAAAATGAATTCTGTAATTTTTGAATCGTAAAAGTTTTTATGAATATTTATCTGTCTTCTTTCAAAATAAACTTTTGCATTATGAACTTGCACACATGGAGCCATTATGTGTACTAACAAAAAGTGAGCATCCCTTTTCTGAATTCTCAGAAATCTGAGGTATCCAGAAATCAGAGTCAGTACTCAGGCAAGTAAACACTTCAATATTTATTCACACAGAATAAAATATTTGCTTTAAAATTGTATGTGTGACCACACACTCATTTTTATTTAATTTACCCAATGCATATCTTAGATCACTCTCTACTTCCAACAGTGCTTAGTATTTTTATATGATGTAAGCGGGTGTAGAAAACCCAGATTCACAGAGATACATAAAGGAAAACTGCACTGACACCTCTGCAGCTTCTATAGTCACTTGCTAGAAAGAAAGGAAAACAGCTCAATAAGAAGAATTCAACATTCATATTTGGAAATTCTGCTCTTGCTTGGGAATAACATTAAAGTCAATGACCTACTCTGGACAAATTAATCTGGAAATATGTCCCCTTTAATTTTGAATGGATCCTTTACCAACTTCAATTGTGAGATCTCTGAAGAAATATATAAGAAAAAACTTTCCAAGTTCACCCATAAGTGCTACAAGATGTGCTAAAATCCATTCTCCACTTTTAATTCAGACTTTATCTGTATCACAAAGGTGGTCATTGACCCATGGGAAAGATGAATAATTAGGTTTTGGAATCTGAAGGCACCATTGCCATAGTGATATCTTATCCAAGAAAGCTTGAACTGCACCATAAGACTGAAAAATATTTTTTTGTACTGGTAGTTACAATTTTAGAAAGTTGAGAGATTCATAGAAGTCTGCTAAGTATGCTAAAAATTTCAGAGTTGGATAGCAAAATTCCTAGTTCTACTTTATTTGTTGACAATCAAAGTGCAGTGCATTTGATAAAAAATTTTGAAAACACCAAACGGTCTAAACACACAGACATCCATGCTCATTTTATTAAAGGAACAGTACCAAAGAGAATGGTGTCAATCTATCATGTTCAATTTGATCACAATTTTGCTGACATTTTACAAAACAATTGTTGGCTCAGAAACAGTGTCTCTGGGGCGCACTTGAGGCTTATCTAAATTTTGTATTGAATATGTGTTATGTACCGAAATGTTAGTGTAATGGGTAGTAGTTATGTACCACAATTGCATGAGGTGTAGGTTGGTAACTGTGATGGTGTGTGTGTGTTTACCACCAGTGTGGAAAAGAGACAGTACACTATTCGGACGCACGTTAATGGTGGACAAGCCGTTAAAAAGGCAACTATATAGGAATAAATCTGAGCAAGATGAGTGACAAAGTACATAAAATATATATGTTTATTTCATTTTTAAAATTCCAAGTATAGATTCCAACACAAATTGAGGGTATGTGTTGTGTTTTGTTATATTTTAATGTAATCTGTGTTGTATTGATCAGCCATACAATCTGTGAGTGTGTATGTACTGATTGTAGTAGTAACAACATGTCCATCTGCATGTCGTATTTACATTTTTCAAGAAATCTATAAAGTTAAAAGGGCTGATCTTTACATGATTTTTACAAGTTAGATTTGGGAGGGGGAGGGGTTAAGTAAATTAATGAATCATTATTTTTAAAAAATGTGACTGCACTGCTTTTTGTATGATGCCAAAATTCCAAAAGATGACTTAAAAACACAGATAAAAAAATTTTAAGCTTAGATTATCTACTGTCAACCAAAAGCATAAGTAAAACCCAAAGAATTCTTCAGAAAAATTATATCAGTAATCAAAAAGGAAATGACAGAAAAAAAAAAAAAAAAAAATCAACAATTCAAGACAGTCTATATAGAGATAAGCAAACAACTGTGGACAACTCAAAGAATACAACACAGATGGAAATTGTGAAAAAAATAATAAGATGATACCATGTATTCTTTTAGTCCAACAATGTTACATTTTTCTACTGGTATGCCAGCATCTAAAGAACAGCTTCTACTGATTAAAGCACAAACTCTTCTTTATTTTTTTCAGCATGCTTCAGTATAGGTCCTACTTCACCAATCATAAATTGATGTTTCTATGCTTCTTTCTCTGTTTTCTACTTTCATGCCATTTACACGATATGTTTAAGGCATTTTTCTTTCATCTTCCAACGTCAATTACAGAATTTGCACATAAATAATTTCCATGAATAATGCAAAACCTTTACTCATGAATTCTTTTGCACATGCAAAAGCAAAAAATTATTTCTGGTACTTTTATAAAGAAGACTGCACAAAAATTACCTGGTATTCACAAAATCCACTACATTAAACCCATTTGGGAGCATAAAAATTACAACTGTGACAGCATAAGTAAATTGAAATATTGTGATCTTGAGTAAAAATCTAGATAAAATAACTTATTATCAATATCCTACAATAACATTAGCAATTTTCTAGCATATGTGAGGCCTGTAGTGAAAAATTATTGCTCTCTGTGTCTTATCTGAATTAACTAATGCTGACTTCAGTAACTTTTAACCCAACACTAGCAATTTTCTCAGATTTAAAGTTTTTTTTTATGTAGCTTTTACAATGCATTTTTAAAGTGTATTTATTTTCTGTGTTATGTTGTTCCACTTGATTTCAGCATACATTTGTATGGATGTAAAAGTAAATTTGACTGAAGTCACTTCATGTTTTTTCTTTCATCTAAGTAACTGTTAATAATTAAAATATTAATTCTGAGGGTTCAGTTTTCAGTTTTTATCGTCATAGCGAAGCTGATGTTGACAGTCCAAATGAATAAAGCATTGACAGATTATCATTCACCACAACCTTTCGATGTAGAGTATGTTTCACTCAAAATGTTAACTGTAAATCCAGGCTGATGCAATAGTTTAGATAAAAAATTTGAATTCCCATGCAACCAAATGCTGATTTAAGAGTCCTATGTACCTGGAGCTGTTTTGGTCATTCTAGGCACAGAAATGAAGGCGCAATAAGAGCAACACCAACTTATGTACCTATCACCCAGGTGCATCTACACAAAAGGATTTGAAATGGATTGCAGTGTTCCATTCGTACCGTTTGAACTATGGGACTTCAATTCAAGTGGGGACCCTATCATTTTATTAGTGCAAAGTCTATATTAAAGTTCAGTTCATGTCCCTACACTGGTTTTGAGTAATACTGACAAGTACATTTTGCGATAGGCAGTTTTTGGCTATGTTGCGGAGCTTGGAAATAGTGTTTGTAATGTGTGTGGTGTCTTGAAAGTAGTATCTGTACCTTGTCTCAAGTGTATTTTCTTTTTGTAGATCAGTATCTATGGCACACACTAGAGTAGTTTTGTAAAAAAAAATGTGTATTTCAAACACTCTTCAATACACTTAAAGCTCCAGAAACATAGTGCTATTAACAAGTTTTATTTTATATACATGGCTTGGGGTACACTTCAGTCTGGCACTGACCATCACAGCAATATCAGTATGAGCTGTTTCAACCTGAGAAAAGAAGGATATACCTAATATATTTCAATTGAAGACTTAAATACTTACATAGACACATAAATAAAAAAAACTATTTAACCTTTATGTAACATGTACATGCAATTATCAGCAGACATGAATGCACATGCAAATTCTATTACTCAAACATGCAAATGTATTTACCTACATGCAGGGGCAAACAATCAAATAATAACTACAACAGATTAAGAACACAATGTTATCAACACCCTCTAGAATGTTACTTACAGATTTATGTCAATTTACCTGATTAGTCGCAAAATGAACTGAAAATATAAAAAACAAAATGACCGATGCAACGCCACTAGTATGCTGTCTGGGACTGTGGAAATCCTAACTACATTGCTACATACAGTGGTTCAACAGGACAACTGGAAAATAATTTAAATTCATCATCAGTAACAAGGAAATAAGTAAGACAAAGTGATATAGGAAGAATGTGTTATATGGGGTGAAATTGAGAATGAGAAGTGTGAGAAAGGCTATTTCCTGAACATAAAGTGGTATGGAATTATTTTTAGTGTAATTTATGGTAAACAATGGTAATGACTTCTTAGTAGGTAATAAGGGTAGTAAATTAACTGTATTAGTTTCAATAACAATTGTATGAATTCAGGTAACATCTATGAAAATATGTAATGTTTGTGTAAGGATTGGCTAAACCTAAAACATCAGTAATGAGAAGAAAACAACATCGTCAAAACTGATGCATACTTAAAATGGCACCTTTTAAAATCTCAATAAAGTGGAAAAGTTGGTAAGGGGTGAAACTATTGCTCTGGAGAAATACTGAAGTCTGGCAAAACACTCAATGAATCATAAGCTATAATTTAAGCCTTTGGTTGCTAAACATATTGACATAATGTAAACTGATTTTCATTACAATAAGTCTGCACTGTTTGTATGGTTATGTGCATAGAGTGTGTAAAGAAACATATCTGGATGTAATAATACACACTGGACCCAAGCTGGTGGAATGTACAGTATGGTCCGCCTAACGTGGACACCCCCAAAATTTCCAGAATGGTTGTAGATCACGAAATGTGGTTTTCGCTTGATTAAATTACGTACGGGGCAAGTAATTTGCTGCAAAGTGACTATTCGTAACACATGTATGGACAGAAATAATTAAACTACAAATGATTTTTCCCCTGCAAGCACACATTTATTTAAACGGCATCCAAAAGTACATGCAAAGAGGAATTCAGTTATGTAGCATATACAATAGAAAGTAACACAGAAATGCCAAGAAATAATGTGCAAATATTATTAAGTTAAGTGGGCCGGTAGCATAGGGAAGTGGAACTGTACTCACAGCTGTAAGCAAGCAACACACGCCGTGACTCATCCTGGCGAGACCGCTTCCTTATAGCAGCATAGTGCTTACCTTAATGGGGCAAGGGGCACGGAATATATTGGACAAAGGAGAGCACCACAGCAGAGGGAAGACAAGCAATGTGAGTGCAAGTCTGATATCAATACATTACATTTTATTCAGATGCCAACATAATTCAGTAGATTTTTTCCTAGCCATTAACTGTACTGAGTAACGAGTGCGTACAGATGCATAACAAAAATAGACCATTCCAACCTAAGGAGAAATGCAATCTCATCCGCATGCATGGTACAAAAGAGCACATTTATCATTGAAACGCTTCACATTATGTCTTCTCACAGTATGAGCTTGATGTGTTTACCATTGACAGCAATACACATCTGTAAACGCACATGTAGCGAGCGATGAGCGGCCTGAAGTGTTTCTGATGTAATGCCTCTGCAAGCTGCCAAAATGTGTTCCTGAATGTCTTCTGGCATCGTAGGAACCGTGTTGTACACCCTATCTTTCAGTATTCCCCACTGCAAAAAATCAAAAGGTGAGAGGTCGGGGCAGCAAGCTGGCCGTCTTACAATACCACCACGCCCTGACAACTGGTTTGGAAACGTTTCATTTAACACTTGCGTCGCCACCAAAGCAAAATGTGCAGAACAACCATCATGCTAAAATAACATATCATGACGTATGTCGAGCGGTATGTCTTCCAGAAGTGCCAGTAAGGTCTCACTGAGGAAATGGGTGTATGTAAAGCCGGTCATTGTCCCTTGAATGAAGTATGGCCCCATGACGTAATCTTCAACTATTTCACACCACATGTTCACTTTCCACTGTCACTGGTGCTCCACGTGCTGGACCCAACATGGATTCTCCATCGCCCAGTAGTGCATATTTCGTAAATTTAAGCATCCATAGTTTGTGAAGGTTGCTTCATCAATAAATAGTATGTTCTTCAGAAAATTGCTGTCATCCCTTACAGACATCAGAACAAACCTACAAAACTGAACATGCTTCTGGAAATCACCTTCATGTAATGCTTGATAAAGAGCAACATGAAATGGAGTGAATTTCCGGTGGCGCAGTATCCGTAACACACTTGTTTTACTTATTCCTACGAACCTGGAAAGTTCTCGGGTACCCATGTGGGGATTCGCATCGACACGTGCCAACACATTGTGTTGATGCGTCTTGCCTGTAGCAGTCTTCCGTCGCACTTGTGTTGTGGAATTGCAATCACCTTGTGACAAGAGACGTGTGTAAATTCTTCGTATCATTTGCCATGAGATGGGAGTCCAATTAGGATACCTTTCACCATACATTTGGATGGCTTGCCTGGCATTTCTGCCACTCTCACCGTAAATATGCAGAGTCCAGTTTTTCCTCATTTGTGATTTTCATTGCGTACGAACAGCCAAACACTGCAATGCCACTTACCATAACAGATTACAGGGTCTGGTGCTGCGCTGCTATTAGAAAGTGGTCCCGCTAGGATGAGTCATGGCACGTGTTGCTTGCTTACAACTGTAAGTACAGGTCCACTGCCCCATGCTATATGCCCACCGAACTTAATAATATTTGCACATTATTTCTTGGCATTTCTGTGTTACTTTCCATTGCATATGCTTTATCACTGAATTCCTCTTTGCACGTACTTTCAGATGCCATTGAAATAAATGTATGTTTCCATGGGAAAAATCATATGTGGTTTATTTATTTCTGTCCATACAGGTGTTATGAATATTCACTTTGTGGAAAATTACTTGCCCCCATACATAATTTCATTTAGCGAAAACCGTATTTCGTGATCTGCAAGCATTCCGAAAATTTTGGGTGTGTCCAAGTTAGGCGGAACATCCTGTTTATAACAGAGATATGACGTTAATACATACTCTAAAATTTGTTTCACTTTCTCCACTGCCAAAGCTGACTATAAGACCACTAACAAAAATAAATAAAGCATACAATTACAAAAATGCTGTATATATACAAAATCTGGAAACAAAATTTCACCAAAAATCATGCAAAATAAATATGCAAATTTATGCAAGAATCAAACAAAAATTAAAAAAAAGTAAAATAGACAACACAATAAATAATATGATGACAAACCGTAATAATGGGCAGAAAAAGCAATAACATCTGGACACAACAACTCGGGTTATCAATTTTTATCAAATAAAATGTACCTGAATCAAAAGTATTAAAAAAACAGAAAAAGTGGTAAAACAGAAAATTGAAGAAGCTAAATATTAAAGGATCAAGACAAATGATCCAGTCTAAAACAAACATGGTGTACACAAAGATGACCAATACAAAAAAATTAAAATATGTACCAGCTCATGGAAAACAACATAATTCACAAATTTCACAAATAATACAAGCAACATAAAACGCAATAAACATGAATAATACAGTTAGTTGTCAATTTATAAAATAAAATTTATCAGGATGAAGGCTATTAAAAAGAATTGGAAATAATGGTGATACAGAAGACGAAATAGTCCAGAAGTAAAATATTCAAGGACCAAGACAAACGATCCAGTCGAAAACAACCATATCACCCACAAAGAAGACACAAATACATAAACCAATATGAAGCAGCACTTGAAAAACAGCACCATTTGTAAATTGTTAATTTCTAATTTTTTTAATCACAGACAAGCTTAACTCTTATTGGTTGTGCACTGTAGGGTTGATAAAACTAATTATAATGAGCATTTTAATTTCTATTTAATAGTTTTGCATCACCTGAACTGGAGCAGATGCCAGCTCCCGAAATGTTGTGTCATTTGTAAATTGTCCTGTTTTTCTGTGCTTGTTCATATTATTTTATATTGTATTTGTATCTTCTTTATGTGTGGCATGGTTGTTTTTGACTGGATGATATGTCTTGATACTTAAATATTTTGCTTCTTGAATCTTTGTCTTTTTTGTGGCCATTTTTATCAGTTAATTTTAATACTCTTGGTTCTGGGATACAGTAAACTCCTGATTTATCGGGGGTGGCTTAATCGGGTTGCAGTTTAACCATAGAACCACCAGTTCAAAGTCAAATACTGACTAGCTGCCGCCAGTTGCCCACCGCTGCTATTAATAACCCATGCTCACGCTTTTAATTACCTAACTGCAGTCAAGTGATGCTGTACCGATTAATTTTAATATTAAAAAGGTTCGGGTACTATATTTACACACGTTTTTAACAGTGAATATGTGTGAAACTTGGAAGTATTAGGAATTCAGGGAAATTGTCAGATTGTACATTTCCATTCATAATATTAAAGTATTTCATGAATAAAACTGGTGTCTGCTCGACAAAAAGGCGAGATCTTGTAGTTTACAGTCGTTCGTACATGCAGAGGCTATTTATAAATTAACCATGGCACCGAGTACTACTGGATAACAAAATATCACATTAAAATAAATATTATTTGCCGCAAGAATGACTCCTATACACACAACATGTCATGCGTGGTTTTAATTAATAAATAACATTTATTTTCGCAGTGGGAGGGAATTCAACACAAAAAAAAAAAATTGGTGAGTCAGCCTCAGAAAAGCTTGGCGATTGCAGGCTGAATCCAAATTATTAGCATGCAGAATTGTTTCACACGGAAATATGTTACGTTAAAATGTTTATAGAGCTCACCGAAAGTTTATTGTTCGCATATTTGCACTTTACACATGAAAAAGTATAATTTCAAGGGGGCGTGGTTTCCGAAGCGAGCTGCGAGCAATGGCCAACAGATGGCAAGACGGTCACCTATTTCGCTGCTGTGTCGTATAAGTGTATCTTACACGTTCTTTTAAAAGCGAATTTTTCAACTCGTGTGGGCTCAAAACAATTCGGGTTTAAAATATATTACGTCAAATTAATGTAGAAATATTTGAAAAATACTTTGCAATAGATTTCCGGCCTCTTCAATTAATATGAATCATACATTTGGCGACGTTAGTAGCAAGCACCAGCTATGGCCTATGATGAAGACATAAAGGAAGCTAAACTATAGCATATGGCGTTCCATTTTGTTTAAACACCTACACATTATTCTAGAACAAAGTTTAATTTGTTCACTAATAACAGCTGTTTTGTAACGATATAAAATGAAAGACATTTTGTCTACGATCTTCCTGCCCGCATATTTCTCTTATGTCTGTTGTGCTAATGTAGGCTGTCAAAATAGCAAACGTGAAATTTTATTACAATCATTTACACATCAGCTAATACAGAATTTTGTGTATTTGATGATGTTAATATCATTTATGACGTCACAGGTTGGCTGTCAAAAAATTGAATTCATGTATGACTGTATTATTTGTTTACATAACCTACGTTTACAGTATGTAGGCCTAAAATAAACATCCCCCCCTCCAAATCAGTTTAACCGTGAAATTGGTTATCCGTGAACCCTTAGCCAGTCATTACAGGGAGTTGACTGTATTTTATTTCATACTGACAACTCGGTCATTCATATCCAGATATTTACAATGCTTCTTATTGTTTGTTGAAGGTTTTTGTTGTCTTATTTATTCAATTTGTGAATTATGTTGCTTTCCATGTACTTGTTCACATTTTTCATGTTTTGCATTTCTGTCTTCTTTGTGTATATCACAGTTGTTTTTTATAGAATCATATCTTGATTCTTAAATATGTTGACTCTTGAAGTTTTTGTCTTCTATATTGCCACATTTTTATTTCTTTAATAATACTTATGTTTATGGTATATTTTATTTGATAAATATTTGACAAGTGAGTTATTTGAATCCCAATATTATTGGGTTCTCTGTTATTTGTTAAGGGTTCTTGTCATCTTATTTATCATGTTGTCTATTTTGCATGTTTTATGGGAATTCTTGTTTCTATTTTATGTAAATATAGAATTTTTATTTTTGCATACTTATTTTACACAATTTTTGGTGAAATTATATCTTCAATTATTGTTTATTTATGAATATTTACACTATCTGATAAAAGTATCTGGACACCACTTTGTAAACGTAAACTAACGCTTATATGTTACTATAATCACAGCTGCCATTATAAGAGGAGGCAGAGGGCTCGATGATGGTCAGTGCTAAGCAATACCGGAAGAATTGATGGAGCAAGGAACTCAATGACTTCAAACCTGGTGTAGTCTTTCTAGCCTGGTACCATGTTGCATACTGTGTTTACTCACTTTACAGTGCTGCCAACTCATTCACTCAATATTCCCTACTGCTATATAACCACCACTACACATATTATCTACACAATGCTCTTCCCTCTTATCGTTTTGAGTGGTCTTCTTTGGGCCTCTACTCTAGAAGTATGTTGGTGTCTTTATCAGCCGACCTCGCCTTGTGCTCCATGCAGTTTCTGGAAGTGTTTCTGCTGGGTAATTGTCCAGGTACTCTCCTGTTTGAGCAGAAAACCCATGGAAGTCCTGTCGCTGGTCTTCTCTGGTTCTTCTGCACTGCATCCTGTGGTCGCCACACTTGTCCTCCTATGTTTGTTTTGATTCTGCTGTTGGTATTTCGAAGATCTCTTCTATTTCACCTGACCCTAGTTCCTTCCTTGGTGGCGAGTTCATATGAGCATGATGAAAGCTGCCGCATGATAGTTCCAGGGGACCACAGCTTAGTGGGGGCTTGAGGTGCTGGTTTTATGTAAACTTCTTGGCCTATAATAAGTTCTGGTGGCTTGCGAGCCCTTCTATCACAGTAAGCCTTGTATTTTTGTTTCTTTTTCCCCAGTAATTCTGACACTTGCTCCAGTACTTGTGGTTTTAGAAGTCCAGTGGATGTGGACAATTGTTTTCTCATTCTTCTAGACAACAGTCGTTGCACTGGAGATGTCCCCACACCTGACGTGGGTAAGTTGTGGAATTCCATTTATGCTAACAATGGGTCTGCCTGTGTACAGGCAGTTCTTCATTACATTCTTTGCAATTTTTATAGATGGTTCCGCTATCCCATTGCTCCATGGTAGATAGGAGAAAGAAGTTGTATGCTGGAAATCCCACATTTTTTAGAAGACCTGAAACACTGAACTAGTGAAGCATGTGACATTATTTGTGACCAATGTAATAGGAATTTCGTGTTGAGCGAACTGGCTTTTCAAGACTTTGATGACTGCTGCAGAGTCAATTCTAGATAAGTTGTCTATTTCCCAGTAGTATGAATAATAGTAAGTCAGAATCAAGTACTGTTTGTTGTGCACCTGGAATACATCTGCTGCTACTCGCATTCATTGTAAGTCTGGTACTTCATGAGTTTGTATTTTCGTATCGGGTTGACTAGCAGAACATTCTCAATATGTTGCATAACTACTGACATACTTTTGTATGTCTTCCTTCATGTGTGGCCAGTATAGTGTATCTCTTGCTTTTTGGAGACTTCCTTATAGACCCTGATGACTTGAGTGTGCTTTGTGCAGCATTTCTGCCCTCATTACTTGTGGTACCACCAAATACTCCCTTCTAAATATCATGCCATCATACATACTCAATTCATCTCTGCAGTGCCAGTATTCCCTCCCCCTTTCGGGTACATCCGCTTTGCTTTCCGGCCACCCTTCTTTAATGATAGCAGTTAACATTTGCAACCTACTATCTTCCATTGTGCATTGTTGGTTACGACTTAGCGTGGTACGAGTCACATTTAGATGCTGGTGGATGCTAATACTTTGCAGCTTCATGACAAATTCTTTGTCACTCTCATGGTCTCGTCCTGGGTCCTCTTGCACTGGTGCCCTGCTCAGTGTATTTGCTAAGTAGTTCGCTTCCTTTCTTGTACTCGATGCTTATGTCATACTGCGGTAATTTCAGACAGATATGCTGAAGGTGTTTAGGGGTTGACAGAAGCGATTTTCTTGAAGATGGTCTCTAGTGGCTGGTAATCTGTATGGACTACTATGTTTGTTCGACCACATAGGTAGTGGTGGAAACTATTGCAGCCAAAGTAGATAGTGAGTGCTTCCTTCTTAATCTGTGTCTAGTTGCATTCTGTCTGTATCAGGTATCTTGACGCATAACTTACCGGCTGTTCATGTTGCAAGAGGGCTACATCTAGTCCATTCTGACTACCATTAACTTGTAATTTCACTGGTTTCCGTGAATCATAATACCGCAACACTTGTGTGGTGCTGACAGCTGTTTTGATGTCATGGAAGGCTTGTTGCTGGGGACTGTTCCATATGTACAGGGTGTTATTGTGTGTAAGTTGATGCAAGGGTTCGGAGAGTGTGGCTAATGCTGGAAAAATTTTTGCCAGATAACTGACTAATCCCAGAAAATGCTGCAGATCTTTCACAACGGTGGGTGGCTGCATGTCTCAGATTGCCTGTATTTTCAGTGGGTCTGCCTTAAGACCATGTGTGCTTAACACATGGCTCACATAATGCACTTGCTTTTCATGCAACCTGAGCTTTTCTGGGTTGAGTTTTAGGTTATTTGCCTGAGCTCTTTGTAACAGACTTTCAAGATTTTGGTCATGGTCTGCTAATGCTGCTTCTTCAGTGCACTCTCTGCCATAAACCAGTACGTCATCTGCAATAACTGCAAATCCCTTTTAGTCCGCGACGTAGTTCCATCAGTGCCTCTAGAAATCCTCTGGTGCTGTCAACAATCCAAAAGTATAACAGAGCCACAAAAGTATAACCGAGCCACAAAAGTATAACAGAGCCACTTATATTGGTCACCATCTAGCTCCCAAAATGTTGTCAATCTGCTGCTGACTTCATCCATATTTAAATACCAAAATCAACGTTTCATGTCTAGAACTGGCATCAGTCAGGTCTGGTAGAATATCTTCAATAATGGATATTACAAAATGTGTTCTTTTCAACACTTTGTTTACTTCATGTGGATCTAAGCACATTCAATGTTTCCCCTCTCTTGTTACGAGCACCAGGTTGCTAATCTAGTTTGTTGGTTCGGTTAGTTTTTCTACTACAGTTATGTTTGTGAAAATGCAACACCAATGCAGTGGAAATGAACTCTATACCACAGATTAGGTACATGACAATACACAATTGATTAGGATTGCACTGTACATGATCTCTGTCCTTGAGAATTCAGTATGGTGTGAAGCCCCCACGTGCTGCAATCAGAGCCCTTAAATGTTGTAGCATGGAATCAAAGAGGACCTGGATATGTTCCTGGGGAATCTCCCTCCACGCGGTTTGTATGTGAGTATAAAAAGTATCAACAGTGGTTGCTGGAGGTCCATGACGAACAAGTTGCCAATCAACCATATCCCGGACATGTTTGATGGGCAACATGTCAGGCGAACGTGCAGCCCAGGGAAGCAGTGGTGCCCATCTTTCATTGCAGAAGGCTTACACATTCCTCACCACATGTGGCCAGGCATTGTACTGCTGAAATATGGCATGTGGAGCCACCTGAAGGAGAGGCAGTACCTTGGGCTCTAACACCTCCCTGATGTAGCGGTTGCTGTTCAGATTGCTCTCAATACTTAGGAGTCGAGATTGCATGTTGTATTCAATGGTGCCCCAAACCATCACACTTGGCATTTGTCCGCTACGCTGTTTCACAATGCAGGCTGCCAGATTGTGGTCACCTTGGTAGCATCTAACACGTATGCAGCCATCACTGTAGGACAGGTTGAAGCGCGACTTGTTCGAAAACACTACATTTTGACACTCAGCATGCCAGCGATGGCATTCATGTGCCCATTGCAGTCTGAGGCATCTTGTGGTTTCTGGACAATGGTAGCCAATGCAATGGCATGTGTGCCACCAGTCCAGCCCTGTTGCAGTGCTCCAGTGTTGTGCCAACACTGTGGACAAGGCTGTACGGTCCATTATGGCCAAGTGGACAAGATGACGGTCATACTGTGATGTGGTACATTGCGTGGTCCAGTACCCGCTCATCGCTGCGTATGACCCTCTTCCATTCACTGGTGCCACACACGTATCACTGTCATAGCAGCATGCCCTGTACAAGCCAAAATGTCACGGTATGACAAACCAGTTTCCCGGAGACCAATCATTCTGCCACTAGACTTCCCGGTGTTTCTTTTACTACCCCATTTACTGGTCTTTTATTGAGACGACATATTTTCCCATCTCATTTTACTTTCTGCCTGCAAACTAAGGAAAAGTGGTTCGGCTGGTTGCATGTAGGAAACCTTTAAACATAGGCTGGACAAAGTTCTTTCTTGCGTTGATGGCCTCCTCCACAGTAGAAGCACCGGGTAAGCATGGTAACTTGACCTTACGACTGCATCCTGTTTTCCTTCTCCTTTGTCCGCCGAGGTTTGCTGGCTGTCCAGTTAACTGTTTCTTCCACAGTGTTAGGTGACTTCATTTGTTGCAAATGGTTGTTGTTGGCTTTGTATGCCCTACATGTGTTAATGACCCCTTGCAAGGTAGGCTCTGCATCAGGCAACTGTCTTCGCAAATGATGGTCTGCCACACCTACAACTATTTTGTGTCTGAGCATTTCCACTGCTAATGCACCATATTCACATGTAGTGCTTAGTGCTCATGCCTTGCCCATAAACTGTTCCACACTTTCTCCCAACTCTTGGTGAGCTGTGCCAAACACCCATCTCTCATTAATAACATTTATTGCTGATGTAAAGTGCTTGTCAAACGCTTCCAAAATTGTGCTGGTTTTCTTTCTGTCCACCTCAGATAGGTCTAATGACTGGAAAATTTTCACGCAGTCCCATCCGATAATTGATAACAAACCAGCCGCTTTGATTGTTTCCCATTTTTTGTTAAGTCTGGTAGCAATACTGTAATTTTCGAAGTGAAACTTAAAAAACTTCCAGTTTTCTTGCACGTCTCCAGAATGCACATCAACTGGTTGTGGCACCAGTAGATGCCAATCATTGCCTGCCTGATCTATTGTTTACTTGCACTTCTCGAACAAATGTAATTCTTACACGTCCGTGCACATCCTATCTTCCATTACATTTATATATAACTGCTTCACCCGAAAGAATTATAATAATAAAATTCAAATCTGATGCTGTCAAAATGTTTTAAGTCATTCTAGCCCAGTGCCATGTTGCATATTGTGTTTACTCACTTTAGAGCGCTACCAACTCATTCACTCAATATTCCGAACTGCTATATAACACCACTACACATATTATATACACAATACTACACAACACAACCTCTTTTTGCTGGCCAATATGTTGGACTCAAAATTATATAAGGACTATGTTTTGTGACCAGCCAGCAAGAGTCCGGCTCAAAGACAAATTCATTCTTTTTTTAACCAACAGGGGCAGGAGGTCTTGCTTATGCGTAAGGAAGGGCTGGACTGAGAAGTTCCATACAGCCACAAGATTCAAACTGCAAATAAAATACTTAAAACACTTTGAAGTTAAGGTTCCAGTACTATAATTATTCATTGCAACAGTGTAACAATCAGGAGCAAGCAAATGGCTTTGTGAAAGCAGATTAATGAACATGGGATCCATATAATTCACAATCATCAAGGTGAAAGTGAGATATGATGTCACTAGTTTTAATTATGACACAACTTGTATTCTTTTTTCAGGAAAGTCACTCTACTTTTTGCATAATTTTATTGGATGATGTTGCCTATACATAAATACCATAATGGTTTTAGCAAGCAGGGACAGGACAATATTTCAATGATGCAATATTGTCCAGATTTCAATCAATGTATACTATATTTCCACAAAACTTACTGGATGATCTTCTCACAAGAGATGGTCATTGAAATGGTAATGTACATTTGGTTACTTAGATACATTAATGAAAACCATATATACAAAAAAGAACAGTAGTGAAAGAGCGAAAATCTGAGTTGATAATAATTTAGAATAACATATATGATTTAAGGATACGAGGTGCAAGAAAATGAAACATATACTTGTGCCAAAAGATGTAAGGTTGAGTTCACAAAAGGAAAACAATACGCATTAAAGGAAGAAACAACTCCTACAAGCAGGAAAGGCTGTGATGGATGTGATTTTTTAGAGAACCTGAGATGCCACGAAGGCACTAGTTCAGTCATGCATGGTCTGATACCACTTCTACAGCCTGCCCTCCTATCATTATAAAGAAAGCAGCCCTTTGTCAACAAATCCAAGATGGCCACCACAATAAATTGGCAGAACAGAACAGGAGTGGTACCCATCTCAGTATTTAGTAAATTATATTGCAGAGCAAACGATTACTCGCAGAAAAACTTCTATGACATTTATAATACACATGTTAACATTCTAGAAAAAATACAATTATAAAACTTACCTATCTATAAAAATAAAGATAATCTCCTAATCACTAACTATAAGTCAATATCATTGTTAAGTAATTTTTCAATTATTATATAAAAATTGAAACTAGGCTTATGGAGCTCAAATTTTAAAAAAATATTTTTGAGAATTAGCATTGAGTATTATCTAGAAGGAGCACTGAAACAAATATCTTTAAGTTTATATATACTTACAGTGATGTAACTTGAAAGAAAGAAATTAAAAGATCTAATACAGAGTGAACCCTTGATTTAACAGACGTTACAGAGAATGGTCTGTTTGTTATCCGCAAATGTCCAATATTGCTGTGGAACATACATTTGGTTTGTGTAGTTTGTAAAAGTAAACATCAAATCCAGCATTTCGATGCTATATTTTTGTGGAGCAAGGAAGTCTAAATTTAGTTGTGAAGTGCTCCTTGAATACACAAAGAAACACAGGTAAGGCAGTGGTTTAGTTTATCTTGTCCTATGTGTTGTGTGTGATCCATGCCTGCATATACCATGTTTTTATTTTTGTCAGCAGAGAATCTTATCTCCGCTCTCCTGACTCACAAACCCTAACCAAAAAATAACACTGCCAAGCCAAACCATTTTTCTCAAATACATAGTATATTCTATCGCTTCCATGTTTGCCACAGAAGAGCCTTTTGTTTTGTCAAACTTGAGTGCAGTACAATATTAATTTCTGCAAAATAAAGTTTTAGTATGTTTAAATATTCTCAAACCAAATAAAACATATCTAGTATAAAAGTATAATCCCATTAAATAAAAAATTGGTTTCATATTAGCAAGATGGTAAATAAACCAGTTTGTGTAGTGGTAAGTTTCACTTCAGAGGACATGACATGGCCATTCTGTTGACAAACTGTAAACAAAATTAAAGAGTTGTGCTATGCCATCTTCCTATTCAGCTGTGATATGGTGTGTGAAAAAAAACCATTTTTACCTTTCCCAACTGAGAAATCAGATGAAATAAAATATAGTAATGCAATGATAACTTTAAACAGAAAGACTTTTTCACTTTAAAATTGTACACCAGTAATGAAGATACATTCACAGATAATTTTTAAAAATTTGAAAAACTGCAGTGCTATATTAAAGCAAATAAAATGCTGGGAATGAAGTCCAATTTGAAACATGGAAAATAAGCCACTGAATTAATGAAATAATAATTTATTTTCATTGGTAAATGTGTTACGGTTAAAATGCTGTGAATTCCAACTAGCTCAAAACACCATTTGTGTGTAAACAAAGCAGCTTCACTGATTTAGACAAATATGAAAAATGTATAATATTTAAAACCATACTTAAAGTTACAACCATTACAGTCTTTAAACAAGAAATCATGTACAGATTGTTCGACTACCCTGCAGTTATTGTTATTCTTACAGATGGTCATTAATTAAGTTTGGTGAAGGATAAACAGTTAAATCATCATGGGGAAATATGCTACACAAGCAAAGCAGTAGTTTTAAAAATTTAGAGATAACACCTCCTCTTTATTGACTTTGTCGTTCGACCTCTTCCCTCGGCCGGCATAAGCCCATCGTGGGTCGCGCGCACACGAGGAGCAGGGCCACGTGATAAGCATGTTAAATGCACCAAAAGTGGGCTATGGCAAAAGCTACCAGCAAAAGGGTTCATGTTACACCTAAGATATTTTATGCAATTGTTTTGCAGCGCACTTCTGTTACACCTAAGATATTTTATGCAATTGTTTTGCAGCGCACTTCTGTGCACATCTCTGTGAATTACCCTTATGCTTCACATCCATGCATGTGGCACGACTGGGCCTGCACTTCCCGTGTACCCGCTCCCAACTGCCATTCTGCAGTCTCTCGTTGGAGCTCTATCAGAATGGACATGTGCTACATGACCTGTGGGGGCCTCAACTTTGCATTCACTGATCTGTAAATCTATCTGTTAATCTTTTTTAAAATCCTTTTATACTTTACCCCTGCTGCCAGCCTGGCCCTTCCATTGATTCAGAGGGCCCTTAATTAATTATTTTTGCATTTGGGGTCTTTTTCTAGTACTGTAACTTTTTGTAACTTCATACTAGTTCAGGGAAGGCCTCGCACAAGTGTTTTGTGCTGCAGCATTAAAATAATATAATGGTTCATTTGCTTTTGAGTTTGAGTAGTGCTTGCACATTTTAATGTTATTTTATTCTGTAATAAACACCAGATGGCTCTAGATCTAACGTGCACATGGTCATACTTATTCTTTGAGTTTAAGTAGCCATCCCTCCCTGTACTTGCGTTTGACGTGCTCCGTGGCCAACAACAGAGGAGAAGAGGTGTGTATCTGTGTTAGCGATCAGCCATGTGGCTACGTCGCGACCCTAGAAAGAGTCTGTGCTCACCGCGTGGCAGTGCGCAAAATCACGGCCTGGTGCCTTGGGAATACTACTGCATCAATACTACTAACACCTACTGCCTCACCAACTAACACCAATAACAACTTGTAAAGAGGAGAGGGCCATATGTGTAATATATTATAAGAAACTTTCTCTAGTTACACATAAACATAAAGCAGCAATACAGAGGCATGCATTATCTGATTTAATGGCTCATTCAATATGGTAGAGGGGCAGGACAATAAAGAAAATGGCAAAGTAACATGTGGCATTTTTTTTCATCATGTACTGTGCACACTAGTGTCAATATTGGCTGGCAGTTTTACTGTGTGCAGGACATGGAATGTTGCATTCTGTGTATGTATATCTCATCAGACACAAGACAAGAACAGCATTGAAAAAAAACTGCATCAGCAGAGCATTAATTGTGTATCCATAGATAGCCATCTGCATATGTATAAAAATAAAATAATACAGAGACAATATTATCCTGTTATAATCTGTCCCTTGAATTTGATATCTCTTATATAACTGTTGTTAAATTGAGGGTTCCTTATTCTTTAATCTGTATACAGCTCTTAACACACAAGCATTTTTCCTAATAGTCCTTAAAGCAAGCCAAATTATGTAATTTTGTAATATTTTGCTATAAATTTGAGAACAAAATAAACCATGGACAACATATATACGTTTCATGGTGGACTTTAATCAAATGTTGTCTCATTGTACTTACAAATGTTTATGGTTACGAAATAAAATAAAACTGAAAAAATTAAGATTACATGCAATTATCACATTTTAAAAACCTGTAAAAATGTGCCACTCAACCATACCCCTGTCAAGAAGGTGTTGACTGTGAAACATATTTGATTCAAAGAATTGTTTAAATAAATTCATGGGTTGTACAAGTAAGAAATCATGGATCCCAAGAAATCCCAAGTGGCAGACTGTACCATACTGCACAAGTATATTTTGTAAAACACTGGCTCAAGTTTTTTAGAAATGTTTTCTAAGATAACATTTAAAAAAATGGTGGTGTAAACAACTGGGCAGGACTTTCAAGATATTTCATCAAAATCAATTATTTAAATATGGGAAGACAGTTTTGATGTAAGTATGAATATTAATGTTTTTTTTTTCTGTACAAATGCATGCATAACCAAACTTCTGCTTTTGCACATTTAATACTAAATGTTTTGTGTGTATGTCTGACCTAGCCCTCAATGGATTAACACACATTTAGCAATTTTCTTATATCATTTCAAGATTTTGCATGTGTGTAAATATACACATATGCCAAATACAACATAAGGAAATTTTATAAGCACGGTCACAATATTGAGCACTATAAACATTTCAGCCTGTAATCCATGCATTTCCTACAATATTTTCTGTTCATGCACTTAAAAAAAAACATGATATGAAAAGTCAAACATAAAGCGGAAAGGCCTACCACAGGAAGTATGATTCATGTTTTGTTAAATTTAATTAGGATCAAATTACTCATTCAATACTGAATATGAGTTATAATGCACAGCTACAATATAACTGTGCATCTGGTTGGTCTAAATTATGACTGATATGTATAAAAAATTAGGCCATGTAATAAAATGTACACAAACATATGAGGATGTATCTGAGGAGGCACAATATTCAGTGATGCTGGGAGTGCAGTAGCATCGTGGGTGCCGGCAGCCAGTGAGTGAGTCATTCTGACAGCCATGGGGCCATCGGTGGCCGAGACAGGCAGCTTGAAATACTGTCACTGCATTCCGTGACTGCAGTTTATGTTTACTTAAAATGCCAAGAAGTGTTCTGGAAAATAATAAATATATTACAACTTATAAATATCTGTCAAAACTTTGTCAACAGTACGTATATATGTAATCACCAAATAACCTACTCATTCGAAACAACCAAAAATTATGTCACTGTAAAGCAAAAAATGTGTGGTTATTATTGCTGCACAAATAAATTATCTGTCCAGTTCATACATTTATGCAGAACTTTAACATATAAATAAATTATGTATAGACATAAACTGTTCCTTACATGTACCAAATCAAAAGAGAAAGTATAAGTTTTTGTAATTTGATGTCTTTAAGAAAATAATTGGAATGTTAATCAATTATAATAGCTGTACCACCATGTATAATAATGTGTTTTCATAAAATAGTTTATAATTTCCTGTATAAAACGTAAATAGCTGAGAACGTAAGTGTACAATTTTCCACGTGCTGGAGCCAATACAAATTTGCAGAAACGTAATAATGGCCAAATAAATTTTCTTTTTAAATTTAAATCAAAATACTTTTATTATTACAGAGTTTTATTGAACGAATGATCCCTACTTTCACATGTGTGTGGGTGTGCGTGTGTTATGTCAAAAAGTTTTTTCACTAATTTCAAACATATTTATTAGATATGCTTTTATTTTGTCATTAACTGTTTGTTTCCTGCAAATATGACTGAAGATTACCAAACGAACATTACCTGGTGGACGCTCCATAACAGTAAGAAGACCTGTGCGCCGTGTTCTGATGGGCTGTTGTTGTGGAGTGGCTGGCTGTTGCTGCATCTTACGATGAACTTCTTCCACTTCTTCTGTGTTTGATAAAGTGTGCCTTTTACTGTTACCACGATGCTGCATATACCTGGAAAAAGACAAACTTCTTTGTAATTATATATTATTTTTTATTTACTTTCTTAAAACACACATGAACTGAGTGTGGCTAACAGGTATGAATAACAGAGCTATACAGGATGGAAGGGGTACATGTGATAATTAAATAAAATTGGTAGCCTGAAATATTACGTTTTTGTCAGCCAGTATTCATGTTGTTAGCAGTGGACACAGTGGTAGTCTCAGTGGAGGGACATTGGCTGAAAATGGAAGTAGATAGTTGGGCGAGTGTGTCCACTATATTGGTATCAGACTATAAAGATATGTTTCCTAAAGCAAAATTGGAGCATTGTATATTTAACACTCAAGGCAGTCACAGTGATAGGGGCAAATGGACAGAAGTTCAGTCTACCTCTTATTCTAACAGCATCTCGTCGACAAACAGCACCACTCTTAGGCAGGGAATGGCTTGATGTAAAACTACCTCACTGGAGAAAATACTTGTACGTGGGGGAAGACAAAGCCACAGGATGTTTACAGTCCACTACAAAGAACAGTACCAGTGCGGTCAAATCTTTCGGGATGATGCCTGATTCAGTGGAACAAGAACTGCAACGTTTCCACAAATCTTTGAGGAAAACTCAACAAATGCTATAAAACAGTTCCAGGCACACCTTTTGATGGAAGAAAATGTGACACCTATATTTCACAAAGCATATTCAGTGCCCTATGCATTGTTGAAGCAAGTCGAAGATCACCTGGGGGAATTACAGAAGTTGGGAAAAATAGTGCCAGTGAAACATAGTGAGTGGGCAAGTACGATTATAATAGTACCTTAGAAGTAAGGGGGTTTTTTAATTTGTGTTGATTGTAAGGTATCGTTGAACAAAGTCTTGAATGTGGATTCTTACCCACTGCCTAAGTTAGAAGATGTATTCGCAAATTTGGCAGGGGGACAGGTATTTACAGTGCTATACCTCAGTAATGCCTATCAGCCGCTAGAGGTGGAACATGAATCCAGAAAGTATATCACGATAAACTCTCATCTCAGTCTCTTCCAGTGGACTAGTCTAACATATGGTGTGGCAAGTGCATCAGCAATCTTCCAGTCAGTCATGGAGAGAGTCTTGTAAGTGTTAGAGGGTGTGATGTGTTACATTGATGATGTTTTGATTGTGGGCAGGTCATATGAAGATTGTAAACAAAAGGTTATGAAAGTGTTAGAGTGCATAAGTAACTTTAGCATTAAGGTTAATTTGTCAAAGTGCCAGTTCTTTAAAAAGTCAGTAGAATATTTGGGGGGTAATATTGATGAGGATGGGGTTCACCCTACCTCTCAGAAGGTGGAGGCAATAGTATAGGCAGCTTCCTAAAAATGTAGAAGAATTAAAATAATTTTTAGGGCTCCCCAATGTTGTCAAGCAAAATTAAACCTCTCCATGATCTCACAAAAGCTAGCAGTAAGTGGGACTGGAGTCAGGAATGTCAGGCAGTATTTGATTGGTCCAAACATATGCTCACATCCAACCAGTTGCTAGCTCATTTTGATCTGACACTGTCCATAGTGTGGCATGTGATGCCTCACCATATGGAGTAGCCACAGTCTGGAGTCACAGGATAAATGGGGAGGAAAAACCAGTTGTCTTCGCATCCAACACCTAGTCTAAAGCTGAAAAAACTATTCCCAAATTGATAGGGAGGCTTTGGCTATAATTTTTGCTATTAAACGTTTTCACAAATATTTATATGGCCAAAAGTTTATGTTGTTGACAGACCATCAGCCATTACGAAGGCTTTTGGAACATGATCAAGGAATTCCTACCTTAGCCAACTCCAGACTACAGCATTGGGCTGCGATATGGTCGGCATACAATTACGTAATAGAATATAGGAAAGGGCCCATGATGGCAAATGCTAATGCCCTGTCACGCTTACCAATGCTGGGTAGTGTAGATAAGTAAGTGTACTCATTCAGTGAGGCACTGGACATCCCTGTGGATGCGCAAGTAATAGCAAAAGCCATTAAAAATGATCCAATATTTGAAGTGTTGACAATGACAAAAACAGGTTGGCCTAATCATGTCAAAGACACCAATATGAAGCCTTTCTTTTGCAGGCGCTTTGAACTTGCATGTGAGGAGGTGTGTTTAACGTGGAGTAATCAGGTTGTAATTCCTTCGGTGTTGCAGCACGAGGTTCTGAAGCTACTACATGCAGAGCATCCATGCATAGTAAGAATGAAAATGTTAGCGTGTTCTATGGTTTGGTGGCTAAACATTGAGGATGACGTGCAAAGAAACGTTGAAACCTGTGAAGCTTGTCAGAGTTTGTTGAATGTAAGGAATGATATTCCCACAGTGGTATGGCCAGAAACGGTTGAAGTATGGGAAAGAATTCACGTTGATTTTTTGCAACATGAAGGTGTAACCATGTTGAATCTTTGTGATCACTTTTCTAAGTGGATAGAAGCATGGGAAATACAAAAAATTACTGCAGCTAGTGTTATTGAAAAATTGCGTGAATGTTTTGCCACTTTTGGAATACCATCCACAATAGTGTCTGACAATGGCCCTCCATTTAATTCTGAAGAATTTAATACCTTTTGTCAGGCTAATGGTATATATGTAATGAAAAGCCCTCCACATCACCGAAAATCTAACAGGCTAGCTGAAAGGGTAGTTCAAACTTTAAAACAGAATTTAAAAAAACAAGTCATTGATGATAAAAAAGTAAAAGAGCTGAGACATGCAACATATGTTGCATAATTTTTTTTTGTGTACAGAAAAACCCCATGTTGTTTAACAAAGCAAAGTCCTGCAGAAATAATATTTAAACACAAACCACAAACTCGACTTCCCATGTTAAAACCACAACAAAAACCTTTAGTAATGAGGAGTCAAAGAGAGTCAAATAGGAAGTAAAGTTATAAAATAGTACCAACATATAAGGTAAGAGAAAAGGTATTGGTGCACTCAGTGAAGAGTAAATTAAGGCAATGGTTTCCAGGTAGAATGGTAAAAATACTAAGTCCCATAATGCATCTAGTCATTTGGGGATATAAAGAACACCTACAAAGAGTCGTTCATGTGAATCAGTTGATGAAATTGCAGCTACCTGAGTGTATTCACCCTAGGTTGTTGAGAGCAGGTGGGCTTGTTAGTCAGCCAACTGCTAAGGCCACAATAAGGGTGGGTGGAGAGTATAGCACTGGGGTACAGCACTCCCTACCAGATAGCAGAGTAAAGGGAAATGACAGCAGGCCACTCACCACGCCCTATGCGCGCATGCACGCACGCACACACACACACTCTCTCTCTCTATCTATCTATCTATCTATCTATCTATCTATCTATCTCTCTCTCTCTATCTCTCTATCTCTCTATCTCTCTCTCTCTCTCTCTNNTCTCTCTCTCTCCCCCCCCCATAATCTATAGCAAGAAACAAAATATGTTATTAACATGAAATGACATGACATAATTAAATATGAAGTATTCTTTGAATTATAACTGAATCTCAGTGTAGGTCTACACATTAAAATAATGTGTATTATTATTTAGAGCTCTTAAAATAATGGGAAACTTTGATTGTAATGCGAGTAAGCATTTTAAACCTGTCCCTCATGCTGGCCAGAGCTGCAGAAAAACCTGGGAATCTCACCCTGATCTGCACCTGCTCAGTGTACACACAGCTTCTGCACATGCATACAGAGCTCAACAGTACTATGTGCTTGCCTTGCACAGCTGAAAAATTTACAAATTAAACTCACCATTACTCAAAAACTATCCATCCAAATAATTTCAAAATTTTTCTATCACATCAGCATACTTTTATAACTGTATAACTGCAACACTATCATATTATTATATTAAATTAAATACTTTTAGCATAAAAAAACTTGTAAGTCTATGATATGTTGATTATTTTAAGGAATGAGCACAGAAAAAATTAGCAAGTGAGAAACTTTTTTGTTTTTAGAGATGATAGCTTATGAAATGAAAAGGAAATATCAAAGTTTATTTATATGCCCCTCTTAAAGCATTACTGCTCGTGGTTTCCTTGTGACGTGTTGAACTTTGAACATACATCAACCATATAAGACAGTGGCCGCTATGAAATTTCTGCTGTCGATTGTTTTCATTACACTTCTCTAATCTCATATCATTATACAGTTAAAATGATTTTGATATTTAATAGCTAACACATGTTTGCTTTGTAGCAAACATTAATATTAAATGCAAGAACCACAAATAAAAAAGTTTTAATTTTTTACTACAGCAATTTGCAAATTACTTTCTATATCAAATTACATTTGCTTCCCTCAGTCAAATTCATAATTTACAATTTTGCAACTTCAGGTAAGTTATAGTTTCCTACAACTGTTTAATTTTACAAAATATGGATAGAAAGAATGTGTTTATCCCTCATTAATTCTTCTATACACAAGGTGGAACTGAACTCAACCAACAAACTTAAGCAGGTAATTCCTCATCAAAAAATAGGCTAAAAAAAAAAAAAAAAAAAAAAAAAATATATATATATGACCTATATGCTACGTCTATTCCGAAGGGGTGTAACCGCCCTTGAAAACGTTGTTGAAGCAGCTGTTTTTCTAGTAACACAGCCAGAATGAACGATAAGTATCTGAGTTTCTGGATACTGCATTATTAAATGACGAATTACAAAGCACAAAAATATGGGTTCCAATATCAACCCCCATACATGAAAAGGGAGGGGTTGGAACCACATTTGTGTAAATAAAAATGTAATTGTACCACTTTGTGTGTTGTTTCCTGTGGATTTGTACTCTACCGTACATGGTGAACAAACATTCCATCTTGTGTTTTTAAGGTAAATGCCCCTGTTTTTTGAGAAATTAATTGATGCCGATGAAGGTCACATAGGGTGGAGATGGAGCAATGGCGAAATTACATGGTGGCGAAACAGGTGCACCAAAAAAAAAACCACTAGCTAATGGTAGCATCTGCCATGTATCTTGGATACGAATATTCGTGTTGACCCCGCCGGGAATCAAGTTTGATTCACCATGGTGGGAGGTGAGCAGTCTGGCAACTGCACCACCACGGACCCTACTTGCATATCAGAGATAGTTTGTTGGGGTACGGATAACGCATGAAACATGACTTGTTCCAACATTACATGGTGTCATTTAAAACAGTAACATCATGCACCAACAGTCAATGTGTTGCGATGTGCAGACATTGAGATTCAATGTCAGAATATTATGAATTAATTTCTCGAAAACGGCAGCATTTAGTTTTAAAACACAAGATGGAATGTTTGTTCACCATGTACAGTACATTACAAATCCACTGGAAACAACAGACAAAGTGATATGGTTACATTTTTATTTTCACAAATGTGCTGCCAACCCCTCACTTTTCCAGGATGGGGGTTGATATTGGAGACCATATTTTTGTGCTTTGTACTTCATCATTTAATAATGCTGTATCCAAAAACTCAGATATTTATTGTTCATTATGGCTGTGTTATTAGCAAAAAACATCTGCTTCAACTACACTTTCAAAGGCAGTTTTCACCCCTTCGGAATAGACTTCGGCAATATGTCGTGTATATAGTTCAGACCTATTTTTTTATGAGGAATAATCTGCCAAAGTTTGTTGGTAGAGTTCAGTTCCATCCTGTATAAAATTTAGTTAACTGAAAAATGTTCTTGTTTTAAAACATTTTAATCTATACCCAATTAAAACAAAAATGTTAGAACTTTATGCTTGCAAAGTGATTCTTGATTCATTTTATTCCTGAGAATTCGATAGTTGCACTTTTCATATCTGAGAAATAATGGCAGTTTTAGAATGTCAGTAAACAGTTATGAATTGCAAGAAAATGATTTAAATAAAGGATATTTTGCTAAACTAATATTTTCAGAAAACATAATCTAGTCATTAAATAATGTGTTATGAAATTCATTGCATGGATTAAAAATCATTATTGCATATGAAAGTTGTACATAGCATTAAAATAAATATACCTGTTAATTGCATGTGTATCTGGAATGTCTTCTCCTGGAATTGAGATCATCTGCTCAGATGGTGTATACTGCATTTCTGTTATATTGTGCACAGCTGTAGGAACAATTGGTTGAGAACGCTGGGAAAGAGTGGGACTGCCAGGCTGGAGCTGTAAAATTATTCACAGTTTAAATTTGAAATGCTACCCTAATTTGATTAAAAATCTTTATTATATTACATTACACTATTCAATTCAACATTATAAACTAAATCCCTGTTTAAATTGAAAATAATACGGCAAATACCAAAAATAAAAAAAAGTAAATAGTTAAAAATTTATCAGTTAATAAGACATAATCTATGACAAGAAATAAAAATATGTTATTAACATGAAATGACATGAAGACATAATTAATCATGTACATGTGACATTTAAAAACATCGAAATGAAATCACACAAGACAATAAGTATAACATATAACAAAGCAACTGATGAAAATATAAAAAAATTTGCATAGAAAATTATAAAACCTTTAGAAAATTCACACCATCATACATTTTACACAAATTATTATATTCAGTCCCATTAACTTCTTGCAAATTATAAAAATTTATTGTTTTACACTTTTATGCATTTGGAAACATGTCCTCCTAGTCTTTAGAAAGTGTAAAATATATATTTAATGAACAAAACAAATGTTTTTATAAGTTGCCAAACCCCATAGGATTATCATGCTAAAATTATAACTGGCACATTGAGGAATATGTTGTGTTATAGTTGGTGTATAATAATTATTATTAGAATTGGGCTCCTCACCCAATTGGTATACATATAAGTGATAATTTCCATTAGAAATAATTCAGACCTCTTTGTGGTGATGTATTGAATGGTGAGCTATCACTCCTTGGCCCAGTGTCCCGATGCATGTTGCTTTTACCCCTCTGCTTGCTTGAGACACAGTGCAAGGGAGGTGAGGGAAGTCCTAACTAGACAATGACAGTCATGCACATTTCCATTATATTTAACCCTCACCCGGAAATGAATACAAATGGGACCCTGCTGCTTGTGCAGATTTGGCTTCCATCATTGGTGGAGTGGAGAGATTTGGGCGGCTCTAAACATCCAAGTCTTAAGAGTCGGTGAGAGTGAACTGAAGTGAGTATGGAGCAGCACCAGAATTCAAGGGCAGGGAAACGAGAGATCCCCAAGAAAACCTGCTGACCAGCAGCATTGTCTGGCATGAGTCCCACATGCAAAAATTCGTGAATTATCCCACTGGGAATCGAACCCGGTTCGCCTAGGTGGGAAGTGAGCAGTCTGAACACTATCACTACACCACCGCTGCCCCTCCATCTTTGATCCTTCAGTGTTTATCTTGTATCATCTCATCATCTTGATGTATTCGTAGGCTAGAATAGAAAGCCACATCAGGCATATGTGAACACCGGCATGTTATGCTGCAATGTTTGTCGACAAACGCAGGCACTGGCTTGCCAGACTATAATATATGCACTGCACTATGTATCACAAGGCAAATGGAAGCAGCCAATGGATCGACAAACATTGGTGTAGAAAGTTCAGAGGGCTGTTTTCACTTGGCAATATTAAACAGGATCATGGGTGCTAACCATGAGTTAAATACACTTTTTCGGGCATGGCCCGAGAAGATAAAATGCAGCCCCAGTAGGAGACTGTCAGAAGACTCTCTTGTCTCTAGCCTGATGATGAAAAGGATGCCCATACCTTGATGAGATAATTTACGAACAAGTAACCTTGGCTGACCACAGTGAGTTAGAGTATTTAATTTTATGATTCATCAATGTTAGTGTACAAAAGCTCGTTGTATTCAAGTATTAATTGAAAAGTATTAACGTAAAGTAATAAAATTTCACACTCATTATACAGGATGATTTTGAGCAGTGAGGATAAACTGCAGGAGACAATCCCTGAGAGGATAAGGAACAAATAAGGTCTAATGGACATATACCCGAAAATGCATGGGTTCCTCACTAGAGGGTGGTACTGTTCCCCATGACTGTGGTGTGCACACGTATTGGGTAATGAAGCGTCCACCTCACTGCTGTTACCGATGCACCCTGGAATGAACGTGTTTAATATAGTGCAGAGTTGTATGACGATGACCCGGTATTGCAATCAGGAACTGGACGACATGGTCTTTTCATACAGACAGGCAAATAGCAATGGGCGAGGCAGCACAGCTACACTGGGAAAAGTATCCCTGCAGATAGCAACCGCACCATTAAATGTTTGCAGCAGTGTTTCGCCATTTATGTGAGGCAGGCTCATTTATGGGAATGGGTAACCATGAAGGACTAGTGTGCCAGGTATGTACACTGGCCTTGGAGGAACATGTGATAAACACTGTGGAAGATGACACTGGTATCAGCAACAGGCAGGTGGCCCGCCAACATGGGATAAAACAGACAACAGTGTGGAACATTCTCCACGACAACTGCTACTACCCATATCACTGGCAGCATGTTTAGCGCTTATTACCAACGGACTTTCCTCTATGGGAATGGTTTTGTCGCTGGTTTGTTGCACAGGCCACCATAATGCTAGGATTTCTGTCATCTATCATATTCACAGATGAGGCCACCTTTATGAGGGGTGGTATTGTCAACATCCACAATACCCTACTGTGGGCTACGCAGTATCCCTGTGGTATGGTGGCAGCGAATCATCAGCACTGGTTCAGCCTCAATGTGTGGACAGGGATTATTGGCGAACACCTCGTGGGACCAGTCATTCTTCCACAACGCCTCACAAGCGAGGCATATCTACACTTCCTGTAGGTTACCCTGCTTCCCCTGCTGGAAGAGGTGCAGGTGGTATGAAGGGTTATGTGGCTGCTACACGATGGTGCTCCAGCCTACTTTTGCATTACTGTGCGGAGGCATCTCGACAACGTCCTCTCCAGTCAATGGATCACATGAGGTGGTCCAGTTGCCGGACCTCAATTCTTTAGATTTCTATCTGTGGGGGCACCTGAAAGGTGTAGTGTATGCAGATCACATGCCGGACGTGCATACACTGGAATAACACATTCATGCTGCCTGTGACGCCATTTGGATGCAGGATGGCATATTTTAACATGTGTGGCAGTCATTGCTACAGAATGTATGCGCATGCTTAGAGGCTGTGGGGGCCACTTTGAACACCTCATCTAACAGTGGCCTCATGACAGCATGTCATGCACTGCATTGTACTGTACAGGAATGATGAATGAATAAATAGAAACCATCCATTTCCAGACATATGCTCATATCACCTTTTTTTGCTCCTTATCCTCTCAGGTATCGTCCTCATGCAGTTTGCCACTATTACTCAAAATCATTCTGTATAAAAAAAAATTGTAACTTGATTGAAGAATAGAAATTAACACCTACCACCAGTGCAGACATAGTATCAGTTCATCAATTATCCCCCCCTCCCCCAATCCTAACCATTAAAAAGGAAAAAAACAGAAAATGTATATACACAAATTCTTACTTTGTATGCTTAAAATATCATAATTTACTTCCAATAAAGTTTTTAACTTTTAAGTGTAAAAATTTTTGCAATTTCGTCTAGAACAGAGTTTGTTGTTACATTTCATTAATCAAGTACATTACAGGAAGAAGAGACGTGCACATAGTAGCTGTGTCAAGGTGATAGCCAAATGTGAGTAAACAGTAAAGTTTTGCCCCTCTGGGCAGGAAAAAAATGTGTGATCCTCAAAGCTTGGTTGCTAAGCAACATCTCCTCTGCCTGCTGATCATGTGTGGCGGTAACCAAAGTTCTCCAAACCAAAATAAAAAAAAAAGTGTGCAATGGAATCTTTGCATAGACCTAAACAAAATGTTTGAATAATATGCACCGTGTTTATGTGGGTTGGATGTTGAGTGCCACCCATGTAAACTGAGACCATAAGTAGTTAAAAAATTACTATAAATAGTGCATTTCAACTAATTATTTCAGTTTATACGGAAAATGAAAACCTGTAGCTACAATTTATGCTTGAAATAATCTACATTTAGAAAAGTGTGGTACCACGTTTTTGATACATTCAAGCCAGACAAGTTAGTAGTCCCTGCCAGGAAACATCTTAAACAAGTTTTAATATTGAAAATATAATTATCTGCAAATATCTGGTTGTATTTTCACCATAAGTGTGCCAAAACTAATAATTATGTTGCGAGTGGCAGAATACTATTATATTCTAATATCACGGTAATTAATGTTGCCATTGTTGGTATGTAGCATGTTTTCATGAAAACTATGTTTACAAAACAAAATAACTAGAAGACTGAAGAGCACTATAAATTGTAAAAAAAATTTTCAATGCAGTGTTTGTTTAATTTCTACAGGATAAATAAAATGTATTTAAGAACACTTTAATAAGTAATTGTATTAGAAGAAACCTTTTTTCAAACAGAGTATGTTCACTAGACATCGACAAACTACCATTGTTTTATCTATTTTTATTTTGGTTTAAAGTATGTAGGTTATATGAAAAATTGTGTATTATAAACGTAAGGTGAAACTTTTCAGACGAAGCACCTCATTACTTGACGGATTGTACCAGTGTAATTTTTCCATGTCAATTTAAGTGAATAATTGTGTAATATCCCAGATGTCTAAATTCAATCATGTAACTAGATGGAACACTGTTTCCTGACTGGCAAATTTGGTTACATCATGTTGATGAAGATGACAACAATGAAAAATGTATTTTGTGTAGAAAGGTATTTAGTTTGAGTGGTGTGGGTAGACAGTCAATAAAGAGTCATGAAGCAGGAAAGTTGCACAAAAATATAGTTGCGGCGAGAAGTAGTTTTGTCGGCAAGAACCAAAGGGCGTAAGTAATTCTAGTATCACTTACAGCAACAAGTTATGAAGCAGCATGCAGCACATCATCAGGTTCATTGGCCACTGAAACAGCATCATGCAGTACAGCTGTCAAAGATGTATTTTCAGGTATAGTTAATAAAATATGTTTTCTGGATTACAGTGATGTCAAAAGGGCAGAAATATTGTGGGCATTGCATGTTGTTGCGAAGAAAGATAGTTTCAATAGTCAGCAGGGAATAAGCAATCTTTTTGCTAAAATGTTCTCAGATATGAACAAGAAAAACAGCTTAGTAGAAACAAGACTGACTACTCAAAGATGAAGTTCTGTCTGCAAAACACATTGTTGTGTGTTTTGATGAATCTTTTAATAGGGTAGCAAAGCAACAACAGATGGACATTGCCGTACGTTTATGGGATGTAAACAGAAATCAGGTTATGACTAAGTACTGGAAGTCTTCATTTTTAAGCCATTCCACTGCTGATGATCTCTTAATCGCTAAATCTAAATAATCTGAAGAAGATCCAGAAATATTGGATCTGGGATCTTGCAGTCTCCATGTTGTGCATGGATGGGGCTTTTCAAGTGGGTGCTGAAGACTGACTGGGATGTAGTTAAGTTTTTGAAGGTGATATATTCTGTGTTTAAAGACTCACCTGCTCGACGATCAGACTTCAAACAAATTACAGGTTGCAGTATTTTTCTGACAGAATTTTGTGAGTGCAGGGTTGGAAAATGTACCAGTTTGTTAGAAAATACAAATTTTTTCTAACTTAAAAAACCTTTTTAAGTAATGTAACTTGCCTGCTACATATTATGTTAGAAAGTAAAGTGCTTAAAGGATCCTTTGCTAGTAGCCAAGCTGCAGTTTTTCTGACAATGGTTTCTTTTTGTGAACCATTTTTAAGGCAGTGCTAGACATTAAAACCAATGTTACCATTTGTACATTAAAAATCGGAGGATACTGAGAGAGTTGCTGGGATGTTTAGTTAAAATTGAAGTTTTAAAAGACAACGCAACTACATATCAGCTGATAAATATTAATTTGGACGATGCAAGTCAAGGACTACCACTTTCCAATTTAATAATGGGGTTTTCTACCAAGCATGAGCTGGGTGTGGCTGAAGTCAGTGAACAAAAAAACCAAAGGTTTTTACGGGAATGCAAAACATTTATGATTCACACTGCTAAGAAACTTGTTGAGGTTAGCCCAATAAAATATAAAATGGTTAAAGCTGCTTCTTGGTTGGTTACTACAACTAGTCTGCGATAAGATTTGCGATACAAGTGGTGAAAATGCCATTCATGTGGACTAGGAAATTATAAGCTATGCTAGAGGAGCTGCATCTAAATACAAAGGTGTCCTGGAGGAAAAATGACAAAATGAAGATGCAGACAAACTGATGGACAGATATAGCAAGGAAGAAAAAAGTACCATGCAGCAGAAACATAAGTGACACTTAGTCAGAAAATGGAAATAGAAAAACAAAAGGAGGAGTTAAAAATTAAAATACAGAAAATGTATGTATGTGTGTGTGTATATATACACACATACATATATACATACAAACACGCATGCACGCACTCTCTCTTGCTTTGTATAGTGCATGTGTCTATCAATTATTTTTGTGCAAACTTTTTAATAAACATGGCAAAAATTCTGTTACTAACTTATACATATATGGAAAATGTATTGACTAACAGAAATTTATAGTGATGGCCTATAAGATTGTACATGTAATGTGTATTTAAGGACATGAAAGACATTTATATTGTGAGTGGTGGAGTGTGAAGAAACTTGAAAATATTTTTCTCATTGTGTGGGAATTGTTTGAAGACATCATTGAAGTGTTAACAAACACCCACATTAAAACAGTTAATTAGGCCTAATTTATATTATGTAGGTTACAAAAACCTTATGTTCATTTGCATACTGTACAAAAAAATTTTTTGCCACGTAAACTGTGTACTGTAAAATATGTAGCCTAATTTTTGTTTTAAATTTCAGCACAGGGGGAAAAAAAATATGACATGGAAAACAAAGGGAAATTAACTGAAACAAGTTGGTGGGAACTTTGTCAGTGGTGAGGACAGACCCTCATTAGGAAGGACATCGCCTTGGCCTGAGATGATGCTGTAGAGAGGGAACATGCGAAGAGACCTGGTGAGGTGGAGAGAGAAAGATGGTAAAAGAGAAGAAGATGAAAAAAGATGCACGCTATGATAGTCTGATCAAATTTCAGATCCTGGCCACATTCTGGTTAGTCGCCTCTTACAACAAGCACGAGGTGGCTGTGGTAGTATTCTAAAACACCATGGGGTAAGATGACAAGAACAGTAGGTATTTATGTGTGTCACACGTTAAATGCAAGGCAGAGCAGAACAGAAGCTGTAGCATCCTGAGGGAATAGAATACTCTCCAAGAGAAACCAGCTGGTAAGTCGGTGAAATCTGAATCTCGGAGATTACCTCCATGATGCAGAAACTGCGACGAGCTGGAGCATTTGATAGAAAGATGCTACTCCAAAAGGTAAAAGAGGAACAAGTTAAAAGATGCAGCCATCAGACAAGAAGTTATAACACAACTGTAGAAAATGCAGACACATGGCACAGGAGTGCTGAAATAGGCCAAAATGGTTTTCAGATGATAAACAGGGGAAACTATTAAACAGACACAATAGGCAGTCTGTCCCACTCTCAACTCATGATAGTAAAATATGCAATAGAATAAAACAACTGCAGACTGGAAGGCAAGGTATCAAACCAGAAAGTATATAATTTTGTCCAAGCAGATACAGAAACGCCAAATATATTTCTATACAGAGGAAACCAGACAGGAGTTTAGTTCCTAGCTGATACAGACTCAAAGGTTAAGTTTAATAAAAGTTAGTCAGCTTTGCGAAAAATTAAAGGAATTATAAATTTAAAAGATTGTGCTTTGGGCAACATTCCAGAGGCTTATGACAAAGGTTCTATCTGGAATACAATACATCAAGTTTCTAGTGCACCTAAACAATGTGATAATATATGGCCAGTCTTAAGACATACACTAATACAAGTTATGTGAAGCGTAAGTTTGAGGGAAAACAATTCAAAACTCCAACAAGATAAAAGTGAATTTCTGAGAAAAAAAGTTAATGTATTTAGGCCATGCAGTGACTAAAGATGGGGTTAGGCCAGACCCTAGAAACATACACAAAATCTTAAATTTCCCTACTCTGCAAATGAGTAAGTAAGTTGACAATGTAATTGGGAAATTGAAATTACTACAGGTGATTCATTGAAGGGTTTAGCCAGATCGCAAATCCACTTCCAAAGTTACTGAAAAAGGAGCAACAAATAGAATGGGGAACCAAACTAGAACATAGGTGTAATTAATTTAAAAGTTTACTGACCACAGAACCAATCTTACAGTATCCATATTTCAATATGCCTTTTATTCTAAATACAGATGCGAGCCAGGAAGCCATAGGGGCAGAATATCTGAAGGAGAGGTAGGAAGAGATTTGTCTGTCACATAAATAATTCACACACTTAACAAAGCAGAGAAATGTATTGCACAATAGAACATGATCATTTAGTAATTGTATGGGCAGTCAAATATTATAAAAATTATTTGCTAAGGTGAAAATTCATAAACTACATCAATCATCATCCCCTGACATGGATATTTAAAGTAAACTGCCCTTCCTCAAGGTTGATGAAGTGTTAAATTAAGCTATCCAAATACCAAAATTAAATCAGGAATTGGAAATATATTCCAAGCTATGTGGCCAAGCAAACATTAGAGGAGAGAGGCGATAGGCAGGAAACAGACACACCCCCTATAATCATAGAGAGAGGAAAAAAACTAAAATAATAAAATTGTTTGCAGGGGAGAACCAACAGATACTATGAGAAATGCACAATATTCCCTTAGGGGGTCATGAATGAATAAATACACTGGTGTTCAAAATTAAAGCAACAAACAGACATTCATCCTTCTTGTTATCATTTTGCCACAAGATAGTATCGGTCAATAGTAAACTGTAAACAAATAAAAATACAACCAAATTCTTAACAGCAAATGGCTTTACCATCCTCTTACAACAATGAAAATGATTATGATTGTGCTCCTATTGAATGGTATGCATAGTGTTTAGTGCCATATTAGTCCAACACCAAAATTCATTGTGTACACATTCAGGTATGGCACTGACAAGATGACGGGAAGACTCCCTGCGGTGGAAGGCAGTAGGAAGAATAGCAGCTGTGACGCGTAACGGCAATGCGACTGTGGCGCACGTCATACGGGAGCAAGGTTTCAGTACGAGTCAGGTCAGGGATAACGGGTTCGAGACAAGCTCTAGTGAGGTGGAGTCTGCAGTATTTGGCGCTTGGCCTTCCCTGAGTAGGGTGGGTTGGGTAGGCCGTCTACTGGGAACGAAGTCGGGCTATGCAAGGTGATGCCTCTTGATGACTGGGGTAAGTGCAGGTGCTGGCTTACCTATCCCTAGTCTCACCCAGGCTTGAAGAGCGGCTGACATCTGCTGCCATTAGGACAACTCTTGTGCAAGAGCAGCTGGTTGCAGGGTTATCCAGTGGAGGTTTTGGAGTGGCAGCAGGTTCTAGATGAATGAGCAGGTGACATGCAGCACCTGAGTGTTGGCGACTGGAGGCTGAGGGCTTGTAGGGGGTGCTTGGTTGATCCTCAGAACCAGGGGTATGCCCTGCCAGATGTGGATGACGATTGGGTTCACTACTCCAGGTGTCTTGATCAGCAGTCCAAAGAGTTTGGCGGGGTGGGCTGTGAGGTGAGGCTTCAACAGCTGTCAAGCAGCCTGTGCTCGTTCTCGTGGGGTCAAACAGTTGAAGGCTGGTATAGGTTGGTAACTCAGAGGTTCACCAGCTGCAAGTAGAGCAGCTGTACTATGGTCCCTACACGGTATACCCTTTGTACAGGTAAATTACCTGAACGGAAAGATGCTACCTATTGAACTTCACACCAGGTACCTCTCAGTACCCTGTCAACAGGAATGGGTGGCTTATAAATGTGTGTGTTTTAATGATACGTGGGCTGTCCTTGGTTATGGGACGGTCCATGGCCCTACTCGCTTAGTTCGGCAAGTTGGATCAATACCGTGGTCCCCTGCCACCCCCTTGAGGAGTCACACTTAACAGAATTGAAGAAAGGTACAAAGTTCACCCTATAATTGAGACGCCAAGGTTAGACTGCAACGTATTTATTCTCAAGAGAATATACACGGTAACCCGTACTCTCTCTTGCGCTTGCCAATTTCTAGGCAACATACGGAAGTGAACTACGGACAGGTGAAGGGGCCTGTCAGAAAAAAAAGGATTTAATGTGAAATTGAAGCTGAGGAAAAGACTATGTCAAAAGCTGAGGCATACTCTAAAGTCCTGAAGGGACTCAGGGGTACAACTTGTGTATCTGTGGTAAGGGGGAATTGATATCAAATGTGAAAGGGGTACTCGAAGGCTCTTTGGGGGCTGCAGTCGGTGATCAGATCTGCGAGGGTTCTACGCTGGCCACTGATGCTAGATGACTGCTTTTTGCTGGTCGCTGGTACGCGGTCGCTTTGTAGTTAGGGCTACTTAAGAGGAGAGTGAACAGAGTGCTTCAACACAACTTGTGCTAAAGTGAACTTCTGAGATCAACTCTGCCGGCAGGGAACTCCTCATGGAGGAGACTTGGTTGGGGATACTAGTGGGGGTACTGTGGCTTGTTGTTGGCTGGTCTTCCTTTGGGATGACTCCTCAGGGAGGAGGAGTCGGCTGGTTTTACAGCGGCTAGCAGCAGTCGAGTGGTCTTCCTTCGGCAGGGGACCCCCCAGGGAGGAGGGGTTGGCTGGAAGTACTGTTGGCTATCACTGCTAGTTGGCGGTGGTTTTTTGTCCTTCAGCGGTGACTGGTAGTTCTCCTGTTGTGGCCCCTCAGGGAGGAGGGGCTGGCAGAGAGCCCCAGCACTAAAAGGTGCTGGGGCGAGCTGCCCATGAACAACTGGCATTTTCCGGGGTGCGCTGTCTTATATTCTCTTCCCTGCTTATATCATCTGTTAAGGAGGCTTCAGGTCATCCATCCCCTCTCTTCCTCACCTGGGCGGCCAAGCTGCACCGCGCTGTTGGATTGCAAAAGACTGGGAGTAGTTTTCCTTTTATGGCGGGGCAGTATCTGGCGCTCGCTTAGAGGCAACTCACTCTCGTTACTGCGTTTAGTATCCGTCTGTGGTGGGAAAGTATCTGATGCTTGCTTAAGGACAATTCACTTGCAATGCCTCGCTGGATATCCCTTCTCATGGGAATTGCTAGGCGGGGGCCTCGCTCGGGTTAATTAGCATTTGGGTACTCAATTCAGCTCTCCTTGTATTTGACTGGCCCAGGGAGTCTGTCAGCTGGCCTGCACGCGGCCAGGCATGGTTCACATCTCTCTGTGTTACTTAATGCCACATGCGATGATGCGCAGTCAGGAAAAAAGAAATTGCACCCATACACATTACTTATAAGCTGGACAGTCTAAAGCTGATGTGGCCAGATGGCTTAATGTGCATTGTTCTGTTGTTTCTGGGATGTTGCAGCCGTTTGTAGCATCTGGAACTGTATGCCGAAGACCAGGTAAATGATGGCAAAAAGTGACATCAGAAAGAGAGGACCATTATAGGGCCATAAGTGCTAGACAATAGTGTCTTAGTACTGCATGGCAGCTAGCATCTGACCTCACAGCATCCACTAGAACAGCTGTACTGAGGCAAACACTGTAAAGATAGCTTAGGCAGAGGAGCCTTTATTGTCAGACACCTGATGCGTGTTTACATACAAAGACTTCTAGAGTCGAGCCATAAATATTTCTATGGACAGTCAAACAGTGCGCCAATGTTTTCTTTACAGATAAGTCTAGATTCTGTCTTCAGAATGATTCTCAACAGGTTTGCATCTGGAGAGAAACTGGAACATGATTTTGGGCCTCAAATGTTGTGGAAAGAGACCAATAAGGAGGTGGATCAATAATGGCGTGGGGAGGTACTATGTTAACCACTCAAACACCTTTCCATGACGTATGGATAAACCAGCAAGGTTTAACTGCTATAGGACATTCACGGCTACTTCACACTTTTCTGAAGCCCTGCTAAAGTTCTATTTTTGGTTACTGATTATGTATCCTTCCACTACATGTAAACATAAACACTGCCATGTGACTGCTACATTTTAACTCTCAAATGATGTGTTTACTGTTCTCAGATGTTCCAATAAATCTGTCATATTTCAAATACCATTTCATACGAATGTTCACAATTTAGGCCAACAACAATATTTTTATATCAGCTTTATCACTTTTTAACAATGTCTGTATTGACGATAATTCTTACGGTTATTATTTTACATTGTAAAAATATTGTTATACATGACATAGCACATTACACATTAACATTTTGCCACGACTGTAGTAGAATGATATAGCCGACTTTGGGTCAAGGGAATAGGGTGGTGGAGAATGGAGCTGCTCATGCTCTGTCAATCCAATCGTCTGGCAATCGTTCCCCCCCCCAAATTTCCCAATTTCCCTCAAAATCAACTAAATTTCCCCATAAAATTTACCTTTCCTCTTGAAATTTCCCTTTTTTATCTAAAAATTTTCCTTTTTTCCCTTAAAAAAGCACCGAACCCCAGTAGCAAAAACAATCCCCTGAAAGCCAATCAANGGGGGGGGGGGGAGATTCTTTTCTAGGGCCATATTGGTTTTATAGGCATAGGATATGTTAAATTGATACACAGAGTCCAGGGTCCAGAGTCAGACCTAACCATCAGCCATCTTGGATCTGTCAGTCATCTTGTCCGACATGTAGGATGTTTGTGACCTCGACCTTTCACCTTGACCCCATGACCTTGGGTGACCTTAAACCCAAAAATCGCAGAAATCTCCAAAAAAATTATGAAAAAATATTAAAATTTATAAAAATTATTTAAAAATTTAATAAGAAAAAATATGAAATAAAAATTTTTTATGTTTGGGCTAAGAGGGGATGGGGGACCAGAGCCGACCAGTAACCATGTTATAATGTCACCCAACTACCACATTGGATCCTAGGTTCATATGGCAGCTTTGGTATGGGATGTGGACAGAGGGGCTGTTTGTCGTTAGCTGGTCGTAACTTTTCACAAACAGAGCATTTTTGTATCAAATGCACAATGTCCACTGACATCGATGGCCAATAGAACAATTGGCAGTCTTTAGACTTAGTCTTGGATTCTCCACAGTGACCTTCGTGAAGCAACTGTAGAACATATGGTCTTAAAGATTCAGGAACAAACACCTTATCACCCAGGAAGACTAAACCATTTTCAGAAGACAAATCATCTCTCATTTTATAATAAGGTTTACAAACCAGAGGAACTGTATTATAGGGTGGCCATTCTGAATGACAGAATTTGGAAACTAGACTGAGGGTAGCATCATTTATAGTTTCCAACTGGAACTAGAGCAAACATTTTTCAGACACTTACTGATAGAATGGACAATCTCAACCATTGTGGGATCACCTCATCTGGAAGATATGATTGAGATAGGTGATCTACAAAATACATATATTTACCAGGTATGTATGTAACATTTGGGTCATATTTCAGCAATTTAAGACGTAACCGCTAAAGACGTGCTGAACCTATCTGATGTAAAGGCTTGACCATAATGTTGACAAGTGGTTTGTGATCAGACTGCACTAGTACCCTTCTACCATAAACATAGTAGTGAAATTTAGCTGTGGCAAAGGAAATGGCTAAGAGCTCTTTCTCAATCTGAGAATAGCTCTTCTCTGTCTCTGTAAGTGACCTGGAGGCAATGTGCACTGGCTGGAGACCCTTTGGGCCGTCCTGAAACATAGTAGTGCCCAGCCCATTCTATGATGCAACTACTGTACAACAAGTTGGGCTTTGGGATCAAAGGTTGCAAGGACAGGTGCACTAGTAATCAGCAACTTAAGCACAGAAAAAAACCTCATCACGGCAGGGAAGCCACATCCATTCCACATCAGATTTTCGAAGTTTATGCAGTAGAGAACACACACTAGACATATGAGAAATATAACAGCGAACAAAGATAAACATACCCAAAGCTCTTTGGAGTTCCTTGCGATTGCTGAGAGCCTATAGACTGGTCAATACTCGAATTCTCTCAGGATCTGGTGACATGGCAGAGAATACCTGACCTACATACTTTACTTCAGAAACCTTGTACTGGAGCTTATCTGGGTTACACTTGATGCCAAGACTCGCTGCATGTTCCATCACTTGTTGAGCACACCCATCATGTTCATCTTCCGTTTTGCCGGTGCAAAGGATGTCATCAAAGAATGTCACAACTCCAGGAATAGAAGCAAAATTTCCTTCAATAAACTTCTGGAAATTTTCTGGAGCATTGGTTATGCCATATGGCATGCACAAATATCTGTAACACCCAAATGGTGTCGAAAAACAGCACTTGTGGGACGAGTCTTCATCTAATTGTACTTGGCGGAATCCTTCTTTAAGGTGAAACACAGAGTAATATTTTTTTCCTGTGAGCTTTTCAGACATTTTTTCTAAAGTTGGTATCTCATGGTAGTCTCGGACAACCACCTTATTGAGGTCAGTGGGGTTCAAACATAACTTCAACATCCCACTGGACTTTTCAACAACCACTAGGTTGCTCACCCAAGCACTAGCATCAAGTTTGTCAGCTTTACGTATTATACCTTTTCTTCCACTCAGTCCAGTTCTTGTTACAATGCAGGCCTGATTGATCCGGGGACTCTCCTTGGAGGCTTACATACAGGATTCCCACAATCACGAACATTGATTCTACACACTTGTGGGAAACAGCCAATACCAGTAAAAGCTTCACTGTGCTCCTTTATAAACCTGTATCTTGCCTCTTCACATGCAGAATGGACCCTTTTTAAAAGGTTGAAGTCAACACAGGATTGTAAATATAACAAGGGAGTACTGTCGAAATCAATTATCACAAACTCAACATATGACTCTTGGCCTTTAACAGAAAAACACAAATCAACCACTCCCTTGGCTGCAAGACTAGTACCACCCCAGACTTCAATTTTGAGGGATGTTGGCCTAACCTAGAATTGTTTATCAACCTTCCTGAACCGACTGAGAGGTAAGATATTTATTTCACACCCTGGGTCTAGTTTTATGTACACTACTTTGCCTTCGACCAACACACGTTCCCTCCACTCATTAACATGGGTGGCTTTAGTCCCTCTAGGATAAACAGAATTGACAGTCACATCATCAGAGTATAGGATTCACAAGAAGAATGATTTTCTTTAACCTATCTAACTTTGCGAACTCTACACGAGACAGCAAAACTATTCATAATGCCGTATGTTGCACATTTTTTCCCATACGCTGGGCATTGCTTGGCCTTGTGCTTTGTCTGACACCTAGAACAAATGTACTCACTGTTATCTCCAGAATTGTTGTTAGACCTAGGCCATGAAGACTTCTCACCTTTGGCAAATACAAAAACACAACTAGCACTAGCTTGAACAGAATTCCGTACTTGGATTTCCTTCGCCTGCTGTTGACTCTGCTCCACCAGACGGCAATGCGCAGCAACTTTAGCAAGGGTAGCATTTTCTATCTTCAGCAGTGACTCTCGAACAGACGTATCTCTGATGCACTGGATGATGCGGTTGATGATCATGTTTTTTTCTTGTGACGCGGGGCATCATTGCAACATGTTTTTATCAAATGACGACTGTCAGTTAGGAAATTATCAAAATACTCTTTCTCTGATGAAACACAAACCTTCCTTACAGAAGATTTGTTTTAGGTGCCACAAACACTCGGTACGCATCCTTTACTTTGGAGTACACCAACTTGTACTCTGACGTGATTTAAAAAGTTTCAAAAAGAGCTCTTCCCTGCGAGCCTAGCATATTTTTGAGAAGTGCAATCTTGACATTATCTGGGCGCTCATCTTGTTCAGCTGCGATTAAATAGTGTCCGAAGTCCCCTTCAAATACTTCCCAGTCCTTTCGGGCCGCGGGTCTTTCCAAATCGACACTGTCTGGAAGCTTTACGAGATGAAGGCCAGCCATGGCAGAATATTTACGGTTCAATATATATACAAAGATGTAATAGTTAAATAATATAGCCACTAACAATCATTGTCACTGCAATACCAAAAATGCACAACACGTGGGAAACACAAATTGCATGCATGCAGGTTACATCGCTCGCACTAGACAAGCACGATGTAAACATAAGTACTGAACATTATAATATAACTCCTTTCGACTGTGCCATGTTTTACTTATGTTCTGGAGTACGATGCTAAATGACAATCATACATACATATTACAGATGCAAGATACTTATTTATTACTTTTGAGCTTACATTGCATCGCCATAACCGGAACTGATTACCTCACGTCACACATTCAGTGTTGCCAACGATTACAAACAAAGACAGGTAAACAACAGAAGCAAAATTACTTGTAGAGTGATTTCTTGCTACCAAACCTATACAATATACCTATAAATTCCACACCTTTCTTCCTGAATCAGTTGATAAAATACTGGCAGAGGTATTTTCATACAGTATTGAGTCATATAAGTTTTCTTTGTCAAGAGAATATATAAAACAAACACAAACATTAAAAAAAATAAGGGCTATGTAACATGCAGCTATGAATACCAGTGGTGGCTTGCTTTAGTTTTGTCGAATGACTGCCACAGACACAGTGAAATTGAAATTTCTCCATTCTGCCAGACCTACTCCATCCTTTTCTTACCAATGAGATGTAGAAGATGTTCTTGATATATGAATCAGCCAGATTTTGGCCCTTATGGATCCAAAATGTCCTACTGGCAGGACATACACATACCCTCCGCAAAGAAGATATGGATTCTGCGACCACATAACTTTGTCTATGGGAAAAGGTAAAGTGGTAGTGCTAAAAGTTGGAACTGAAGGTACAATATGTATTTATTAAAAAACTTTTGTTTGTTTTTTAATAATTATTGAGTTTACACTCAAATCTTATTGTCTGGAAATGAAAAAATGAAAATTCCTGCCTCATACATATTAACATGCACTAGCTAAATTTCAACTATTATAAAATATATGATAACAATATAAGCCCATGATAAAACTTTGTATAAACAATGCTGAAATATGTAAGTTTATGTGTGAATATTTTGAAGAGAGACTTGTTGAAATATTCAAGGTCAAATTTCGAATTGGGTGACCTTGAAAATAATTTAGTCCCAAAACTGGTGACCTTATATGTCATACAAAAGCATGAAAAATAGGCTACAAAATGTCTTTTAATTTAGCTTTCTATCACATTTCTAGCTCAAGTAACTGTAAATTTTGTGATCAGATGACAATGGCCAAAAGTGAAATTATTAAGAGCGCTGTAACTTAAAAACTACATTACAAAAAAATCTAAAAATAATGCAATTTACTATCTCTGGTAGTATATTATGTGAGCCAAATTTAAAAAAAATTGAGGAGGGTCAGGTTTTAAGTGCCAAATTTTTGGATCACTTGACATGGAATGGCCCTAAAGTATTTAATAGATATAACAAACATATCTAAATTATTTATATGGCCACCATTCTGAAAAAAGTGCCCGACTCCACTTAAATCAAGTCTACATGGCCATCTGTAGCACTACTTGTGAGCAAAATGTGGTGGAAATTAATTGAATGGATCTGTAAATATTACAAAATGCTCCATTTTCTCACCTGGCAATATTTTACAAAAAAAGTCTGGCAAAATAGGATCTGTGTACACATAATTGATTATTCTAATGTGTAGAGTACAAATTTGGTTGGATTTTGTTGAATTGTTTAATAGATATATATACTAATCTAAATTTACTATATTAACCTTATTTGAAAAAAGGCCTGCCCCACCTAAAACATGTAAGTTTACATGCCCTACCATAGCACTACTTGCGTGTAAAATTTAGTGGGAATCAGTTGATTGATTCCAAAGATATGGCAAAATACCTCAATTTTTTGGCGTGACAACATTATTAAATGGGGGAAAAAAAGGTAATGTATCAGCACAATTGGTGACTGTCATGGACACTGTCAGGATATAAGTTCGGTTGAAAGAGTTTGGGACATGTGGCATGCTAAGCAAAAAATTTTTACGTGGCCTTGATTTTTAAACATATGACCAACCCCTTAAAACATATAAACTTAGATGGACTACAAAAGTCTACCTTGTCACATGAATTTGGTGAGAATTATATAATCATTTCCTAAGATAGGACATAAAAGCTTAATTTTCATGTTGTGCTATCTTATAAAAGGATGGAGAAAAGAGTATACATATGCTCATTTGATGCTTGCATAAATACTGCCAGTATACAAAGCTAATTTATAATTGGATACATAGTTTTGTAGATATAGCATATTAAACTAAAATGTTTATATAGCTGCCATTCAGAAAATAAGCATCTGGCCTACTTAAAACATATAAATTTAAATGGCCTACCATAAGTACCAATTATTTGTCAAATTTGGTAGTAAAGTAGAGCACCCCTCAACCGGAATCGTCGGGGGAAGTGCTATTCCTGTTGAGGGAAAATTCCGGTTATGGGAAATGAGGGTGGGATGGTGTGAAAAATAACACATTTTTAGTCTGAACTCGTGTATATATACATGGCACGTAATTTTAACTTAAGAAATTGATGAATGTAAATGATTAGTTTTATCCTTAAAGTTACAAAACCATTATAAAAAAAACGCTGCGTACTGTTTATGAAATGTGAGTCATAAAACTCCCAGCGCTGCGTTAATGACCTTCATTCTCAACCTTCTAGCGGGGTTCTTATCTCTTCACGCGGGTGACTGCATGAGTAAGCGAGATCTGGAAATCATGTTACTGTTTGTGTTGACATGCATCTGATAAAACTTCCCGAAGTATAGTCAATTCCGTTGACAGTTTCCCCTTACTGCATGGCACGTCGGCACAACATACATTTACAAGAGCAGGACTGACGTATTATAGACCAAGTTCACAAAGTACTGTATTTCGGCATGTATAGGCCGCACAGTTTTACAAAAAAAAAAAAAATTATAAAAAGTGGGGTGCGGGTTATTTACGAGGGCGTCCTTCCTTTCCACCACCACCCCCATTCCTCCACCAAAAACAACAGCCATCCAGCAACAAGCAAGCTTGCTCGGACCCTTTCTTTTCTTTCTCCCTCCTTCTTCCTCTTTTGTTTCTCTCTCTCTCTGATTGAATGAGTCAAGACAGCAGTAGCTGTGTGCATGTGTGTGACGCCGCACGCACACATGCACCATGCCATTGCCTGCCCGACAACAGCCGGCCGAGCTGGCAGGCTACACACGGCGCACATGTTCTACAATTTAAACGCAGTGTTGAGGCATTTTGTAAATACAAAAGTTTTATTTATGCAGAATACTGAGCTGTTGCTACTTTTCAGCATACGGAGGCCAGGCGGCGTGGCAACAATAACATTCAATGGCAAATTATATAGTTTGACGTTGCCATAGTTTGCTGTTGCCGCACTAGCACGATGAGGCCCGGAAATATTTACGGGAATACAAAAATTCAGTGCGGCCTATACTTGAAATATTAATTATCCCTAATTTTTCATCAATAACTTTTGGTGCGGTCTGTCCACGCCAAAATACGGTACATGTACACTAACACATTAGAACACTAAATTCTGAAAGTTGCACCACTAAAACCAACGGCATGTGTCGTACATTGCCATTAGTCACTGTCACTTGTGTCATTATGCAGCATAGCTGTAGCTGTGCCACTTGGGCCGACTGTCTCTTCATCGTGCTGCAGCTTGTTACCAGCTAACGGGCATGTACAGTCTGGTGTGAGCAACAAAAGACCTCTTGTGAGGGAAGGAAAGTTATGGCACAACTTTGTGACGTTTGAATTTTTGTTGGAAAATTAGTTCCCGATAAGGGGAGTACCGTTCGAGGGAATTCCGGTTACAGGGTGCTCTACTGTAATAAGTTTATTGTTTCCCAAGATGACATAAAAATTTAATTTTTTCTTGTGGAGCTATCTTACAAAATGGCAGAGAAATGAGGCTCTATGAAGATATATTTTATGGTAGTAATAGACACTGACAGCATACAAAGTAAAGTTGAAATTTGTTCTGAAGTTATAGCATACTAAGCTAAAATATTTGTGTATCAGCCATTTTGAAAATCAGTTTCTTACCCGCTCAAAATGTTAGTTTATATTGCCAGTTATAGTGCTACTTATTTGCCAAATTTGGTAGGAACCTGTTGTTTTCTTTTTCCAGATATGACATAATTTGTGATGGGTAACAAATAAACTACAAAATACAAGAAAACTTTTAACATTATATAATATACTATCAATGTTCAAGTACAATACGCAGGTAAATAAAATATGATTAAGAATACAGTGCAAACTGGCCCATAAGAAAAAAAAAATTTAAAAAATACAATAGGCACCAAGTGCGACGTCGGGCAGCTATCATGGAAAATTGAAAAGAGACCTACCAAAGCTGACATCGATTAAAAGATACCATTAAAATAAATACGAAAAACTAAACTAAATGCCGGGCAGCTGTAAAAAATTGCGTAATGGCCCTACCATAGTCACTGCTCATAAAAACTAAACATGTTATAAAATTATACCACACAACACAAATTGTAACAAAATATTTTTTAAGCGTATTACAAAAGTGGTACATGGCATGGTATGTGAAAGAAAGAAGTAAAATTAAGGTTGTGCCAACTACTACAAATCAGGGCGCACATGACAACTCTACAAACACCAGCTACAGCTACAGTGGTAAACCCACATCTTTCACACTGCTCAAAAATACTCTCAGCTTAAAACAGGTAATGTAAAAAGGTTGGAACAAGACAATCCACAGTGATACATAAGGTTAAGCCAAAAGGGAATTTTGAACTGCTACCTAACAAAATTTAAAATATGACTCCACCATAAAATATCTACTAGTACCATTACTCTTCGCCACGCAGTTACATCAACAAACAAATCCCTAAACCCAACAGCTATCCACATGCCACGACCCACCTTAATATTTTAATATCGCCGGCTGAGCTAATCATACATCCTAAACGCAGTGCAGCCGGAGTTGTCGGCGGCAGTCTCGGAAGTAGTTGAAGTAGTAGCTCAGCAGCAAGAGAAGACCCTGCTGCAACCGCGGCAGGCCCTAATATACTACAATTCTAGCAGACAAAGCTGCGCTGCATAAACATGGAGGGTAGGGAGGAAGAGGTAATCAGGGTAGGGAGCCAAGGAGGTAGCAAGAGGAAACTAAAAAACAAAAAAAAGTGTGCTGAGTTCAATAACAATAAAGACAGTCTGCCATTGACATGAGTGGTACCACTCTCTGTGCAAATTTTATTTTTTATGTGATGCTATCTTACAAGATGGACAGCAAAAAAGACTTTGTGAAGACAAATTTGATGCTTGTAATATATACTGCAGTAGAAAAAGTTAAGTTGGAATTGATTATTTAGTTTTGACGACATAGCACAATAAAGCAAAATGACTGTATTGCCACCATTTTGAAAATAAGTGTTGGACACACTTAAAACATGCCACTTTACATCACCTACTACAGTAATACTAGTTTGCCAAATTTGGTAAGAATCAGTAAATTTTTTTCCCCAAGGTATTAATTCATGTGGCACTATCTTACAAAATGGCAGACAAAAGTGGTTTTTTTTGGCATATGTGATGCATGTAGTAGGTACTTTCAGCATACAAAATTTGGTTGAAGTTGGCCAAATGTTATGGTAGATATACCAAATAAACATGAAATATTTTTTTAACAGCAATTTTGAAAACAAGTGTCTTATAGCATTAAATTGCATGCGTTTATATGGCCTACCATAGTATTATTTACGTGCCAAATTTGGCAAGAGTCAGTCCAGTAGTTTTCAAGATATAATGTAAAAACTTGATTCTTTCATGTAGTGCTATCTTTCAAAATGGCACATTAACAACTACCTTTATCTCTAAATTTAATGTATACGTGATGCACTTTCAACATACAAAATTGGGTTTTAATTGGTTGAATTGTTCCCAAAATATGACATAGTGCCTAAAATGTTAAAATGGCTGCCTTTTTGAAAGTAAGCGATCGGCATGGTTGAAAACGATAGAAGTCTTTATTTCCTTACAAAGTACTATATATGTACCGGATTTGTTGAAATTTGGTTCACACACTCAATTTTAGGGGACACATATTCTCATATTACTCTTATTAATTATAATTGTCATGTGTATTAAGGAAAACTTGTTGCGAGTTACACGTAAGACTGTCTACCCAGTTTGGCTGATGTGTTGTGTATTTTTATTAGTTGTTGTTTTGGTACATAATTTTGTGGAAATAAAATTAAATGATAACAAGGAAAACCGCCTTGGATTTCAACTATGAAAGCTGTGGCTAGTAGTACAGTCAACCATTTGCAAATTACTTTCCTAGAAATTCCCCAACTTCTGAAAATAAAATTAATCAAGTAATCCCTAATCGTATTAGCCACTCCACCTTGCTAATTATCCAATCAAGGGGTCACAGTACATTGTCCATGGAACTTGTACTGTTGTTTTGGTAGGGCTCAGGGGCGCCACGACCAGGGGCGGCAAGGGTACATTGCAACCCCTTGTTATCTGACAGGGGGTACAGGAGGGGCAAAGTTTTGTCTAATAATGGAATTGTGATCAGAGTTATTCTAATTTTAATTTGTAAAGCAAAGGCAACACAAAGTAATGTTTGTTTAATATAATAAATTCTTTAAAGCTATTGCACAATGAGTTTGCTTAAGAGAGATAGTAGAGACAATAAGGTAATTTCCTTGACATTTTTTAAACAAGTTTATCAATGATTTTCTGTACGGTGCAAGTTGTTATGAAAGGCAAAGTGATAAATGTGGTTTTTGATGGAGAACTCACAGGTTGCCATGCCAATGTAGTTAACAGGTAACTTTCCGTGGCTTTCACAAAAGAATTAAATGTGGCAAAACATTAGAAGACATTTAACTCCCTGCTGAGTTTCTTTCTTTATTTGCTTATTCTTTTAATTTTCTTTCTTTTGAAGAGAGGCAGACTGAAACGTGAGCTAACGGTTTATTGGCAGGGGCAGGGGAGGGGAGGAAAGCAACTGTGGTAACATTGGTTGTTGAAAGTATCAGTTACTATTGTTATGCACTCACTGCTTTGCATCGCTTTCCTTGACCTGTCTCGTGTTAGCGAAAAAAGGAATGTTTGAAGGTCACGCAAGTAACCAGAGAGTGGCTGCATCTACAAAGACCAGCTGCGTGCCGCCACAATAAGCCTTTTTGTGGCTCACACGCTCCTGACCTTCGGCAGATTGGATTTCTGCTTTTATCTGAAGGAATTTTCTGGTTCATTGTTCTTGTCTCTCTCAGCGAGACTTGGAGTGTGGAGAACCTTCCATATCTGGCAACTGATACTATATAAGCATGATGGACCTCCAAGCCGAGAATTTATGAGAGTCAGCAGTGTGGGCAATTGGCAAACTTAAGCGACAGATGATGAGCCATAAGAGCAATGAGAAGCGACGGAAGTGATCAGCGGGAGTAAAATCTGTGACTGCAAGCATTGGTGCAGTGAAGAATGTGGCTGGCAAGCTGAACTATTGAACTGGATGCCTGAGTGTAAGACATTTCAAATGATAACAACAGATAGACTGAATGTGTGTTAATGATGAGTGTGAGTTAAGTGACTATAACCAGACACACTAAGCAGGACTTTAATTAGAGTTAAGATAGACATTAAATATTGCACTCACTAAGAAATAAAAAGCGTAAAATTGGAGATAAATAATTTAATATTGTAAATAACAGTTGTGTGACTAAATTAAAAATTAAATTAAGTACTTTTATTTTTATAAAGTCCTCCATCTCTCACGAACTCAGATACTTCCCTTTGGGTTCTTTTAACACTATTTTTGATTCGTATAGTAACACACTTATTCCTAGGTGGATAAGTGCAGTCAAAGAAGTTATGATTTGTTAACCTTTGTGTTAATTCTTAGTTTTCAATTTCGTACAAGCATTCAGATATGAATAGGTCTAAGCTGAACATTTTAGATCAGTGACTCAAGAAACCGAAACATCATTGTTCATTCACCTGACGTCATGCATGATGGCAAAATTGCAACGGCTTTAACTGTATCAGATACATACTAAATGTGAATAAATTTTCACTTGCCACTCAATTTTTTTATGCTATAGCATAACAAGTTGAGCTCTGTTTAGTTTATTCCATCCTAAACATCACTCTCTGTTCTGCTTACCTAAATACATTAGAAGTAGTCTTGGTATTAAATATCTCCTTCAAATATAATGTCAAAAAATGTCATAATCAGCTCTATTTTAAATTTTTTTGATAAATTATAGAAGGATATTTAATATAAGTCAAGTTCTGTTAATTTTAAGAAACAACCCTGTTTATTCATAATGATACTTTATGATGTGGCAAAATTTCCTATCTGCACGTTCGCTTGTAAGTAGGGTGGTTGTCTGTTTTCAACTATGTGTTTTTCTGCTAGATACAATCTGGAAACATTTACAGAATAATTAGTATAGCACTTTACAGCTTATCATAACAAAGATTGTTTACACAGTTTCATAGAATTTTTTCTCTCCATGTTTTGAATATTATTGCTGCTCAAAATTTGTTTGCTTTGGGAAATACATCTGCCCCTATAAATACAGTATTGATTCGCCATTATTAAAGATGCTATTGTTAGCAAAAATATTCACCATATTGGCATTCTATTTGTCACAAATATGTCAAGAAATTTTTATAAATGTATGAAGATATTTCATTATTACGGAAGTTCAAAATTAGACAGTACTGGTGTAGGTGCAGGTTGCGCACTATTTTAATTCCAGTATAAAATACATTTGTTTGTTTCCATTAATAACCCAGTGGGCTAGCTTGGTATTGGCTCAGTATCGCTTTTATTTTATTAAGGTTTCTGTAATTTTTATTAAAAAGTGAATGTTCAACAAAATGTAATAAAAACCAACTGTATTGATTATTTACAAGCAAGGAAATTATAGAAGCCTTCTCTATTGTTTATTTATAAACTGGAAAATAATAGATGCATAATTAACTGTTTGATTATAGGATAGGATAATGTAAGTATACTGGATTTTAATGTATAAGAGACATTTAAAGAACCTTTCTTTTATGTCAAATACAACAAAAATTATTCCATTAAACAACTAGCAAAAACTTTGTTATATCATCATATAAAATGCTGGCATAAGAATACGGATCTTGTGAATGAATATTGTTAATTTTTTAGCATGTCATAAGTCCTTGCAAAGTTTTTTTTAACTCTTTCGCTGTGGGAAATTTTTTTTCATTTTTACCCAAAAAGTGTAAAAAAAATGTAAATTTTTGTTTACATATAATTTATTATTAACTTATTTTTAGCACAGAAACTATTTATAAAGTATATACAGGTTATTACATGTGCAGGTTTGTATTTACAGGTTGTTAGATGTGCAGACTTTCTTGTAGTTTTTTTTGGTGTTGAACTACTCAAAACAAGGCACACGACAGAGTGGAGGATAATTTGCATGTTAAATTATTATTATCAATACTATTTTATTTCAAAAAAAGAAACAAAGTATTTGCTCATTAGTGTTTACAGGTTATTAGATGTGCATACTTGTATTTACAGGTTATTACATGTTTAGACTTTCATGTAGATTTATTGATATGGTACTCTTCAAAGCAAGGAACAGGACAGTGTTGAGGATAAATTTGCATGTAAGTAATTTAAAACACAGAAAGAATATACAAAGAATTTACAGTATTTACATGTGCAGACTTTCCTGTAGTTTTTTTTACTGTGGTACTCCTCAAAGCAAGGCACAGGACAGAGTGGAGGATGATCAGGGCAATTCTTGCACATGTAGATGGTTTGCTTCCGTTCACAGTTTCCTCTTTCTTTTTGATTGCATTGGTATGGCATTATGGAGCAAACAATGCAATTTGGCTTGTGGTTTTTGTCATTTTGTAGTCCAATAAAATGGCGTTCATTCAGTCTGGTAAGTGGGACAACATTAGCACAAATATGGCCTTTCTTTTTGGTGCTGGTCGAGAATATTCTTCCAGAAGTCCCTCAATGACACAGTTCTTGTATTGTATTGCAGACATTTTAGTATCTCGCGATATTGAAGGCAATTTTCCCATTCACGAGTGCTGCTTCAACCATGAAATGCAACAATACATGATACCACTTCCTGTTTTTGTGATAGTAACTGTATGATGATGACAGTTGGTCAAAACGATCTACACCATTCATGTTCCTGTTATAATTCAATACCATTTTTGGTTTATTTTCAGTTTGTTTAGCTCTTGTTCCCACTTGAGTCAACTATTTGCCATGCACAGTTCACAACAGAGTAACTCGCCCAGTATCTTACCATGAGCACACAATCATTCCCTCTACTTTGTTCAGCCAAAATATTTGCTTGTCACCTTTCTTCATTTTGCAAACTACTGGCTTACACTCAGTTGGCATGCAATGCCTGTTTGTTCGAACTATCCCGCAAGCTCCTATATCAATTTCATTGAGGAACTGGAACAGTGACGGTCTAGAAAATAAATTGTCACAATAGAGAATTCGCTGTGTGTGGTCAAACCCCAAAAGAAGTTTTCGAACCACTCTCTTACCTAACCCCAGGCTGCAAACAACATTTACTTGTAGCCCGCCTTTTCCGACATAAATATTGAACCTCAACAAGAAACCTGTTTCACTGTCACACAGTGACCACTTTGTAGAAGGTTTTGATGGCATGTATTGTTTGAACCATAGACATCCTTTGAAGCAAAGCATGGTTTCATCAACAGATAAGCTTGGACCTGGTTGAAATTCATGCAAGTAAGTGTTTTTCATTATGTCTATGATTGGGCGAATTTTGAAGCAAGGGTCATAATCCTGATGCATTTTTGGAATTTGCTTTTTGTTGTCAGCAAAGTGTAGAAATGACCTGAGAATCTGGTGTCCGTCATGAGACATAATGTTTGAATAATTTGGGGTAGCATTTATCTAGGATGTTTCAAAGAAATACTGTTCTATTGATGTTTTGCGACATAAATCCATACCAATTTCTACAGCTGTCATTGCCTGTGTGTCCGTAGGAGTACAATCATTCCACTGATGGTACCTTGAACGAGGTGATAATTCTTCTGTTGTCATATTTTCATAAAACTGGGATGCATATACATTTGTTTGGTCTGCTACTGTAGAAAAAATAGACTTGGGAAAAATTTTGTAAAAACAGTCTACTGCTGTGTCATTTGAGGTTATGTGTTTTAGTGACGAATGTAATGGATATTTGTTACACCAGTAAAGTAAAATACTTATACTTTCACTGTCCATGTTCTACCAGTCATAACTATTTACACATGTAGTTTCAGTTTTCTTCCCTTTCAAAAACTGTTATGCAGGATCGTCACTCACTGTGTCACTGTCACTATCACTCAAATTTTCTGACACTGCACTACAAGTTATCTCATCTTCTGTATTGCGAAAACCAACTTCATTTTCAGATTCACTTATTTCCAAATCTGAATCTGAATCAGTAAATAAAATATTGTAACATTCTTTTTGCGACAATCCTTTCCTACTACCCGATGCCATTGTTGATGAGAATAACACCAAATGTAGTTGCAGAACATTGAGCTATCAATTTTATAGATAGCAGCACTTATTAGAATACAATTACATGCCGAACGCACATCGCAACTTAGGAATCCACCCAATTACACTAAAGTCGCATGCCCCAAGTACGCGATAATTCTCGGCACTGAAGAATAGTCGAACATCGCAGTATAAGAGTTAATATAACATTTTTTTTAAAGAGAATTATATTCAAATCTCTTTCCAGATAATTTCCAAAAATTTGTACAAGGCAAATTTGTAAATTGTTTATTGTTAAAATTTGTAAATCGTGCTTTAATTTTTTGTACTATTTATGATAAAAAGTGCCATCATAATTGCAATAAAGTATGGTTTGTATAGTTAACTTATTTCAGCTCTGTAGATATGACTATGTTTTTGAGTCATTGTTTTCTATTTCGTTGTTATTTCTACCTAAAGGATGAATTAAAGTTCATCCTTTCATTCGTTATTTAAAAGACAAAAATGAAACTTAAAATTTCACAATTGTATTTAGCCATATAATATTTAGAGAGCTTAACTCTGGATTGTAGTATTAATCTCTATGGACACACATCTTACAAATACAACACAAACAGGCTTTAAATATTTATTTTTGGTTGTTTCTTTTTCTCTTCTTACTATAACACGTATTATCTGCTAAATCTACTACTAAATTTAATTTTACATGTTGCACCCTATGTTAGTGGCAGAAATAAATGTATGAGTTGTACCTTCAAAAACGATCAAGTGTTGATGCATTTAACACTAGACTGGTACCATAACTCTAAAATACCCCCCCAAATGAAATCATTCCGGTGCCCCTGATAGGACTATCAGGTTGCATATGAGATTCCTAGTCAGAGCAGGAAGGGATAAAAGGTTACATTGAGCATTATTTACCCTGGGCGCCAGCCAATCTAGGGTGTTTATCTCGTACTGGCACAAAATCTCTTCTCAGGATGTGGTTGTTGGCCCATGCCTGTGTTCCTAGATATATGCAGTTAAGTAATGAGTTGTTCTGGCCACTTTGATGCCACTGCGTTATGATCCATAGTAGCCACTTCAATTAAGATTGGGACACAGCAGAGAAGTTACCAAGAGTTGGCTCACTATCAGACAAGTCTAAATGATCACACATTTGCACATGTTATTGCTGAGAATCCCATATATGAACATTTTAAACGTTGCATGAGCATACACAATATTATATAACATGAGCATCCCTCACAGACCAAGAAATTAGATGAAGAGCTTGGCTGTGCAGGCAACTCCAGCTCGTGGGTCACTTCAAGTCAAAACATTATTTTTCTTAATTAATATTTTGAAAGTGAATGGTATGTGATAGCAATTATACTTGACAACCAAAAATTGCTTGCGACACATTTGATACACTTTGCTGGTTTCACTTTGCTTTAATTGATGAGATAAGTAAATTGAATGTGAAATATTACATAACAGACACATTAACATAACATAAAAACTCTAGGACACCCATAGAATTATTCTTATCTTCCTTCAAAATGACAAAAACCCTACACAACCTTAAACAACTAACAAACAAACACCATTGTAAGTTTTGTGGAAAGTTTCTGATGTAAAATTTTGGGGCAGGTCAGTACCACAGTCGAGGTAAAAGGCTCAAATATAGAATTAGCCTCCTCAATTGACTTTGCTTATGCCTTTCTATTATACTACACATATGACATGAACCCAAAGAGATACCTGTACTTACCTTGAGAGGCTCACGTGAAAAAACAGCATGGGCATCCCTTCACATAATATAAACACTTACACTTCCTCATATGGTGTTGCCTATACATTTGCTAATTTATGCCAACAAGTTTAATATTTAAATATGTGATATGCACTCATACATGCAAAAAAACTTGTTAGATGGTTTGAATTCACTGAGTTGGTGGTGCTGGATGGCGATACATGGCCTGATAGAACGAGACAGACTGTTGTCAGAGAGAGAGAGAAGGGAAGCCATGAGCAGCATCAAGCATAATATTATTTAAACTGTTCACTAATACCATCATTATACATATCATACAGCCCAAACATTGCAGTTACAGTAGCTGTAACAAATTGTGAAATGGTTGATCACATCTTTAATCATTGGCTCAGTACAAAGTGTGTTTGGAGTATACTGAAGATACTCTATTAACCATTATGCAGGGACTGATCCATGGCAATTATAATTGTTGTACATTTAAGAGCAATTTATGGGTAAAAGGTTTTGTTTAATTTAACTGTTACACAAATTTTATTTTTGGGAAATTAACCATCCAACAAAATTCACAATAAATAAAATAATTAAATTCTATCTGACAGATAAGTATACTTTCAACTTGATAGCATAAAAATTAGTACCATTTGTAACTGTTCCTGACTTCCTGGATGGCTCCACAGACCTTCTGTTTGTCTGGTGAAAAACATCTGTAGGTTTGCTCCACCATCAGATGCCCTTCTTCCAAAACCACCAACTGAAAAAAAGATATATGTGACATTATGAAATTAAATGCACTAGACCACAAAACTGAACTTGTATATAGTCAATGCACAAATTTTTATTGTTTCCATTAACTCATGAATTTATTAAGTGATATGCAAAAACAAATACAAACTTTCCTACTTTTTAAGGCATTTTTAACTGAGTGGTCAGAATTACTGACCAGTTAGGCATTTAAAATTAAACAATGTCTCTGATAAAAGAAAACCAATTATTTAACTGATTGATATTGCCAACATCACATCTTTCCCAAAATCATTTAACAAAAACATTTAAGGAAAACAGCATAGGGCAACATTAAAACCAACCATATTTCCCTATGCCATGATGTTTATTGCAATGTGTTAAATCTTTATACTTTTTGAAATACTAATAAAATAAATTAACAGGAGCTGAAACACAGTTGGGTTCCAGTTTGGGTACTTATTTTGACAAAAGGTCAATGTGACAGATCCTCTCAGATCTCTCAGCTCTCTTCTTAGCTCACAACAGCAACTGAAATACATCATGGAGACAAAGGTTGTGGGTATATTAGCAGCAGCACTATATTTGGAGATTGCTACAGGGCCAGTAACATTTTAGCTGTGAAGCACATGATATTTTCAAAGGAATCATTGGCTCCTTCTGTCAAGCTGACAGCCTCTGTTCTTACTGCAACTGTGCCATCTCTTTCTTCAGCTATGCCATTCAGTTCATTGGCTACACTGTGTCGTACAAAGTTCGGGTCATCGTGAAACACCCCTGCCGGAGAATACTTACTGCTGCAGCTATTGCGACAAGGCCTTTTCACAGTAACACATCACACAGTGGCATGAAATTCATGGGTGTATGAAGAGTCCCAACTGCATTAAGTATCTGTTCTTTCAGTGCAGGTCACTGTTCTATCACAATGATACTTTCTGTAAACATGTAAGGTTATGCACAATTAAACTATTGGCCTCACTGCTATTTCAGTAATAGTCATGAAAGATAGAGATCCTGCAACCTCCATCATTAGTGTGATGGACAGTAGCAACAGCATTTGTTTCTATTATCCATCTGTCACCATCACCATCACCTACAATCAGTATATATACTGAGCCTGCCAATTCATCACCAGGTTCAACAGTGACTGTGATACCACCTTCCATGAGTGCAACACCCTCCCCAGTTCCTGCTTCTTCAAACGTAACAATGGCCAAACTATCTGGGTCCACTAGTATATCATCTCGCACTGTCAGCAGCATATCAGTGTCACTTTTTGCTGCCTTGACTTTGCATTCAAGCTCACCTTGCATTGTCACAAGGTTTGTGAGTATGCAATTGCTTGGTTTCATGTTAACAAAGGAATGTAAATGATTTATATGAACACCCCTTTCTAGGTAGAACTTTAATAATTTTGAGTGTTTATGTAGTAGTAAATTAAAAAAAAATGAAGTATTATTTTTAACTTTGTGTTGAAACTGCCTTACTATAACGAGTGTGGCACCTAAGGCAGGCAACCTTAATAACACCGCCAATTTCGGTGGTAGAAGAAAATGTTTTAGACAAACGTTGCTTGGGTCCAAGGTGCTAATAACTTGATAGTGATAATTACCCCATACGTGGGAGGTTAAACAAGATACAAAGGTCAACTTCGTTGCTTTAAATGGAATGATCACTTTTATTAACACCCCTTGACAGTGCGTATGATGTAATAAATGGTTCTTAACATAACTTTTGGTGGCCATTGGATCGGTCGGTCTGGATACACGAAATGGCCTGCGCGTTCCCCAGACTTAACACCTATAGACTTTTATCTGTGGGGAACATTAAAGCAACAGGTCTACAAAGGCCCACTGACGACAACGCGAAGACATGAAAGGCCACATAACACAAGCTTGTTCTGTAATACGTTCAGATGAAATTCGACGTGCGGTATTGTTTGCTCAGAATCGCTTTACAGTATGTATCAATGCACAAGGTCACAAATTTTAACACCTNAAAAAAAAAAAAAAAAAAAAAAAAAAAAAAAAAAAAAAAAAAAAAAAAAAACCTAATTTTTTTAGTTCCATAAGTGTTTTTTTAAGCATGCTAATTAGTGACTCTCCACAAACATAATCAAAATGAAACTAAAATAAAAGGATGTGTTCTAATTGGTCACAAATATGTTATGGCCCCTGTAGATATACAGAAATATCTTGCTGTTATAGTACAGGATGACTATAAAAGAATACCCCAACTTTGAAGGTCTATAATATCAAAACCAAACAACCTACAGCTTTGATTGACCAATCGAATGAACCGTGGAACAGTGAAGTTTGTTTGCCATAAATTCATAAATGTTCAATGTGACCACCACGAGCGGCCCGAACGACATCGACACGATAATCAAACTTGTTCCACACTCTTGTCAGCATGTCTGGTGTTACAGTTTGGATGGCATCCGTAATTCTCGTTTTAAGGTCTCAATGTTAGCCGGCAATGGTGGACGAAACACTTGATCCTTTATGTACCCCCATAGAAAAAATTGCACGGGGTACGTTTCGGGCTTCTTGGAGGCCAGTAATGAAGAGACTGGTCACCAGCTGCTCCTCGACCAATCCAGCGTTGCTGCAACGTCTCGTTCAGGTATTCGCGAAACGCTACGTGCCAATAAGGTAGCGCACCATCCTGCTAGAAAATGAAGTCCCCCCTCCACTCTTCTAACTGAGGAAACAACCACTCAGTAAGCATGTCCAAATAAGGGATTCCAGTAACAGTGGGCTCGTGTAAAAAGAAAGGGCCGAAAACAGTGTCTTTGGATACAGCGTAAAACACGTTCACTTTGGGGGAAGCACGCTTGTGTTCGGTGGTTTCATGTGGAGGCTCCTGACCCCATATCCGCACGTTGTCCCGGTTCACCTTACTATTTGTATGGAACGTTGCTTCATCGCTAAAAACTAGCTTAGACATGAAGGAATCGTCTACCTCGTTCTAGGCAAGAACGAACGTGCAGAAATCACGTCTCAGTTCTTTATCCCTTTTGGCAAGAGCCTGTACAAGCTGTAACCTGTATGGTTTGTACAGCAATCGCTTTGACAACACTGTTCATACCGTTGATTGAGGGATTTGCATTTCCCGGCTAGCTTGTTGAGTTGATTTTCTCAGATTATGAACGAACGCTTGTTAAATTCGTTGCACATTCTCTTCGGATATACGCAACCGTCTGGAACTTTTGCCTCTGCAAAGGCACCCTGCGTCATGGAACTGACGGAACCAACATACGATACTCCACCTATCAGGAGGATGACGCCCGTATTTGCAACGGAATTCATGTTAAACAGTCGTAACTGATTCACATTTAGCAAACTGAATAACACAGAACGCCTTCTGTTGTTCTTTCGCCATCGTGATGCGGACTAACACACAATACACACTCATAGTGCGACGACAGACGCTCCCAATGCCATCCTTCGACAAATAAAGAAACATCAGACCATCCCTTTCACATCGACGTGTCGAACGCAAACTTGCTTCCCCCTCACCACCTCAAACCGAGAGTTACGAATGCCATCCAAACCGTAACACCGGACATGCTGACAAGAGCGTGGAACGAGTTTGATTATCACGTAGGCCGCTCATGGTGGTCACATAGAACATTTATAAATGTATGGTAAAGAAACTTCACGGTTCCACGCTTCATTTAATTGGTCAATCAAGGTTGTAGGTTGTTTGGTTTTGATATTATAGACCTTCAAAATTGGGGTATTCTTTTATACCCAACCTGTATTTAGAATCATTTTCTTAAAGCATAAATATAGTTGCTGGTTTGAACTTGTCACAAAATATTCTGTTATAATTTGAGATATGCCATTTGATTATTTGATTCATCGATACCAATTGGTTCTGAGATGTATCGAGGTATTGAAAGAATTGAAAAATCTAAAAAAAAGAATTGAGAATTCAAAATGACGTGAATTATTGTTCCAGCCATATTTATTATCAAGAAAATATAACTGATTTGCACAAGAAAAGTTACAGTATTTTCCAAACTTGCGAATACCACTGTAATAAGGGTCACATTACAGTGGATTCTTGATTATTCATTCCCGTTATTTATGTTTTACCATATTTCCCATTTATTTATCTTGGTCCCGTTTATTAATTTTGGTACTGTCAAAACTTGCATATAAACAATGCTAATTGCTGACTGCATTCAACAATTGCTGATCGCTTGTTTTCCCGTAACATCCATTCAAAAAAGATGGTACATTCGCAAAATATTGTGCGCATCAATCATTTTTTATGACTATGGGAATACAAAACAACGCGGGTAGTAGACAACTGGTACTACCGATAGTATTGTTTACATCCAGCATAATTTTTTCGTGTTCTATTGACTACACTTATTCTTCTTACAGTTTACTGCATTCATAGGTCGGCAACAGTGAGAAAGCATTTTTATTCTTATTCTTCGTATGTGATTACTGCACTCGTAGGTTGGTGACAATGAGAATGAATCACACAATCTCTGGCACTGTATCGAACAATCTACGACCTTGTTATAAACTGAATTTGGTATAAGGTTATAGACGCAAGACCCAGTATTTTAAAGGCTTGGCAAGTAATGGTTGACAATTTTAACTGTGAGATTGAGCATGGATCGGTCGATGAAGGAACGCTGGACAAAAACATTAGATAAAAGAAGTTAAATTTTACTCAGTTTTAAGAATTAAGTTTTTAAATTAAAGTAAACATTTAATCATAAATTTACTTGAATTAGTTGTTCTTAATGACATCTTTAGGCTGTTGGTTTAAACAAACATGCATTTTGAGGTTATGTATGTTTTTTCTCAACCTTTCTGGACCCCAAGACTCAAGTCCTGTGTTTTTATGAATCAGGATAATGTTACTGCAGCAAAACAACATTTACTGGATTAAATAGGTTGTTCATAACAATATTGGTATCAAGTATAGCAAAGTATTGAGTATCGAGTTTGTAGTAACAATCTATGATCGGAATCGAGATTGTGAAATCGTCCCATCCCTAGTTGTGATAGTGAAAGAAGCGGTTCATACTTTGCTTATTAATAAATTTAAATTTATAGCATTTCAAATATAAAATAAAAAACTGTTGAAAAACTGCAGTTTTAATTTTTTTTTTTAATCATCCCAAATTATTTATTATTCTAAATTAACTGGTGATGTCACTGTATTACTTTCATGTAACCATGTTTGTATAATATAATACCTGACACGCAAATGCTTTGTAATCCACCAAACTGTTAGTAGACCAACTACTATGGGTGACAGGATAGTGTAAATAAAGCAGGGAGACAGGATGCATTTGTTAGATCATATAATTCATCATAATTACTCAGACCTACATGTTATCTAACCAATTCCCACCATTACATTTCACTACTCTCCAAAACAATAATAGAACAACAAAACAAAACTCAGTGGTACCACACACTGAAAAATAAAGCATACTTATAAAATAGGTATTGAAGTACAATAAATTATAAATTGTTATTTATTCAACACCCTTCCTTAATTTATCATTATACTAATTAGGTTTGTTACAAGGCTTTCCAATGATTCACTATGATCATTCCTAGGTTTTCCCTATGTTTTAGGAAAGACTCAGTTGTTGGTCTGTTGGTCAATAGGTCTGCTTTCTGTTATCCTTATGGAATGCAGTTGACAGCAAAAACATTATTTTGGTACAGATCCTTTACAAACGTATACTTTACATCAATGAGTTTTAAACGTTTCTGCTCCCAGTTACCCAAAGCACAGATGCACGACTGATTATACTAAAATATGGTCACTGGCTTAATGGGCTCAACATCCAACTCCTTTAATAACTGCATAGGCCACAGCAGTTCTGAGGTAGCTGAAGTCAAAGCAACAAATTCTGATTCAGTTGAGGACAATGAAACAGTTAGTTATTTTCTAGTCACCCAACAAATGACATCCCCATACATTTCAAACAAATAGCCTGTCAAAGACATCCTATCAGGACGATTTGCAAAATCTGCATCAGCATACCCAAGTAAAGGTACATTACTGTTTCCTTTGAACCACAATCCCAAATTTAGTGTTCCTTTCAGATACCTCAGGACTCTTTTTAGGCCCACACATTGAACCTCAGTAGCATTTGACTGGTACTGGCTGTAGAAGTTTACAGCAGCACAGATATCTGGTCTGGTGGTTAAACAAGCATACATTAGACTGCCAATTAATTCCTTGTAAGGTTTCACATTAATGATACAGTCTTTTGTTAATTCATGATTAGGTTGTGAATAAAAGTTTTTGAAAGTGGTTTACAGTGTTCCATCTGAAATTTTGTTAATAACTTCACAAGATAACTTGTCTGGCTCAAGCACATTGTCTGACCTATCCCCTCTACCTTTATGCCTAAAAAGTATTTAACATCCTTCAAATCTCACATCTTAAATTCTGACATGAAGTTCTCTTTCAACTCTTCTAGTTTGTCTAATGAACCACTATAAATCAAATATCATCAGCATAGAGAGCAAGTACACAACACATCCAATATCTCTGTACATGTATAGACACCTATCAGCTTGACTTTCGTTAAAACCAAGAGACTTAAAATACATATAAAATCTGAAATTCCACTCCTTTGGGGCTTGTTTTAAAACATACAGTGTTTCGTTTAATTTGAGAACCATACCTTCTTTAATCTTTATCTCCTCAGATGGAAACATGAAAACCTTCCCCTCTAAAACTCCATGTAGGAATGCATTTTTGACATCTAACAGATGGATATATAAGTTTTGATAGTTAGTTAAACACAACAAATATCTTACAGTGGTAAGCTTCGCAACAGGTGCATAAGTGTCATTATAGTTTAAGCTTTTAGACTGTGCACATCCCTTAATTACCAATATGGCTTTCCTTTACTAACCTTCCATCTTGGTCCTGTTTCAATGTAAACACCATTCTACTACTGATTGCTTTCTTTCCCTCTGGTAATGCCACCTCTTCCCACATTTCACTTTCCAAAAGAGATTTTAGCACCTCAACCGCTATCAGCAGGTAGTTTGTGTCACTTCTAGNTTTACCCTTTAATCCCAAGGATACTACATCCTCCTCCTCCTGAACCATCCTTCCATGAGGCCTTGATTCTCTCTTTAACCCACTTACTACATAATCTTTTAGACACTCAGGAGTCTTCCTATCTCTCCCTCTCTCATATTCCTCTTTAATTGGCTCTCCAAAACCTCAGAAACTTTCCTGTTTTTCCATTTTTCTCACGCTTTACTTTGTGGGCATATGCTATGCAGCCAAACACTCACAATATTGCTAATTCAGGATTCCTCCCAAACTACAATTCAGCTGGTAGATTCCCATCGGGTAAAGCTGTGGTCGGGCTCCTATTTATCAAATAGACAGCATTAAAGAAGCTCAAGCCAGAAGGTTTAGCCTAGTTTGGAACCTAGCATCATACACCGAGCTTTATCCAGAATGGAGCGGTTCAAGCGTTCAGCTACCCCATTTTTTTCCGGCACCCTCGGAATTGTTATCTCATACTTTATTCCCTTTTGATAAACGAAATCATTTACATCTTGATTGACATATTCCTTACCATTATCACATCCAAAACTACAAATCTTGTGATTAAACATAGCTGTAGCCATGGCTTCATAAAATTTTATGTAGTGCAACACTTCATCCTTTGACTTCAGACCAAATGCAACAGTGAAATGAGTATAATCATCAATGACTGTTACGATGTATTTCTTTCCATCATGGGTAGTTGGTGTGATTGGACCACATAGGACAATATGAACTCTTTCTAATGGCCTCTTTACCCTTACCCTAGTTTGATTATGAGACCCTGCTGTTTGTTTACCTTCTATACAAATTCCACCCAGATCCTTATTTCCCTCTTCAATTTTTCCAATATCTTTTACCACCTTTGACAACTTATATAGGTTAGTCTCATGTGCCGCAATTTAGCATTACTCGCTATTGCACATGCACTAACTTCACTGAGAGACTTTTCTATAGTTACAGCTATTTTATACAAATTTCCTTCTCGGTTCCCTATTCCAACAACATTCAGACAGACCATTCATAATAGTACACTTACAGTTTTCAATACCATTTTAAACCCTCTGCTTTCTAATCTAGAAACTAATATTAGGTTATATTTAAGATTATCTACCAACAATATATTTTTCTTAATCACAAATTTTCTGAGCTTTCCGTTTACTGAAGTTTCTGCCAACACATCACCTATTTCCCTAGCCACCAGAAATCCTTTTGATTTAGCAACTCCTATTGACACTGGCTCATCAAATGTTATTTAATTTTATCATCCCTCATGAGATGATCAGATGCCCCCGAGTCTAGAATCCAAACACCATGTTCACCTTGACCATCTTGTATAATGCAACATTCATTCACTGACACCAGAAAACTACACATGGGTGCTTCTTCCTTGTTATCTTCATCTTGAACAAGGTGTGCATTCCTCTGTGGGTTTCCACTTCCTTTTGTTCCTCTTCCTGTACTTCACCCTCTTCCATGCATTCTTCCTGGCTTCCAGCACTCGTGTCTCTTGTGCCCTGGAACTCCACAGTTGTGGCATTTGAAAGGGAACTTGGCCCTTTGATTGGTGTCCTCTAATAATAATCCACGGCTTCCCTGCCTAGCTGCAGTCCCCGACACCCACCTGGCTCCAGAGAATGCCATGGGTTGAAAATCCTGACGAGACTTGCTTCCTTTTCTCTCTTTATGAGATGTCTCTTCGTCTTCAATCCCCTGTCTGACAAATTCCAGGGACAACTTATCAGCTCCAAGTGTCTGTAGTCCTGTGCCAGTTGTGTTGACACTTGTTTCATATCATTGTAATTCCATTAATTTTCATTTTTATTTAATTGGTACTACAACAAATAATTTTTTTTCTATTGGAACGTGCTCCAGTTATGCTTAATTATTTTGTTTATTCAATTTGAAGTTGTAAAACTAACTTTACCATCTGAAAAATTGGTTCTGTTTACACATTTACTTGAAATATATATATATAAATTTTGTTTAAAAAATAATAATTTTCTTAATGTTTATTAATTACTTACGTACTTAATATTATGTAAATTATTGTTGGTTAGCAAGATGAAAAATGTGAGTTGTGATTTATTATATGTCGTTCTTGACTTTCGAGTTATGTATTGATTAATCGCACGAGACCATGAAGTCCGGATCATACCTTAGTATATATATAGGTTTCCGCTCAGATTAATTCCTTCATCTTCGCAATCTCGACATACAACATGTAGTCTGCTGACATTTTTATCTTGTGGAATCTTTCGGCATCCTTGTGATGTTATTGTATTTTCATCTGCCATTTTGGGTAGGTTTGTTTGCGGATAGTTTCTTTCATTCTGCCGTGATCGTATTTTATGTGCACAATCATTTTTAAAGAATTTTTCGATTTTTGTTACAAAGCAGTCCGACTGATAGCTTAACCTTGTGGCCAATTTTTCATCCTTTCTGGGATGTGAGCTGCACACCAAAACGTGGCGTGGTCATTTTGGACCATGATTCCACTTCTTTGGCCAGCACCGCAATAACATCTAAAATGTTTTCGTCATCCAAGCAACATAAATAATTTTTTTTGCCTGCTGCATGTGCTTGGGAGTGCTACGAACTTTCTGTCTGGAACTTTATCAACAATAAACTTAAAAGATATTTATTTCAGCTTAATTAAAAGAAAGAAATCATGTATAAAATATTATTGTGCTCAAATGTTTAATTTCAAATCAAGCAATCGCCGGTACCCAACAAAATAGTAACGGCTATAATATAATTTAATAATAAAGGAGTTAATCTGTTTTCAAAAGCTACTTTACTATATAAAAAAAATACTCATGAAAATGATAATTTTCAAAATATATATTTATATTTATGTTTGTGTCATGCCTAAAGCAAGAAACGAAGTATCCAAATAGTAGTTGTTATAAATAAATATAAATTTTTTAAAAATATATTTGTTGATCTGTTGTATGCCAAGAGAGATAAAAAAATATATAAATTTGTTATAAAGAATTATGTTTTTCATGATTTGCTTGCCCTATTATTGTCCATAGACAATAAATTATTTTATAACCTTAATGGTGAGTTAAAAAGAAACTTGAGTTACATCATAGAAGTACCTAATACCCCTGTGTGTGTGTATAAATAAACACACACTTTTTTTTTGTAATATGTAAAACAGGAGCACGCCAATTATTTCAGCTTTCAGTAGTAAAAAACCTTAATCTGCACAGGTATTTAGATCCCACCTTCCATTTATGTGCTATTCTTGTGTTGTAATGAGAGTACCTATAGGTGCTCAAGTTCATGACACAGAGGTGTCACATAACAGTCCTGACACCACTCCTCCCAACTCTTCATACATTGTTAACCAGAACTTTATTGCAATTCCCTCTTCATCCAACAGCTCACCCACAGTCTTCAATTCCTGAACCAGATTATCAAACTTGAGACAATACTCACTAAATGTTTCAACAGCTGGTCTATACTTCATAGTATGCAGTTTCTTATTCAACACCATTCTGCTAGTTGCCCCTTTCTTTTCAAATCTCTTCTGCAGACTGTTATATACCTCATATGCAGTAGCTTTACCTTTTACATGTTCCAGTTGGCTATTGTTAATTCGCTGGACAATGAAGTTTTTGCACCTTTTATCTGTGCTCTTGATTTCTGATAATGTCTTCTCCTTTGTGACTTCAACATCCTGACAATGTCCTACAACTGCAGTATGTGGTACTTGCCATTCCCATTCCATTAGTGGCTTTCCTTAATGATCCAGCACTTCCTTCTCATCTAAAAACACCTCTATTTTGTACTTCCAATCATCATAATTATTTCCATCAAATAGTGGTATTCTGAATCTGTCCTCTTCCATTTCGATGAATGTGATAACCCCAACATGTGGTGATCTAACCTTACTTCATACTTCAATCTGATTTTTCCACTACCTGTTACCGACTTGGCCCATAACCTGTTAGTAGACCAACTACTATTATAACAGGATAGTGTAAATAAAGCAAGGAGATAGGATGTATTCTTTAGATTATATAATACATCATAATTACTCAGACCTACATGTTATCTAAGCAATTCCCACCATTGAATCTCACTACTCTCCAAAACAATAATAGAACAGCAAAACAAAACTCAGTGGTACCACACTGAAAAATTAAGCACACTTATAAAATAGGTATTGAAGTACAATAAATGATAAATTGTTATTTATTATTCACATAATTGTGTAAAACATATCTTGAGATCAGGATGTGTCAAAGTTGAATAATAAAATAAAATATCTTTGAATCTTGAGCACTATTCACAGAATTTCCTTAGAAATTTCAAATAATATAAATGTTTACCAGCAAATAAAAAATATTACACAGAATAACATGTTATAATGTCTTGTATAAATAACTGCTATCTATCAGCTACTTACTTGCACCCATGACTGGTGGAGGCTTCAACAGATGCTGGTCTTTTATAGAGAAATTCTGCAATGGCTGGTGTTGAACCTTTGGCAAATTGACAGGAAGATTGGTGTTGGGAAGTATGTTGAGCATTTGGCTATCCAAATTAATATAATGAGCTTCCAAAACCTAAGAAAAAAATTTTAAATATTAAAATTGAGTGCAATTAAAATTATTAACAAAATTTTTAAGACCAGGAAGTTTATTAATACTAAAATCCAATACTTCATAGAACCTTAAATCTAAAACACAGTGGACATCAATAACTTAAAATACACACACATATATACATAATATACATAGCTTAGAATATGTATATGTCTTTAAATCTCTACAGAATGTGAGAGTGCGTGTGTGCAAACACACTTGTGCACCTACATTCACATATGAGCATTATATATAGGATAAACATGAATATGAATTGGACTAACAAATATTTTATGTGTTTCTTTCTGAAAAAAATTAGTGCAGAATTGCTTAGAGCATAATTTTTTCTTAATGGAGGCTTTCCCTTGTGAAAATGTACCCAAGCCAATGGGTAAATTGTCCGCAAATTTAAAACAACTGCAGGTAAACTTTATCCATATTTTGTTTTCATGTGTGAAGATACCAAAATGTTGCAAAAATTAGGAAAGTCATTTAACCTCATTACTGAAAAAGATAGAGAGTTTCACTAATTTATGTAGTAATTTTGCTTTCCTACCAATTTGTTGTGCTCCAAGAGAAAATGCATTTCCTCCTACGAGACATCAAGAAATTACCTTTAAAAAATTTATAGAATTTACATACAAAGTCTTGGAATAAATTAATTTCCCAACTAAAAAAAATCATAGATAAGAAAAATTGCTAATATTCTAAATTTTCTTTCTCAGCACGTAAGAAACAAATAATTCATTATTAAATCTCTCATTTGTGTTTCTCAATTATGAACTGTTATAAAACGATTTTATATGAAGAATAATATTTTGTTATTTTCTCTATTTTTTTCATTTATTCCCTTGCCAACTTAGAGATTACGTTTTTTAGAAACAATGCGGATGATAAAATCCTGGTAGAAGAATACACGTTCTTATGAGGAACAAAGGGATAGGTTATGCCTGACAACTGAGTAATGCATCTGCACTCAGAAATTGGACTTATCAGACCAAAATGATACACTTGTAAAGGCACACAACTTCTCAGGCAAGAAATAATCGTTAATTTTACTGATAACAGATTCGGTTTTGTGGCTGTGTATTGTAACTGGGCTGTGAAACACTCAATCTGATAACATCAATGAGGTGACACATTATATGCCAAGACTTGTCTGACATGTGTTGAACATTTCAGGTTCTTCTGCATAAAAAAAAAAAAAATTAACTTTTAACCAATCTGATGCTATTAATACATGTAACTATGTTTTAAAATATTGCAAATTGAAAATTGTACTTTAAGTGTGATTTTTAAAATAAACTTGGCATAAAGCTAAGTTTATTTTTGAATTAAATATTAATTTTATTCAATTGAAAAATGTTCAACATTGACCGGTGCACAAGTTTTATTGAGCAGAAGTCCATTTTCAGTAGATTCTTGCAGGGAAACCAGATATATTGTTGTTGAAGTATTAATTAATTTCAATAAATACAGGTCTTCTGAACAAAACTGATATCCTGGAAGAGCAGCACATATGATACCACTTTTTCACCAAATAGTGCATAACCACCAAGCTCGAGTGTGTACTTGCAAGTGCAAGTGGCATTTTATGGAAAAATTAGACTATGTAGTTTTGTACTACTAAAGTTTATAAACAAACAGCTCACAATTACCATATTAAATCATTCTGCCTCAAAAATCACACATTTTTTAAGTGAAATATTATTAATAACTTCAAAAAACACACATTTGCAAAATAAAATGACAGTTTTGTAAATGGTAGTGTGTAGTGTAATAAACAAACACTGGCAATAAACAAACTGTNCTACACCAAACCATTAGTGTCAGTGGGGGAAAAGAGGGGAGGGGGAGAAGGTGAGAGCAGCACACATGACCATGACTGAGACAAAGAATGCTTACAGACCCTCTGTCCTCTACCCCCTATTGAGCTTTTGGCTGTAGTATTTATTGCTTTACACTGCATACTGCCACATAACAAACAAAAAGTGGAGTCAATGACATAATTGTGAGAAACATGTCAACTCAAGCTAAAAAAAAAGCCAATTTTTAAGAAAATAAAGACCTACTCATAACAGAATCCATGTACTGTAGTTGAGGAAACTGTCTACAAAAACATAATTGAAACCCCAGTTTAAGAAGCAGTGGTTGATAATCCGAAACTCACTTATGTCTTAATAAATATAAAGGTACTGGATTATATAAAATATGTACAATTTTATCAATGAATTTTAAATATGAATTTTAATTTTTGTTTAGCACCATTTTAAATTCTTTTTTTATTCATTAAGAGTGGATACTGAACCTTCAAACTAGACTGTTCAAAAAATCTACCTTATTTCAGTGCATAATCTTTATTCTGAACAACTAGGTTTGGAACAACCTATATTTGTTGAAAAGTATTTACTGTATCTTTTATAACGTAACAAGATACAAAATGACATTCTCTGATTTTTTTCTATGAAAGCTAGCTTTCTTTCCTCTCTGGGCGGTGTTCCAAAACGTTACTCTACGAGTAAAGTAACAGTGAATAATAGCTGAGGAAAGCAAGAGTAAATGGGGTTTTGGAATGAGCATGATGTAAATAGCATGCTGTGTTAAACAATATGTACTCACTAGCAAACCGGCCCGGCTTCGCCCGGGCACAATTTAATTTTACAGTGATACACTAATAAATAAATTGGAAAAAGACAATTCATTTATGTGAAAACCGAATTATAAAATTAATGTTGGCCTAGGTTTTTAACTGATTACGGCAACCCAAAAGGCAGGAAATATTTTTTACCAGATAGCCAAGAAGTAGGGTATTATTTTTGGAGTTTATCTGTGCAAGTATAGCGTAGTTACCACATTTTCGCTTTCCAGCGTCGATGTATGAAAATCAAAACGTGAGTTTCATCAAGTTGTACCTTTAAAAATAAGTGTACCTAGGTACTACTTTTTTCGTTTGGCTGAGGGATCTTAATTGATCACTAAAGTTAAGCAACGTTCCCAGCGGCACACATTTGGATGGGTGACCGTTCAGTGGTATAACATCTGAGCGCTTCTGGGCTTCGGAGGGAACATTAAATATTCAATCCCGGTTGTTATCGATTGATAGCAGCCGTTAAGCCATTTCAGAAGTACTTGGGCAACCTAATAAACTCTGACACCAGAGAAAAAAAAGTATTTCGGTCATGTTCCCAGCTATTGCAGAATTACGTTTTGTTGTTATTCCACAGGAACCATACAATTTTCCGGGATAAAAAGTATCCTATGTCCTATTCCAGGACCTAAAGTACCTACATACCAAGTTTCATCAAAATCCGTTCAGCCGTAATGGAGCTGAGTGGTAACAAACACACACACATTTTTCGCATTTATAATATTACACTGAAGAGCCAAAAAAACTGGTGCACCTGCCAAATATCGTGTAGGGCCCCTCGAGCACACAGAAGTGCCGCAAGACGACGTGATATGGACTCGACTAATGTCTGGAGGTATGCAAAAAGCAATTCACACCAAGAATCCTGCAGGGCAGTCCACAAATCCAATATGCGCCAATTTGAGAAAGGGTTGCACATCTGTTGAGTTTAATGATTCTCGTCAGTCATCGTTTGTCCCGTTCTTTCACAATCTTTTTCCGGCCGCAGCGATGTCGAAGATGTGATGTTTTACCGGATTCCCGATATTCACGGTACACTCATGAAATGGTCGTACGCAAAAATCCAAATTTTATCGCTACCTCGGAGATGCTATGTCCCATCTCTCGTGCGCCGACTATAACACTACGTTCAAACTCACTTAAATCTTGATAACCTGCCATTGTAGCAGCAGTAACCGATCTAGCTGCGGACTGCATCGCGTTACTCTGATTGGTTCCATAACTCTGTTATTTGCATATGCATGCCTACACCAGTTTTTTTTGGCTCTTTAGTGTAGTAGGATTAAGAAACCAATATAAATTCCAAGATATATATCACTTCTCTGAAATTATTTTTTTACCAAAAAGTTAGTTATATACATCAACAACTTTACTTAGCATAAGTTAACCATAAACATTACTTCTAGAAGTTCAACCTTTATACAATTTTACTTTCAAATAAAAAAAAATTATCACTCGTCATTTGTAATTTTCCCGCATGGGTCTGTAACTAGAATTCCCACATTTCTGTTCAGTTTGTTTAATTCTACTAAACGTCCCACCAGTTTTAGTTTGCCCTTCATTATTTGCTGAAATAATGTGTGTAAAAGTTTTACTCTGACAAGATGTTCAGAGTAATTACTCTGCAGTTTTGGGACATTAAAAGAGAAAAGTTTATTCACAGAGTAACACTTTAGAATGCCACCCAGGAGACTGGTAGATCTGGTAACATGTCATATATTACTTACGCTCAACTTATCTGAATATAGTGTTACATGTTGCAAGCTATTCTGTTAAGAAATTTGTGAAATCAATTCTCTCTTAAGCCATTTGTCAAAGTACGGTATGTTTCATTAAGATTTATCTGATTTTAAAAGGTTATACCTTTTAAACTAAGGAACAGCAAACCATGCGGTACAGAGTGAATTACATGTCTGACAATACACTTTTGCTTACAAGCATCACAAATCCTCAATATTCCCCACTACCCCAACGGGCTTTGAATCACTTCAGTACCAATTTGGTAATTGGTTGAGCCATGCTGGGGTCCCAAACATCAGAGAGCATGTCCATTCACTGCTAAAACAGGACTGAAATGTTTCACTTGGTTGCCACTAGGTGTCTCCCTGGTGCATAGACAGTGAGTAGCAAGCAGGCAAGCTCCCTTGAGTATGCATCAAGATGATGACTCCACAACAGAATACCTTCTGCATCCTCCAGTTCAATGATTGCAAGTCTGCGACAACTGTGCAGCATGATTTTTGGTGAGAGTATGGCACTGCACCCCCTACTGCTCAGAGCATTTGACGTTGGCACGAGCAGTTTCGGCAAACAGGTTGTGTGTGTAAGGGGAATACACAGGTCATACCTGTGTTTCTGACGAAGATGTTGAGCACATCTGGAGAAGTTTTGGAAGAAGTTCACAAAAGTCTACCCATTCTGCATTCTGCCAGCAGAGAGCTAGCCATTCCCCATATGACTGTCTAGCTTGTTTTGCAACAGTGTTTGTTATTCAAACCATACAGGATTAAACTCGTACATGCTCTATGCCAAGATTATAAACAACGTCTGGCATTTTGTGCATTCATTCTTGAAAAGGAAATGGAAGATGATAATTTACTTTCAGGCTTAGTGTTCAGTGAAAAGGTCATATTTCATCTCAGTGGTACAGTTAACCACCACAATGTAAGGATATGGAGATCACAGCAGCTTCATGCCATAGTCGAACATGAGAGACACTACTTAAAAAGTGAATGTGTTCTGCGCCGTTTCCCAAGAAAAGGTTAATGTCGTTCTTTTTTCCCTGACAACATTGCCCCGGGGAATCTCAAACCTGCAAATGTTTGCAGAACTGGCTTTTCCTGCAGTAACAGGCAGCTCTTGCTGATTTCAATTTTCAACAGAACGGCGGACCACCACACTGGCATTTGCAAGTTTAAACATGCCTGAACAATGAGCTTCCGCACCAATGGATCAGCCATCAGGGACCTGCTGATTTGTCACTACACCACTGGCCAACAAAGTCACCTGATCTCACTGTCTCTTATTTTTTTCTTGTGAGGGTTTGTGAAAGATTCAGTTTATGTGGTGCCGCTCCTTCCTATAGAAATGGATGAATTTGAAACAGCATAACAACAGCAGTGGCTGCTGTAACACCAGACATGCTCGCTAATAAGTGGGATGAGTTTGACTATCGTGTAGATGTATGCTGTGCATCTACAGGAGGACATATTGAGATTTGTGATAATTGTATGCAAAACTTTACTGTCAGACATGTATTTCACTGTTTACCACATGGTTCTCTGTTCCATAGTTAAATAAATGTAGCATTTTGGAATTGGATGAATTTTTTTGAAACGTCCAGTATTACAAAATGTTATTTGCAAATGGCTGAAAAAAATTCAATGAAGCAAATGTAAAAAATTACGGTGCAACAAACATTATTACTAGGGATGGGTCAAATCCTATTTTCAGCCAAATCCAAATCCATAACTAAATCCTCTAAAATACTCTTGAATTTTAGAAACTGAATCCAAATCCAGGTTAGCAGACATTATGTACTTGAAAATTCTGTTTCAAGTAATTAATTATTTTATTCCAAATGGAATAAACAGGAACACAATTAGCTTTATCATGATAGTGAATACACTGACAAAAAAACTGCTACATTCCTTTACAATGTTTCTTTTATTGCATTTGCTAACTATACAACACATATTTTTAAAGCTCACTCAAAACCCTTTTGCCTGAGTTACTACATTGTGATATACTCACACTGTTAAATATTCAAATGACTTTGTAGGTATATTTGAATGTGTGCAAGAATGGTTGGAGTTTAATATTTTATACACAAATCACACCACTTATTTACAAGCCATTTAATATCATCGTACATTTTTACCTGGTTAAGCAAAATAAATTCAAAAGGTTGACCATAATAATAATTTAAAAAAAAACCCACAGTAAACAAGAATGAAAACCTCAGGTAATACAATTAAACTGTTGAAATTAAGACTGCAAGGATATTAATGCCGAAATATGAGGTGAAATGCATAATTTTCCATATGTGTTTAGAGTTGATATGTGGATAGTGTTAAGTAAAGAATATATCATTAACTTTATATTAATATCAGAAACTTAAAAACAGTTTATGCTGATATAGCCAGGAGGTTGCAGGGCTGTTGTTCGCATGGCAGTATTGTCACCCGATCTCGTCCCTCGGCCAGCGTAAGGCCGCCACGGGTCGCTCACGCACAAGTCGTATTTGTATGATGCGGTTGGTGCATGTGTTGCAAGTGCGCCAAAGCCCCCGAGGTCCGATGAAGGACGTTCCAGAGTGTGTAAATTTTAAGTATTTTCTTTGTATAAGTGCCTTGCTCGTGTACTCCCATGCACACGTCTGTGATTTAAAGGGTTTTAGGAATTCTTTTGTAATATCATTTTGCCGTGTACACCTGTGCATGCACGTCGTCGTAACTTAAAGGGTTTTGTTAATTTTAAGTATTCTTTTGTATTTTTTTTTGCAGTGTACTCCTGTGCACGTCGTCGTAATTTGAAGGGCTGGTAAATTTAAGTACTGTTTTGTATGATTATTTTGCCTTGCACTTCCGCGCACGTTATAGTGATTTCTTGTGTTAGTATTGTTCCATACCATTTTCATCTATGCTAATGTGGTCCACGGAGCCGCCACTTCCGACAGCACGCATTTGCTCCGCTTCCGACGGCCAAGTGGCCTGCTGGGGTTTCACTTTTGCTCTTTCTGATATTGTAGTTCTTGCTGTCTAATTATTTTAAAACCTTTTTGTTTCGCCCCCACAGCCAACGTTTGACCCACCAGCCTTTCGGGGAGCTCTTAACTTAATATTATCAGCAGCAAAACTTTTTACCATGTGTGAACTTGTAATTTGGCCTCAAGCTTAATCAGATGGGGCTTCACCTTAATCTGGGTGGAGACGCCTGGCTATTTTACAGTGTAACATTTTTGAGTGTATTTTCTGTATCGCCTGAAGTGATAGTGTATAACTTTTCTGTTAATTACATGCCGGATGGCCATTTGTGTAGTCTAGCACCTTCCCAGTAGTGTTACAGTGTAAGGCGTGTTCTGCAGCCAACAGCAGAACAGAAGAGTAAGGGTATGTATGCACCAGGATTAAATAAGTAGCCCACATGGTGACATCACGCCTGTTAGAGTGTCTGCCTCGTGTGGCCGTGTGCTTATTCACAACTTGGCGCCCTGGGAATTTTCTGTTTAAACATTTTCATTTATTACCAGTTGACGCATGGAACAATGTGGCGCCTAACTACATGTGGTATCCTGGAAGATTCAATGTTGCTATGTACATGCATCTCCTTCTCCCGCTGTGCACGTGTGCAGCAAGGGCTAGAGCGTAACAGTATTTATGCACACGCGGCTGCCAGGTATTTCCAGGAACTTTGCAGCATGAACTCGTCAAAACAGGCGCAGGCCCCCTGTTGTGTGTGGTGTGCAGATGCCTTTGCATGCTGCTGGGCAAACTCCAGGCAAACACGGACGGTAAACTTTGCGTGTGCACCGCGGAGGGCGAGTCTAGCAGACAAGACTTAAGGCCAACCTCTGAGTCACATAGTCAGTGGACCACGCTGATTTGTCCAAGCTTCGATTCCAAAATGGCATGCTGTGTGGGATGCCACCACAGTAAACATCAGGACTGTGCAAACTCAGGTGAGCGCCCTTCTCACACGCAGGTTTTTTGCATGTGAGGTGTGCTTTATCCATTTTACTAGCCCTAGCGCCACGGCCACAAAACAAGAGTTGCCACATCTACAGCGTGCCCCAGTTAACCATGTGTCTGAATTCACGTTACAGACATTTGTGGGCAGTCCTTGGGAAGCCCCGGGCTAGTTTTTAAGACTGTGCAAAGATAAACTGGCTAGACGAGGTGTTCCAGTAGAGGAGTGGACTAGCTGCGCAGCTGCTCAATTCCGTGAGGGTGCAAAGGACTGGTGGGATCATGTGAGTGTGTAAGAGGTGCCGTGGCCCCGAGTTTTCCGTGTAGTGCAGTATCGCTTTGACGACACAAAGGCAAGAATGGCATGTCGGATGGAACTGTGCAGACAACAGGCGGAAGGCGAGTGTGCCGAGACATTCCTAAGGGGAAAAGTGCACCTATTCCACAGACTGCACGAGGGCGAAGGGGAGGAGGCTGCACTTGAGCTCATCCTCGAGCTCCTGCACCCAGAACTGCATTAACGCATACTGCGGGGTGGAGGGCTTCATCCGCCAAGCTTGTGCAGTGGAGCACGACCTGGAGGAGAGCTACGAAAGGTGAGCGGCGTACAGTCTCCCACTATTGTGGGTGGCCCTACCCGACATCGGCTCAGAGGATGCCCTGGCAGTGGTGAGATACAGCACACCGCCGCCACTGACCCTAGCCCCAGCCATGACGCATTGATGCCCGCCACATCACCAGGGAGTCCGCAGCAAACCGCAGGGGGAGTGGGCAGACGTGACCAAGGCCAAGCAGAACGTCCTCCCACCCTATGCCAAAAATGCATGGAGACCACCTAACACTGGCAGCAGGAGTGCACCCATGTGCTTGCCCGCCGGGCTGAGGCCACTGCGGTAGGAAACGGGCATTAAGGGGTATGGAAACGGGCAGTAAGGGGCGTGGAAATGGGCAGTAAGGGGCGTGGAAATGGGCAGTAAGGGGCGTCAGATTGGTTGGCCCACACCCCATCAGAGACAACCGGCCACCACCATCACTGCATGACGACAACGTCGCCCCCCTCCTTGGACATGTAACCGCAAGCGACGAGGGCCTGCTGCGCATCCTGGTGAGTGTCGACGGCCAGCCGAGGGCGGCCCTGATCGACACGGCGGCAATACATAACGTCATCACATGCCACCTGATGCTTGCACAACAGCTGGTGCTGGAGCTGGGGCTGCTTTGCCTTGCCACCTGGGGCTCGCCGACGGAGACGCGTGGCTGAGCCACCATCATTGTCCAGCTCCGGGACCTAGTTACTAGCCTCAGCTTTCATGGTGGAGGGGCAGAGGGAGGACGTCATCTTGGGTCAGCCTTGGTTACATGAGCAAGATGCCCATATTGAGGTAAGCAAGGAGCAGCTCCATGTCGGCACTGCCGGCCGACATACTGCATATGGTATCAAGACCCCCTCCCCACACCTCACAGGGAACTGGTGTCACTTGACGAGTTTAGCCATGCCTTCTTGCTTGAGCATGTATGTACCCTTGTTTGAGACTGTGCTAAACCAACACACTGATGTGTTCTCAGTGTCTGACTTGCTGCGTCATACCATCATTAACCAGCACGAGATCCCGACAGTTACTGTCTCCCCAGGCTTGGTAAGGCCCATTCACAATAACGGCTTGACGTGGAAAACAATCCTAGACCAGGTGGAGGACATGCTCAGGGACGTGGTGATCAAGCCTAGTGAGAGACCGTATAATTGTCAGGTGGTCATGGCCGACAAGGACGGCTCGCTTAAGTTTTGTATAAATTTCAAGTCTGTAAACAAACTGGCTGTAAGCTTCACCCCCCCC